>OX421446.1:50798479-50823479 GCA_949126865.1 Montipora capitata
TTGCTTTTTTTTTAATTATTTTTTTTCCACTCAAAAAATGTTTAGAAACGAATTTTACTGTAAAATTTCACGGTAGAAAACAGCAACGGCGATTATAGACCGTTCAACGGTCATTTACAAATTGAAGGATCATGTGCTTATATATATCTTAGAAATGCGCATGCGTTCCGTACGTACTTTGGTGTGATTAGTAGTGTGGTTACCAGTCAAGGAAACTGGAGAAACGGCCAAAAAAAACCATGTAACACTGACCTGAAATCTCCATGAAAAGCTTGCTCCATTACCCACCTACCTTTCTGAGCACCTAATTCTAAGATGATGAAAGGTTTGTCAGAAACTCTTCCTACCAAAATAAAACCTACCAAATGCCCAGCAAGTTGAAAAACAAATGAGGCAAGGAAAGCGAAAAGAGAGGGAAGGAGAGAAAGCGAAAAGTGAAAGTCGAAAGTGTTGTGCTACTTTTAAACCCAAAAACTATGTCGGAATTTTGCTTTCTACGCATGCCGAACTTTTGCACCTGGCTGAAAAGGCCGCGGAGTGTATAACCTGGAAACGGGTTTGTAGGATAGGTTTAGCTCTTAAACAGCACGACAGTGACCGAAAAACCCCTCAACTAGCTTCAAAACGTGTTTTTCGGCCAAATCTCTAGTAGCCAAAGGGTTAATACGTATTCTACGAATGCGCATGCGTTCTGTACTAGCGAGGTGCAATGCCCGGAAGTCTTGACAACAGAAAATAGAAACAACAGAAATGGGGATCGCCCAGGAGAGGGAGCACCCCCTAAACGGGGCCGGCACACCAAATTCGTCGGGGAGTCGAACCCCGCCTCTCTTACAGAGATAAAAAATCTAAAACGCGAAACATTCTAATAAAAGGCAAAACAACAAAAAAAAGGATTAAAAACAGACGTGGAGATGAAAATAATAAGTGTAAGCAATGTTTACAAGAGCGAATGAACTAGAGAGAGCAAACGAAGGAGGAACCACTAATGTGTCCAAATACGCCGTTACCACCCCACTGGCGGAGGAAGTATTTGCGGCGACGGCTAGAGTTAAAACGTTTAAAATACAAAGGCAGATAAAAACGTAGGCGGGCCTTTATACTAGAGATAAGGTGAACTGCACTGGGGGGCTCTGAGCGAAAACGATGATCATTGCGCTGTAACCAGACCAGATATTTACAAACGTTCAACAGGTAGCAAAATACCCTGGGAACGCAACGCATCTCATCCGACGAAAAACCAAAGAGGGCATGGAAAAGAGAAATAGACGGGGCCAGAGGGGAGGCCAGGGAGAGTTGAGTCTGGACCCAAGCATACCCACTCTGAACAAGAGGACAAAAGAATAGGTGTTCGAGGCTTTCCAGCTGAAACCCACAAAAACAGGATAAAGGGATAGTGGGACACCAAGAAGAAATACGCTGAGCAGTATATAGGACCCCATGGGCAATCTTCCAGTTAAGATCGGACACCTTGCGATCTAGGGGGAGGAAAAACAAAGAACTCCAGGTAGCAGGCCAGTACAATGCACCAAAAGAAGGAAAAAACTTGGACACGCAGTTGGGCACGGCAGGGTTAAGCTTGAGGAAGAGAGAGTAAACAAACTTGCAGGACATGGAGTTGACAGGAAAAGGGCCACCAACAGACCCACCGAAAATCAAACCAGAAGGGGACATGGAACCACCAAGGGCCGACCATGAACGAAATAGGGCAGAATAGAAGGGAGGGAAAGAAGCAGACGGAAAGGATGAAGGGCTCGAAAGAAAGGCGAGAGGAGAAACTCCAAGCCGGTCAAGAAGCCAGTACTTCAACAGAAAAACCCAACCATTTGGACAAACAACAAGGCGACGGACCCATTGAACCAACAGTGAGGAGACCTTGAAGTCAATGGAGACGACCGAAAAACCGCCAGCCTCCTTGGGATGAAACATTACATTGCGACAAACTAGGTCAGGCTTGCCAGACCACAGAAACTTGAAGACAAGACGGTTGAGCTCTGTACGCACCCACGGAGGCATATGGACCAAGGAGGCCACATACCAAACACGTGAGAGTGCCAGGGCATTTACGATGAGGGCCTTTCCGGAAAGGGAAAGGGCCCGGGAACGCCACGCATCAAGACAACGCGACACCGCGTCAATCCGGGGCCGCCAGTTAGCTTCAGCCAGGTCGCCGTGCCCAATATAAACACCAAGGACTTTAATTTTTGACGAGGTCCAAGCGATGTCAACAGAAGTAGAACCACTACGAAAACTCCAAGGACCAAGCCAAAGGCCCTCGCACTTATCAAGATTAAGCTTGGAACCCGTTCCCTTTTCAAACTTTCCATAGGTATCAAAGACGGCAAGGATAGCACAGTCCGAAGCAGCCACAACGGAAGTGTCATCAGCATATAAGGAAAGAACAGGCAAACTAGTGGATAGACCGGGCGACCGCAGCCCCACAATGTCAGGGTGGACCCGAAGGTTAACAGCCAGCACTTCGATAGAGATGACGTAGAGAAGAGGAGAGAGCGGGCAGCCCTGACGGACGCCGCGGGAAGGTCGAAAGAAATCTGACGAATAACCATTTAGGAGAACCGTGCTTCTGACATCCGTGTACAAAAGACGAACCCACGAAATAAACGTCGGACCAAAGCCAAAACGGGAAAGAGTGCGGAAAAGGAAAGCCCAGTCCACCCTGTCAAAGGCTTTCTCTTGGTCCAAAGACAGGATGGCGGCAGGTACAGGTCTTAGTCTCGGAAGTAAATTCCACCAGATCTCTTAGGAAAGCCACATTTTCACCAATGTAGCGTCCACGGACGCCACAGGTTTGATCCGGGCCAATCACCAGATGAAGCATTTTTAAAAGACGCCCAGCCAGAGCCCTGGCACACAGCTTGTAGTCAACATTTAATAGACTAATCGGGCGCCAGTTTTGATGATCTAAACGGTCACCCTTCTTGAAGATAAGACAAATGAGGGCACCTCGGAGAGAAAACGGAAGAGACCCAGACGCAAAAGAATCATTGAGCACATCCACAAGATCAGCGCCCAGGATTCCCCAGAAAGTACGATAAAACTCCTTCGGGAGCCCATCTGATCCCGGTGACTTGACATCAGCCATACCATCCAAAGCCTGAGAAACCTCACCTACAGTCAAAGGACCCTCACAAGAGTCGCAGGCCGCTGGGGGAAGACGAGAGGACAGACTGTTCAAGAGATCATCCTGCACAGAGAGATCAATACTACCAGCAGAAAACAGAGATGAGTAGAAATCTACCCACGAAGAACAGATGGACGAAATATCCGTGGCAAGGGAACCATCAGAGCGCCGCATGGCGGTAATCCAGTCCGAAGTGCCACGCTTCTTCTCAAGACGCAGGAAATACTTCGAAGACATCTCACCCTCCTCCGCCCAGCGCACCCTGGAACGGATTCGGGCCCCCTCAGCCTCAAAACTGTCCAACTCCGAGATCTTTTTTAGCACCTTCTCGTAAACGTCCAGAAAGGAAATCCTACCGGCATCAATATGCGACTTCAGGTGGCAAGCAAGGGCAGTGTACAGGGAACGGGAGGTCTTTCGTTCAGCCTGCTTACCCAAACAAAAACGGATGGCAATGCTCTTAATATGTTCCTTACCCATGTCCCACCAACAATGGATGGAAGAGGAAGGTTTACGCAGCCTCCGTGACTTCCAAAAATCCTCAACTAAAGAAACAAACTCCTGTTCCTTCAAGATAGAAATATTCATTTTCCAACGACCAGGACCCCGAGATAAAGGGGTAGGAATAGGACAGACAAGGAGAACAGCAGAGTGGTCCGAATAAGGACAGGGTAAAATTTCACATGACTTGACACAGTGAACCCAAGGTATAGGACAACCGATCAAATCTATTCGAGACGAAAGGGTCCCATCACTTCTCATCCACGTAAAAGCTGCCGTATTAGGATGCAAGTAACGCCAAATGTCCACGACGCAACAGTCATTAAAAAGAGACTGAAGGGAACCGGAGCTGTCCGGAGCTGGATTTTGGGGGACAGGGCCACGACGATCCAAAGGCCGACTAAACACCGCATTAAAATCTCCACATAAAACAGTGGGGATAGCGGGATCCACAGTATCTGAGACAAACGTAAAAAGGTCACCGCGAGCCGGGTTTTGGTTTGGCGCATATAGACAAACTACCCGAAAAACAATACCGTTCAGTTCGAATTCCGCTAAAACAAAGCGGCCAGAAGAGTCACAAAGGCACTTATGCAGGACATACTTGGGCCGGAACAGGAGAACCGAGCCACAAGAAAAAGCTGTACCAGGCGACGCAACGGCCTGAAAGCCGAAAGGAGAGAACCAAGATGTGCACTCGGCACTTGAAGGAACGTGCGTCTCTTGGAGGCACGCAAAATCGACCGTAGACTGTGACAGCCACTGAAGGAACGATGAACGCTTATTTGCGTCCCGTAAACCACGAACATTAACAGTTAGAAACCTGGCCATGACTGAGGAAAAAAAGAAAAAAACTACTCGGGAGAGAAATCCGTCCGCTGACCATCCTCAAGGAGAGAGGAGTCAAGGGACTCAGCAGAAGCAGAGACATCACGAGAAACGCCAGTCTCGGCCACCAACACCACATCCCCACCAAGCACAGAAGGAGAGGGCGTTGGAGAGCCGGCTTCACAAGACAAATCAGACTCAGACTCAAGAGAGATATTACCGACCTTAGCGGAACCTTCATTAATATTATCTTCACTATCGGTACTGAGTTTCCGTTTTCTATTGGTGATACCCTTAGCATCATTACTGACGTCAAAGTCATTATCAACTACAGCATCATCATCATCATCATCAGGAATTCTTTCATTTTCAATAACACCATTTTGCGAACTGTCACTTACATTATTTCCAACTACATTAACGTTTCCATTTTCAGTAACATTACTTTGCAGATCATTACCATGATCAAGCAATTCACTTTCAACAACAGTACTAACACTTACTTTACTCTCTTTTATTACAGTACTTTCTATATCATTAACAATTCCACCCTTTTCACTTCTGTCGCTGACAGAATCGACCAAAGGTTCATTAGTGACGCCAGGACTACTGGCGGCGCCATTTGTAACAGCGCTGGGAACAACTTCATCCTCCATAGGGCTAGGCCCGAGAGGGGAGCTCACATCGTCAGCGTTCTCATCATCTGCGTTCCCATCATTTGACCCATCGTCCGAAAGCCTTTCAACAACAGCAAGACCAGCCGGGGCACCTCCAGGAGGGGGGCCCGTACTCAGAGGAGGAAAGTCAGAAACACTAAGAGCCGACGAACCCACACTATCAGCATCAGAGGAGCCGCCCCATGGATTGGGACAGGAGCGAGCAAAATGGCCGGACAGCCCACAAAGGCGACACTTATCCTTATTCGGGCAGTTGGCAGACACATGCCCCTGCTTAGCACACAGATTACACACAATAGGTTGCCCTCTATACCAGATGTGACAATGATACCCATCAATAGAGATGGACGTAGGAGGGGTTTCCCTCAGAACAATGGAGACCAGTCTGGTACCAGTGTAAATTTGCTGATTCGACAGATATGTCTGCTTCCTGACCTTTTTTACCTCACCAAAATCAGCCAGAGCATGCTCAATTTCAACATCGCTTTCCTCAAAGGGATAGTCGAAAACGTGGACCAAAGTGGTAGCAGGGCCACCACCCAAGATTTTGCACCATAGTCCAAAAAGAGATACGCCTTCCATAGACTTTGCCCTGCTAAAGGCTTCATCAGAGCAAAATGTAACCCGAACAATCTCAGTAACCAATCTGCACAGCCAAGATGGAGTCAACATCCCCCAACTGGACAACAACCTCCTTCATTATATCTTCCTTCAACTTGCCGGCCAATTTTCTGCCGGTCAAAATATTAAGAGTATTTGGCAGCCTCATAATGTTTTTTTGTTTTTTGTTTTGTTTTTTTGTTTCAAAAGGAACGACAGAAACAGGAAAGAATAAACAAGAAAAAAACGAGCTTCGCCCAAAAGCCAAGTGGACACAAACAAAGCCACCAGCTCGAGAAAAAACCAAACGTTAACTAAGTACTACTTTACTGTATAATATTTTAACTATTTTGTTATAGTTTAACTAAGGCAGCCTCAGGCTGAACAAATTAACGGCTAATTTCAATATTACTTCAACTACAAAACGTGGGGCTCACCCACCTACCATATATATATACAAGGAACTTTTGCGGGATTTCCACAAAAGAAAGTATGCACAAAAGGCCAAAGAGCCAAACACACCAAAGGGCCCGAAGCCCAATTGGGGAAAAAAACAAATGAAAAAAGAAGTAGAAAAAAAGGACAAGAGGGCAAAAGGAAGCCAAAAAAAGGGAAAAAACGATGAAAAAGCGGAAAAGATAGCAGAAAAAGATGTGGCGTACCCCGGGTTACGGCAAAAGCCGAGCATAAATCCCCGGGAGGGTGGCCAAAGGAAAGAAAAAGCAAAAGAAGGTCTTACCAAAAATGTCCTCACGAACTCCAAAGGCGAACCACAAGTGCCGCAAATCCAAAGGCAATAACAGTAGGTGGGACCACAAGTGCCACAGGCTTCCCAAGAGTAGGCTAAAATCCACGTCAAGAAAACCCCTTGACTACTCGTTTTTTTTGTATTTAGGCGATCCCCCGAGCGAGGTGCAATGCCCGGAAGTCTTGACAACAGAAAATGGAAACAACAGAAATGGGGATCGCCCAGGAGAGGGAGCACCCCCTAAACGGGGCCGGCACACCAAATTCGTCGGGGAGTCGAACCCCGCCTCTCCTACAGAGATAAAAAATCTAAAACGCGAAACATGCTAATAAAAAGCAAAACAACAAAAAAGGAGATGAAAATAATAAGTGTAAACAATATTTACAAAAGCGAATGAACTAGAAAGAGCAAACGAAGGAGGAACCACTAATGTGTCCAAATACGCCGTTACCACCCCACTGGCGAAGGAAGTATTTGCGGCGACGGCTAGAGTTAAAACGTTTAAAATACAAAGGCAGATAAAAACGTAGGCGGGCCTTTATACCAGAGATAAGGTGAACTGCACTGGGGGTCTCTGAGCGAAAACGGTGATCATTGCGCTGTAACCAGACCAGATATTTACAAACGTTCAACAGGTAGCAAAATACCCTGGGAACGCAACGCATCTCATCCGACGAAAAACCAAAGAGGGCATGGCGAAGAGAAATAGACGGAGCCAGAGGGGAAGCCCGGGAGAGTTGAGTCTGGATCCAAGCATACCCACTCTGAACAAGAGGACAAAAGAAGAATAGGTGTTCGAGACTTTCCAGTTGAAACCCACAAAAACAGGATAAAGGGATAGTGGGACACCAAGAAGAAATGCGCTGAGCAGTATATAGGACCCCATGGGCAATCTTCCAGTTAAGATCGGACACCTTGCGATCTAGGGGGAGGAAAAACAAAGAACTCCAGGTGGCAGGCCAGTACAATGCACCAAAAGAAGGGAAAAACTTGGACACGCAGTTGGGCACGGCAGGGTTAAGCTTGAGGAAGAGAGAGTAAACAAACTTGCAGGACATGGAGTTGACAGGAAAAGGGCCACCAACAGACCCACCGAAAACCAAACCAGAAGGGGACATGGAACCACCAAGGGCCGACCATGAACGAAATAGGGCAGAATAGAAGGGAGGGAAAGAAGCAGACGGAAAAGATGAAGGGCTCAAAAGAAAGGCGTGAGGAGAAACTCCAAGACGGTCTAGAAGCCAGTACTTCAACAGAAAAACCCAACCATTTGGACAAACAACAAGGCGACGGACCCATTGAACCAACAGTGAGGAGACCTTGAGGTCAATGGAGACCACCGAAAAACCACCAGCCTCCTTGGGATGAAACATTACATTGCGACAAACTAGGTCAGGCTTGCCAGACCACAGAAACTTGAAGACAAGACGGTTTAGCTCTGTACGCACCCACGGAGGCATATGGACCAAGGAGGCCACATACCAAACACGTGAGAGTGCCAGGGCATTTACGATGAGGGCCTTTCCGGCAAGGGAAAGGGCCCGGGAACGCCACGCATCAAGACAACGCGACACCGCGTCAATCCGGGGCCGCCAGTTAGCTTCAGCCAGGTCGCCGTGCCCAATATAAACACCAAGGACTTTAATTTTTGAAGAGGTCCAAGCGATGTCAACGGAAGTAGAACCACTACGAAAACGCCAAGGACCAAGCCAAAGGCCCTCGCACTTACCAAGATTAAGCTTGGAACCCGTTCCCTTTTCAAACTTTCCATAGGTATCAAAGACGGCAAGGATAGCAGAGTCCGAAGCAGCCACAACGGAAGTGTCATCAGCATATAAGGAAAGAACAGGCAAACTAGTGGATAGACCGGACGGCCGCAGCCCCACAATGTCAGGGTGGGCCCGAAGGTTAACAGCCAGCACTTCGATAGAGATGACGTAGAGAAGAGGGGAGAGCGGGCAGCCCTGACGGACGCCGCGGGAAGGTCGAAAGAAATCTGACGAATAACCATTTAGGAGAACCGTGCTTCTAACATCCGTGTACAAAAGACGAACCCACGAAATAAACGTCGGACCAAAGCCAAAACGGGAAAGAGTGCGGAAAAGGAAAGCCCAGTCCACCCTGTCAAAGGCTTTCTCTTGGTCCAAAGACAGGATGGCGGCAGGTGTCTTAGTCTCGGAAGTAAATTCCACCAGATCTCTTAGGAAAGCCACATTCTCACCAATGTAGCGTCCACGGACGCCACAGGTTTGATCCGGGCCAATCACCAGATGAAGCACTTTTAAAAGACGCCCAGCCAGAGCCCTGGCACACAGCTTGTAGTCAACATTTAATAGACTAATCGGGCGCCAGTTTTTATGATCTAAACGGTCACCCTTCTTGAAGATAAGACAGATGAGGGCACCTCGGAGAGAAAACGGAAGAGACCCAGACGCAAAAGAATCATTGAGCACATCTACAAGATCAGCGCCCAGGATTCCCCAGAAAGTACGATAAAACTCCTTCGGGAGCCCATCTGATCCCGGTGACTTGACATCAGCCATACCATCCAAAGCCTGAGAAACCTCACCCACAGTCAGAGGACCCTCACAAGAGTCGCAGGCCGCTGGGGGAAGACGAGAGGACAGACTGTTCAAGAGATCATCCTGCACAGAGAGATCAATACTACCAGCAGAAAACAGAGAGGAGTAGAAATCTACCCAAGAAGAACAGATGGACGAAATATCCGTGGCAAGGGAACCATCAGGGCGCCGCATGGCGGTAATCCAGTCCGAGGTGCCACGCTTCTTCTCAAGACGCAGGAAATACTTCGAAGACATCTCACCCTCCTCCGCCCAGCGCACCCTGGAACGGATTCGGGCCCCCTCAGCCTCAAACCTGTCCAACTCCGAGATCTTTTTTAGCACCTTCTCGTAAACGTCCAGAAAGGATATCCTACCGGCATCAATATGCGACTTCAGGTGGCAAGCAAGGGCCGTGTACAGGGAACGGGAGGTCTTTCGTTCAGCCTGCTTACCCAAACAAAAACGGATGGCAATGCTCTTAATATGTTCCTTACCCCTGTCCCACCAAGAATGGAGGGAAGAGGAAGGTTTACGCAGCCTCCATGACTTCCAAAAATCCTCAACTAAAGAAACAAACTCCTGTTCCTTCAAGATAGAAATATTCATTTTCCAACGACCAGGACCCCGAGGTAAAGGGGTAGGAATAGGACAGACAAGGAGAACAGCAGAGTGGTCCGAATAAGGACAGGGTAAAATTTCACATGACTTGACACAGTGAACCCAAGGTATAGGACACCCGATCAAATCTATTCGAGACGAAAGGGTCCCATCACTTCTCATCCACGTAAAGGCTGCCGTATTAGGATGCAAGTAACGCCAAATGTCCACGACGCAACAGTCATTAAAAAGAGACTGAAGTGAACCGGAGCTGTCCGGAGCTGGATTTTGGGGGACAGGGCCACGACGATCCAAAGGTCGACTAAACACCGCATTAAAATCTCCGCATAAAACAGTGGGGATAGCGGGATCCACAGTATCTGAGACAAACTGAAAAAAGTCATCGCGAGCCGGGTTTTGGTTTGGCGCATATAGACAAACCACCCGAAAAACAATACCGTTCAATTCGAATTCCGCTAAAACAAAGCGGCCAGAAGAGTCACAAAGGCACTTACGCAGGACATACTTGGGCCGGAACAGGAGAACCGAGCCACAAGAAAAAGCTGTACCAGGCGACGCAACGGCCTGAAAGCCGAAAGGAGAGAACCAAGATGTGCACTCGGCACTTGAAGGAACGTGCGTCTCTTGGAGGCACGCAAAATCGACCGTAGACTGTGACAGCCACTGAAGGAACGATGAACGCTTATTTGCGTCCCGTAAACCACGAACATTAACAGTTAGAAACCTGGCCATGACTGAGGAAAAAAAGAAAAAACTACTCGGGAGAGAAATCCGTCCGCTGACCATCCTCAAGGAGAGAGGAGTCAAGGGACTCAGCAGAAGAAGAGACATCAAGAGAAACGCCAGTCTCGGCCACCAACACCACATCCCCACCAAGCACAGAAGGAGAGGGCGTTGGAGAGCCGGCTTCACAAGACACATCAGACTCAGACTCAAGAGAGATATTACCGACCTTAGCGGAACCTTCATTAATATTATCTTCGCTATCGGTACTGAGTTTCCGTTTTCTATTGGTGATACCCTTAGCATCATTACTAGCGTCAAAGTCCTTATCAACTACAGCATCATCATCATCAGGAATTCTTTCATTTTCAATAACACCATTTTGCAAACTGTCACTTACATTATTTCCAACTACATTAACGTTTCCATTTTCAGTAACATTACTTTGCAGATCATTACCATGATCAAGCAATTCACTTTCAACAACAGTACTAACACTTACTTTACTCTCTTTAATTACAGTACTTTCTATTTCATTAACAATTCCACCCTTTTCACTTCTGTCGCTGACAGAAACGACCAAAGGTTCATTAGTGACGCCAGGACTTCTGGCGGAGCCATTTGTAACAGGGCTAGGAACAACTTCATCCTCCATAGGGCTAGGCCCGAGAGGAGAGCTCACATCGTCAGCGTTCTCATCATCTGCGTTCTCAACATCTGCGTTCTCATCATCTGCGTTCTCATCATCTGCGTTTCCATCATTTGACCCATCGTCCGAAAGCCTTTCATCAAACGCAAGACCAGCCGGGGCACCTCCAGGAGGGGGGCCCGTACTCAGAGGAGGAAAGTCAGAAACACTAAGAGCCGACGAACCCACACTATCAGCATCAGAGGAACCGCCCCATGGATTGGGACAGGAGCGAGCAAAATGGCCGGACTTTCCACAAAGGCGACACTTATCCTTATTCGGGCAGTTGGCAGACACATGCCCCTGCTTAGAACACAGATTACACACAATAGGTTGCCCTCTATACCAGATGCGACAGTGATACCCATCAATAGAGATGGACCTAGGAGGGGTTTCCCTCAGAACAATGGAGACCAGCCTGGTACCAGTGTAAATTTGCTGACTCGACAGATAAGTCTGCTTCCTGACCTTTTTTACCTCACCAAAATCAGCCAGAGCATGCTCAATTTCAACATCGCTTTCCTCAAAGGGATAGTCGAAAACGTGGACCAAAGTAGTAGCAGGGCCACCACCCAAGATTTTACACCATAGTCCAAAAAGAGATACGCCTTCCATAGACTTTGCCCTGCTAAAGGCTTCATCAGAGCAAAATGTAACCCGGACAATCTCATAACCAATCTGCACAGCCAAGATGGAGTCAACATCCCCCAACTGGACAACAACCTCCTTCATTATATCTTCCTTCAACTTGCCGGCCAATTTTCTGCCGGTCAAAATATTAAGAGTATTTGGCAGCCTCATAGTGTTTTTTTGTTTTTTGTTTTGTTTTTTTGTTTCAAAAGGAACGACAGGAACAGGAAAGAATAAACAAGAAAAAAACGAGCTTCGCCAAAAGCCAAGTGGACCAGCTCGAGAAAAAACCAAACTAAGTACTACTTTACTGTATAATATTTTAACTATTTTGTTATAGTTTAACTATTTACTATTTAAGGCAGCCTCAGGCTGAACAAATTAACGGCTAATTTCAATATTACTTAAACTACAAAACGTGGGGCTCACCCACCTACAATATATATATACAAGGAACTTTTGCGGGATTTCCACAAAAGAAACTATGCACAAAAGGCCAAATGGCCAAACACACCAAAGGGCACGAAGCCCAATTGGGGAAAAAACAAATGAAAAAAGAAGGAGAAAAAAAGGACAAGAGGGCAAAAGGAAGCCCAAAAAAAAGAAAAAAAACAATGAAAAAGCGGAAAAGATAGCAGAAAAAGATGTGGCGTACCCCGGGTTACGGCAAAAGCCGAGCATAAATCCCCGGGAGGGTGGCCAAAGGAAAGAAAAAGCAAAAGAAGGTCTTACCAAAAATGTCCTCACGAACTCCAAAGGCGAACCACAAGTGCCGGAAATCCAAAGGCAATAACAGTAGCTTGGACCACAAGTGCCACAGGCTTCCCAAGAGTAGGCTGAGATCCACGTCAAGAAAACCCCTTGACTACTCGTAGCTCCTCTATTAGTGTAATAAAAACGAAGGATAGTCTATAGTTTTGAATTTTTTCCTTGCTCTTGTTCATGTGGTGAGCACATTAGTATAGAACGCATGCTCATTCGTAAAATACGTATTGACAAGAAAAAATTGCAAAAACTCTCTTTGGGGTCCCCCGTTCTACTTTCGATCCAAAGAGGGAGAGATTAATCGGTGCCTGAGCCATATGTTTTTTTTTCCTCTCTAAAAAGGCTCACAAGAGCTTTTTATTTACATTTAAAAAGGGTGATACAATGTATCAGTCAGTTATATATCTTCTTTGCATCTTTGTTTTGTACTAAATTAAACTTTTAGATGGTGAAAACTAGGTTATTATTTAACACCTTTGGAAAGGCTTCACGAATACACCAAAGATCTTGAAAATTATTATGGGAACGACGAAGTAAATGTAACCTAAATTGAAAACGCAAATGCGACTTAATTGATGCCGTAAAAATAGCTTCTGGGCGCATAGTTTGGTTGTCTTTTCTGTGATATACAGCTGATAGGAATATAGCATAACGGGCTATTGTAAGTGTCCAGTTTACTAAATCCATTGACCTCTTGTTGAAGGGATCACTCGGCTTGTGAATTTTTCCTAATATCTTAACAGCAGCTGTGAGCAGTAGATTGTTTTGTGTGAGTTTGTCTATGAAGGTTTGCACGTAAGACCAAAAATTCTTAACTGTAACGCATTCCACGAGTGCATGATCAAGTTTGTCCAAAAGGCCACATCTGTGACAAAAAGGTAAATCATAAACCGCCATTCTATGCAACGTCAATGCAGTCGGTAAAACGCGATGGGCAATACGCCAGTCAATGTCTACTTATTTGTTAGAAACTAAGGGAGAATACAAAACTCCCCAGTGCTTCGAATTAAAAGCTGGCTCCGGTTGAAGGGTCTGCTTCCAAGAGGCTACAGCTGGTATAACTGGCTTGTGCATACTACTTATCTGACCGTAAAAATGACGCGTTTTACAGGACTGGATATCCAGCGAGTCTTGATTCGGACTAGAAGCTTGAATATTAAAACGGGGTTGAAGCGAGGGAGGACGTGCTGATTCGGAACACACCTGCAGAATCCACTGACGGGGAAAAGCCTCAACGAGCAGTCTATATTCACGTCTGGTTCGGGATAAAGTCAAAATTTCATGCATTGCTAGGATAGGTAAGAAGCCCGGGACTGCCTCATAACAGATGTCCTTCACCCTCGTCAGACCCGCAACGAGCAATCCAATCAGCGTAGAACAGAGGTACTTCATCAACAGTGATCTGCTTGTTAAGAAATAGTGGTTCCTCTAATATATCTCCTCTAGAGACTGGAACGTGGGTGCGAACACGGCACCGACTATGTTTGAACCAAGCGGATAGCAACTCTTTGAAAGAAAGAAATGTCAGACCACCTAAGACGACTTAACTCGTCAAAGCGCAAAAAACCAGCAAAAGCAAGCAAACAAAAACAAACGTCTCTGATATCCCCGAGGGATGCTAAGGGCGTAGCAAATCTATTAACTAACGCGACTAAATTAAATGCTCAGGCAAAATGGGTACCCTATTCAACTTAGACGGTTTCGAAGCAACGCGCTTACAACCTAGATCGAACTCCTCGCTATCAACGCGGAAGGCACACCCACCGGAGGCGAAACTGCTGGCGTCGGAAAACACGAGAGTCACGGGAAGCGAATATCTGGTGAGAGACCTCCCATTGAGTCTGGCACAGTTAGAAAGCCAGAAATCAATTTCCTGAAGGCATTCGGAGAAAAACTGATAGGACCTAAAATCCAAAGGACAATCCCACCCGCTGTGAAGTTTGACGAATGACTGGAGGAATCTGGACATAAGGAGTGCAATGTTGCCAAAACCCGGGGTGATGGAAATAATTTGCCCTGTAACAGAGGCGACCGCGCGTGGGGTAACGGAGCGAGACCCAGATTTTAGTGATAGGAGTGCCCTAAGTGACTTGACAATGCGGCGGTGAGGAATAAATATGCGGCCACGCGAAAGATCCCAGACAATGCCCAACCATTCTAAAACCTGGGTAGGAAACCAAATAGATTTATCCTCATTGGCGACCACGCCCGCATTGGCCAAATCGGATCTAACAGCCGAAGCAGTTCTCTGAACTACCGAAAAATCATAGAGGCATCCGGCGCCGTCGTCTAAATACAAGACCAAGGGTATGCCCCGGGAGCGCCAATGCTTAACTAACGGCCTAAAAACCTTTGTGAACACGTAAGGCGCTGACGAGAGACCGAACGGGAGCACGGCGAAAACAAAAAACCTGGGCTCTACAGAGCTACCGAGGAGCCACTGAAAGCCTAAAAATGTTTGAGATTCCTCATGAATGCTTACGTGGTGATACCCAGACTTCATATCGAATTTAAACATATAACCTGGCGAGTGTACGTAATTAAGAAAAGTCCTACTATCCTCCATTTTAAACTTAACTTTGGGAATAAACTTATTGACGTGACGGAGGTCGAGAATAAGCCGGCACTTTGCCACAGAGCTAACGGATACCGTTAAAGGATTGACAACCGTGGGAGGCGTAAAAACTTCAATAACAGAACCCGCAAGAAGCAGATCAGAAATAGCACTGTCAACAAAACTGGCGTGATCTAGGGCAGACCTACTGTTACAGAAAAAAGCTCTAGGAGGCCATGAAATAAAAGGAATGCGATACCCGAAACGGATGATATAAAGAACCCAAGGGGAGGAACCGATGCTAACCCAAAAATCAACCTTGCTCCTGAGCCTATCCTTATAAACTATGGGCGCTGACCCCTGCTTATTCTCAAAACCACGAGAGGACAAACATTGCTCATATTCAGAGTCGAAACAGTACTTATCTTATGAGAGTAAGTCAGCAAACTCCTCCTCCACGCGGGCGTTGACATCACCCGCCTTCGAGCCAGAATGCGAAGCTGAATAGTGAACGCCTAGAGCGCCGGAAGCCTCCTGCTGTAAAGACGCCATAAACGAATTTTCAGGGACGGTTAACGGCACCTGTGGAACTAGCTGGCAGCTGTCTAGATGAGCAGCCGACGTGAAACCTTGCGAGACGGACCGGGCACTCCTTCCACCAGTGGCCTGAAGAACCGCAGTATCGACAAGGCCCTCGGGTGAATTCACGGTTAGTGGTGAAACTGTGTTGGTTTGTCGAAGAGGAAGCGAACGGCTGTGAAAATTGCCAAGAACGCTGGCTCCCGTTGAACTGCCTTGAGTAAGGGGAGAAGAAAGGTTGAGCTTGACGATTTCGGACCGCAAATCCCTCAACATTACGCTTCTTTCTTTGTCGAACTTGATCTCTCAGAGCCTGCCTCTCCGCAGCGCGAATTCTCTTGTCGTCGTCCTCGCTCAACGAGACGGGATTAGATTTGTAGTGTTTAACGGTCAACCAACCGGCCTCGGACGAATCCACGATCCGTATCTTGCGGTTACGTTCCTGTAATAGTTCTACGGTTTCGTTAAGAATCGAAAACGCCTCAGACTCGGGAGGTAGATCGGCCAAATGATCCTTAAGTGAAACAAGCTTGGCTAACACTTGACCGTTAATTTGAAATTACGTTCGTTGCCGGTGTGATTAAACTTGATCTCCGACTGTTCCTTCAAAGAATTAGAAGCAGAAAGGGCGACTGAGGCAACCTCTTGCGATTTCTGTACCTCAGACGAAATAACCGATTTGTGAAGGGCGAGCTGACTAACAACGAAATCTTTGAAACTATCAAGATCTTGCTTTGTAACAGGCTCGTCTCCCATACTACAAAATTAAGCTCGGCAAGGTGCGAGCGGTAAAACTGGCTGTGTCGAGTGACTAACGCGAGAGGCGACAAGGCTTAAATACCGAGATGTGGCGTAAAATCCCTAGAGGATCAAACTGCAACCATAAATGCAAATTCCGACCATAAACACATATATCGAAACTTCTGTCTCCTTGTCAGAGAAAAGGAGGGATTTTTTTTGGGGAGGGGGGTGGAATTTGAACGAAACGCCTGCATCTTGTTAATGTGCGCAAACTCACTGTGGGCTTTGAAACTAAAAGGGAACCGTCCGTTTGCCGTACAGTAGAAAAATATGAAAGCACATTGGGTGCTTGGTAACACCAAGTTATTTTAGCTACGAAGATTGCGTGACTAAACGGCTTGCAAACAGTGTGTCGCATGATTTCACAGACTTTCGCTTTGATGGCATTTCTTGAAACAAGATCTTGAAGGTATGAACGATGTTTATGTTGTTTGTTATTCCTTGTCTTTGATTTTGCATCTTGTTCGATCATACATCTTCTTGGCGTTGATCGCTGAGCCTGAGATTTACCACAAAGTTGACTACTTCAGAAGTTAGGGCTGAGCTCGCTCGTCTGTTAGGATGCCTGCATCACAATCCTTTTCGTTACTTTGATCAAGAAGGCTTGTTCGAATCGAGTTTTGAAGTTGGTCGTACATTGGTTAGTTGCTGTGTCCCTTTCTTTGCCAAAACAGGTACAATGGAGTTATACCAAAAATCTTGTCGCATAGTCTTGAAACGAAGACTGTGATACAGTCAGAACTACAGTCGGAAGCCTCGACTGATTTCGGAATTTATTAAGACTTTCAGATAAGATTTTTGATATATTACATTAGCTTCCAAAGTTAGGAGTGAACTTCAAGCCGCCCAGGAATACGGCTAAAGGTATTATAAATGCATTTTGAGCGGTTATTAAAATAATCTCTGGGTCAATGTTTGTAATTGTTATCAGGCAGCTAGCGGAACTGTGTTATCATGAATATATTAAACGCTTGATGACTGGTCCCAAGGGAAACAGTGAGTATTGTCTGGGGCACCCAACGATAATCTACGGTGAAATATGTGTTCGGGAGAATGAAACTGTTCTAAGAATTTCGGTTCTACGTTGCCAAACAGATTTCTTAGCTAAAGCATCACCTAGAAGATTGGCAACTGGGGAAAAGAAGTCCGTTACGTTTTCGGAAGGGATATTTTTGCAACTTTTGGAGCTTAAAAAGGACACCAAGCAGTTTCGGATGAGGAAATGGTTCACTGGAAAGTTATAAGAAGGTAACGTTCAGCTAACAATTTTTGAAATGAAGATATCATTTCCTAAAATTTTCGGACACTTAAATTTTCAGCTAAGATATCCGAACAGATCAAATTCTTCTAGGTAATAAATACATCTGTTTACATAGTCTTCATACAATACAAAGAGACCAGAAATGTCTCTCAAAGGCGTTTGGCTTAATTTTCTCGTTGGGTGCCCTTGTTTTGTTTCCTCGAGATCCTCAATGTTCCCTTCTGCTTCGCCTCGGACGAAGTGTTTTGTTACATCCCACAACTGGAAATGAACCAAACTAAATACGAGTATAATCCTTGCTAGTTTAATTCTAAGTGAGATACCTAAAATACAAATGAGTAACAATTACCTTCAATAATTACTTTCAACTTTTGTCTCGTACAAGTTGCTGTATTTCTTCCTCACTTCGTACTTCAAAGCGTTTTGTCGCGGTTGGACGCGCTCAAAAATTGGCCGCGCTTTCAAGACGCATGTCCTGATCACGTGCAAGTCCAAGGTTCAAGCTGTTGTTTCCCCAGGGAGTTAGAGAGTTTTGTTCGCTCTAAGGAGTTAAATAGTTCTGAGGCTGGTCACGTGGTAAGTTCTCGTCTAACAGAAAGCTGCATTTCAGTTGTGAGGCATAAAAAATTGCGTTTATACACCAACACCAATACCAACACCGTAGGCTAGCATTTCTGTGGAAAAGCGGGCTGTCAAATTCATCATTGAGGGAAATTTCTTGTTGAAAATTAACTTGTGACTGCAATCTTATTTCGATCAGTTGTTGCTCCAACCCGATTGGGCTCAACAGCATTCATTGGCACAAAGTTGTGGTGCCAGTTTGAAATGCTATGCCATGTCAATGCTGGCTGATTACCGCACCCCATGATCTGCATGGCTGTATTGTTTAGATTTTGTTCCACTCTCGAAATTCCATATTGGTCGCGGAAAAATCGGTTTGCTTGTGTATCATGACTGCATCAGTCGACTAAAATCTGTTTTCTCTGAATCATGGACTTTTAGGTCAGGTCAGGCAAACTGTTTATGGCCTCAGCAACTCCAGCGTTTCCGTCCAACAGCGAGACGGCGAATTATTCTCGCCTCTGTCGCCTTCTGGTCGACGTTGGATCACAGGTCTTGAGAGATACATTTGACAGGATCCACCCTCCTGCAAACCTTTCGAAAGTCTTGTCGAATCCAGTGGTTCATAGCAGCTTGCAGGCGCTACGGAGAAAAACCGTCCTAAATGCTGCACAATGGGATAAACTGTATCCTGTTAGCAAGGCGTCGGTCTCGTCAAAGGACTTTGATATCACTCTGCTGATGGTACTATTTCGAAACATCTGTGGTCTGTCGGCTCCAGTTACTGGATGGAATAGTTTTCCGGCAGCCACAGACCTCACTCCTGAAGCTGACTTAGTTCGTGTCAAGTTTTACAGAAACACAGTTTGTGGTCACGCCATTCAGGCTTCAGTCGATGATGCAACATTTAATGGCTGGTGGAATGATATCCGTGAGACGCTGATCAGATTGGGAGGAGCGTCGTATGGAACCTCTATCGATGCTCTTAAAGGTGATTGCATGGATCCTGACATGGAGGACCATTACAGGGAGCTTTTGAAGCAGTGTAGTCGAGACGAGTCCAGCATCAAGGACAGGTTAGATGAAGTGGTAGAAAAGCTAGATGAACTGAGAGAGGGTAATCCAAGGCTAATTCCAGCCAAGTTGGAGACACGTAAGCTATTTTGCATTTTTTAGTTTTCAAAAGACGATTTGACATCGCCTGTGTAGCTCCCATTGCGTGCCTATATTTTATGCCAACATCCGGGACAATTTTGTAGTAGACCGTGTATTTTGTTTAGCTCTGTTTAGTAATGTAAATGTAAATGCTTTGTTTATGGTGGAAGTGCACTTAGCTATCAAGCTAGTTTACAGGCACTCCAGTGTTAACAACGTGAAAGCAACAGCTCAAACTTAACAGAAACATTATGAAGAGCCCCAACTGGCAATTTTTTAAGAAATTGAGTTTTGTCAATTCGGCCTTGTCACACGGCGGCCATATTGTCCCGGGAGACCAAAAAAAAGCTTTGTTTTACCACGCCAAGCCTCGCAGTGGAAACCATGGGGGTGAGGCTTGGCGTGGTAAAACAAAGCTTTTTTGGTCCCCCGGGACAATATGGCCGCCGTGTGACAAGGGCGAATGTTTTCTCTGTTTACATCCAGGACACGTACCTCGTGCTCGTGAGTGGTCGCCGCGCTTTGTGATTTGAACTTAAGTCGCTGTGCACGTTGAAACTTTTAGCTGGGACTAATTTCAGAAAGCGTTGCACCGTGTAACATGGTCGGTTTCGTGAAACTTTTATGAACTTTCGTTGCGAGACAAGTTTAATGACAAGTAGACCCGTTTTCTACTTCTGCAACCGTCGCAACGATCGCAGTGGTGATAAAAAATAGATTTTCACTGTGTAAGATCACTTCGTGAAATTTTATTACGCCACGCTGCGTAAGCCAATCAAGGCCATGAAACTAGTGTCAACTTGTTTTGCGGGTATCTGGTAACAACATTTCGAGACCAGTTTCGACCTTCCCGAACATGTACAAGTTCGACCATTTGTGTTGCACGGTGCAACGCGCTGCTGAAACTTGTTTCGAAGAACGCCGTTGCTCATAAGTTTGAGCTTTTAACAGTGGCTTTAGGTGTTACAGACCCATTAGATTCGTAACGGTCAGTAAGTTCTTTCGTATTCTGAGTGCATTATGATTTCGTTAGCTTAAGGTGGAATTCCTGTTCGGAAAAAATATGCCTTATTGCTTCCTTATAGTCTGACTGGATGTTTTTCTGACTTCATGACTTGTTAACGGAATATATGTAAATAAATGGTTGAGTTTTCGCTTTCGAATCTTACACATATGTGGATCTGAGGAAAGCACAATAGCCTGACAGCCACAATGCAAGACCAGGATGCAGTCATTAGCCACTTTGGACAACAACTGACAACAGACAGGAATTTTTCTACTTTGAAGTAACACCCGTTGTAATTTTATCAGGCGATGAAAATTCAATGAAAATGTCTTGCAAAATTAACTTGGTGCTTCTGTAATTTAACTCACGCTGTTGACACTAAAGGTTTGGACGATTGTCCCACTGCTTTTATTTTCCTAGAGCTACTGAAGACTGAAGAGTGCCGAAATCAGTTAAGCATGCATTATAACACTTGTATGAGGCAGGTGAGGATAACGCCTTGGGATCGAGACGAGACTGTGGATATTGATGAGATTTACACCAATTTATCCCTGGTGACGGATGCCAAAGCACCAAGTGGTACAACTAAAAGAGATCTTGATGACTACACTCAGATGTTTAAAGGTCAGGGACGTACCGTCAACCCGAAAAGGATCATTATCTATGGAAAACCTGGCATTGGAAAATCAACCTTTTCTCAGAAAGTTGCTGTAGACTGGGCAAACAAAAAAGAGGAGACTCTGCAACACTTTGATCTTTTGCTCTTGATCAAGCTGCGAGATGTTTGTGGAAAGGAGACCGTGCGTGGTATCTTTGAAGCATCCGAGCTTTTGGCTACAGATGGACCGATTTCGTGTGACAGTCTATACGACTATGTTCGCGAAAACCAAGAAAGAGTGTTACTTGTTTTGGATGGCTATGATGAGTATCAGCCGCGTACAGAAACAAGGTCTGTAGTTCATGAGATCTGGGAAGGGAAACAACTGAGGAACTGTCATGTAGTGATAACAACGAGACCGATGGAAGGTGAAGAATTAGTGAAGTTTAGCCACTTAAAATGTGAAATCAGAGGTTTTCTGAGCGATAAACAAGTAAACGACTTCGCAATGAGATTCCTGGAGAGTAGAAAAGAAATTGAAGAGTTCAATAGTTACCTGAGCAAAGAAAAACTATGGGACCTTGCGGAGATTCCTCTTCTCCTTCTTATGCTTTGCTTGATTTGGAAAGACAGGTACCGCAAAGAATTGCCCACAACCAAATTGGCATTACATGAGAGATTTGTGGTGACCTTACTTTGTCACATGAGCTTGAAAGATCCCGATGATGTTCCGTTGCACAGTACAGATATCCTCAATGATTACAGAAACGAAATTAATGCAATAGGAAAATTTGCATTTGAAGCTCTTTTGAAGGGCTCTGTCTATGTCAAGATAAAGGATGATATACACTCTCAAAACGGTAGTGTTATCGACAAAATGTTCCGTTCAGGTCTATGTCATTTTGCGAAGCTTTCGAGTGTAAATCCAGGGAAAACCTTATTGTTTCTTCACAAATCAATTCAGGAGTTTTTGGCCGCATGGTATTTGATTCACGAGGATCATATCGTGGCAGTTCTCCGGGAAAACATCGATTCGATTGGCAAAGCACTGAAGATGAAAGAAGTCCTCAAATTTATGTGCGAAGGGTCTGTTGAAGGAGCAAAGGCTGTTTTTGGCATTCTAGAGCTTTCCGGGGAGAAAGAATGCCTCACCAATTTTAACTTTAACAAGACGCCATCTGTAGACAAGTTGTCTTCATACCAAGTAATGTTCTGTGACGTCAATTTGGAGTGTCTGATTAGCTGCTCGACATCTTTCAGACAAGAAGTATACCCTCTGTTCTTAGCTGCTGTCGGCGGGGTTGTGACAATAAGTAACAACAGCATGAAAAAGGTTGCTGCTGAGAATTTACTCCGGTCCGCGTTTTTGCCAGACTTAGTGTTCTTCGAGCATTCTAACTTCGCTGATTTTGTCACCATAATTGATAATTTGCGTGCATTGATAATAACTTGTTCCGGACTAAGGATCAGAGCTTCGGTTTTTCTACGCATGTACGATGTTCCAGAGTTGAAGCCGGAGCATTTCTTTGTAAGAAGGACAGGTGACCAGGTTTATCTTCATTTTGGTCGAGTTTGCAGAACGTTCGCTTGTCGCTATTTCAAATTGCTGAGGGACCTAGCTTCACCTTTATCGGAAGCCTCTCAAATGAAGCACGCTGTGCAAGAACTGCCCAACGGACAAAACACTGCTATCGCAAGCACTCAAAATCGAGACAACTGTTTTTCGTTGGTCAGTGAAGTTGCCGTTTTCGCCACGTGGGCAAGTGAACAATTAACGTTCACCCGCAACTTACTGACAGCTGTCTGTTTTCCACGTGATGTTGTGATGGAACACGTCCAAACTGACGACAATGTAGTTTCCTACATAAATTTCACCGAAAACTTGAGTAGTTTGTTCCTATTCAACTTGCAAATGTCCGCCCAGGATCCAGCCTTTGCAGTCGCCAGCTCCCTTGGAGAAGCTCCCAATTTACACTCGCTGAAAATAACAGGAAGCCTACTGCATACAGAGAGTGTACGATCCCTCGGTGCAAGTTTTTGTCATGTACCTCGTCTGTCTTACCTAACACTCTCTGAAGTCGGTATGGATGACCAAGGGTGTGCATCACTTGCTACGTCACTGAAGCATGTACCGCGGCTGAAGGCTCTTAATCTGTCAAAAAACCATCTTGGAAAAGGGATCATTGAGTTAGCTAGGCAATTAAAAAATGTGCCTAGTCTGCTGCATCTCGACTTAGAAAGAACAGACATAGTTGAAGAGGGAGCCAAAGCCTTGGCTCAAGGAATTGGGTCGCATGTCACATCCCTGCGTACTCTTCAGGTGGGATATAATCCTCTCGGCCGTGGAGTTCGAGAAATTGTCCAGAAGGTGTGTGCTCTATCAGATCTTAAGCAACTAGATCTAGAAGGTGTGACGATGACGAGGAGTGAAATTGACGCTGTGACGGATGCACAACTCATTGATGCCATTGTGATAACAAGTTATCATGTAAGTTGTGTTATTTTAAAGTTCAGTTTCAGCTTAGTAGGTGCTTTGTTGTTTTAAGTTTTCTTTAACGTATATCGCGATTGTGCTCTTTCCACCGAAGCACGACACTTTGGATGGAATTTTTTTGTAACTCCCCGGCATGTATATTTATGAGTGTAGGGCTAAATCTTCCTTAATTTTTTTCACGCACACACCGTCTTCCATTCCACTTTTCTTCACAAAGGAACAAAATTCATGACTTAAATCTAACCAGAAGAGTATGCATAGGTGTCCACTGGCATTCAACCGATTTTAGACTTATGTCAGGGGTAGACACCCGTATTCTCACTTGAATTTTTACGTTTGAAAATCAGTTAAAAGTAAAATTTTAAAAGTTCTGGTTCACGAGAGTTGAAACAAATAACTGAATTAAGCCGACGAAAAAACGTAGTTTAGAAATCAATGTACTTTTCAATGTGATGTGGAGAAGTTACTGAACTATTCAGTGAAAATGAAACTGAGTAGTGTTGCAGCTAAATTAATTGGAACGCAACGTAGATTGAAACCAAATAGGACAAAGTTTTAGACTAAGATTTAACCTGTGAAGTCTTGACAATTAAGTTCGAGTTATGGAGGGTAAAATTGTATAGAAAGTGACCCGAAACGAAATGAATATTGCTTCGAGCAAGCATGCAGGTTATCGAGGGTTAGGACGGTTACCGATCGAGAGTAAATTACTATCGACTTACTGTCGGAAATCTAGGAGAAATTGATCATGGCTCAACTTGGTTCAAGGATCGAGTTAAAGGGGGCGTTTTATCGCTTGCCACAGATTTATTTTCAGTTCAGTTGTGCATTTAAAATCCTTCTACAAGTCCCGTTCAATATGTTTGATGCATTTTAATTTCACGTTGTAGGATTATAAAGGAAACCCAAAGCCAGAGAGCCAGTGGCCGACATTGCGAAAGTGTAGAGCTTGAAGTTTGGAACGCTTTCTTTAACAACCTGCTGCTGTGTTCCAAAAGGCCAGGAATCTGAAATAGAAACAAAGTCGTTTAATCACGCTAGGTGTACGTTCGAGTTCGTAGAGTTGTTTTAACTTGTGACTTTAGTACCCAGTTCTGGGCTTGTCCGGTACCAAGTGAAAGATTGCCGGCCATGTTGTTTTTTGTCCTTTGGCGGACTTAACAGTCTTGCTTGTCATATACAGAGGTTCAAGCGTTGTTCCACAAGTCAGTTTTTAGTGAGCCATCTGTGTGGGATCTGAAGTATTATACTAGCCATATTTTCCTTTTGTTTAGAAATCGTTAAAGGAATAGTCACACAACAAATTTGTAACACCCGACGAATGAGGGGGGTATAGGGGTGGGGGGGGGGGGGGGGGTAAAGATAACGTTTCACATAAACTAAATCGGGCTTTTGCTAAAAAACCGCATTTTTAGGAGTAACGGACAAACATTTGGCTATTTCACGGAGGTGAGAACAGTTTAATAACTGAGGCCTGAGACTTAACTCTGATGGCCACAAAACAGCC
>OX421446.1:50833479-50873479 GCA_949126865.1 Montipora capitata
CCCATGGTAATAGGAATAGACGTCTCGTTTAGGCCTGATGGTTTCTTTTCCTTTGGTTGGAGTTCTTCAAAGGGAATAAACTCCTCTTTGTATTCCAGTCCCTTGACGATTGGATACCGGCTTCCGTTTCCAGATTCTTTGCCGCTGACGTCATCATCGTCATCATTCTCGTCGTCTCCAGATCCCGACCCGCTGAGCTCCAAGGCGAGGCGTGCTTGGTACTCTGTCAGCATGAAAGAATGCAAAATATCGGTTGACATAAAAGCGTTTCCTTTCCTACTAATGCTAAATATGTCCAAAACAAACCGTTTTTGTCTGGGAAAAATCTATAAGCAATTTAAAATTCTGTAGGAACTCGTAAAGGATAGAAGCAATACTGGTGATGTATTAGCGGAGAAATACAACGCAGCCTTTGGCTGTATTGTTCTCTCAAGTTTTGAGTGTGGTCAAGAAGGAAGGGAAATGCAGAGGACCATGGTCCGAGAAGACCTTATTCAAAAGAAAATACAGTGCAACGTTTCGAGTTTTTACTTGTGACTGGTTGAAGCTTTCTTCCAAACTTTTATTTTGTGGAAACGTGGAACTGAAGGAGATAGCGATATTTAACAATTATTCTACGAGGGCGCGCAGGAAATGAAGTGATACGTAACCAACGAGGCGCGTAGCGCCGAGTTAGTTATTATCATTTTATATCCAGCCAGCCCAAGTAGAATATTTGTTTTATTAAAAACTCCAGGATCAACAACTCTTCCACTAGAGCATCGATTTCTGCCTCGGTCAGTTTCGGTTCAAAACGGCATTTGTCGGCCATTTTTTTCGGCAAAATGTTTTCAGCTCGCTTTATTGCTGACGCGTTCCTTATTCATATTAGGTACGACAAGAATATGAACTGATAGCCTGTGTCCGGCGAGCCAATGGAAATGCTGGAAATCTAATATCCGTAGTTCAATTTTTAATAAAATATATGTTTTCATCCTGGTCTAAAGTTATTCAGGTCTGTGTTGTGATTATATTTTCGATTAGGAGTCAAAAAAGCAACACTGCCATTGCCTTTGTTTTCCATCAATTTTTGATTGTCTTTTTATAATATTGGTTCTCCGTTAGTGACAGTCTGATAGTCTTGAAAATCTCGAGCTACTCTCTCGGCAATGAGAGGCATTAAAGACTAGTGACTTGCCAGCTCGCGTTTCTCACGCTTAACCGGCGCCGGCGCCGGCTGCGTCCATTTTCTTCGCGTGATGATTGCCTCATTTGTGTGTCTGTGGCTGGTGTGATGTCACAAAGTAAAGACTTCGTTTTATGTTTTGCGAAGATAATTGCAAGTCATTTCACAATGTCAGGAGCCTATGACTAGGAGCGAACAACTGCCCTATATTCCTGTCACGGTGTTTTCACTAAGCGATTTTATAGTAGATTGAGTTTCCCGCGAATGAGACTACCACAGGAGCCCGATAACCAATCACAAGAAACTAACTTGACGTCATAGCATCACCGAACCGGAACTGCCTTTGGTTTTTCGCCTAAAAATAGATCGGTCTGTAAAAATGCGTTGACGTAGGCTTAGTGACCAATCTATGCTAAGCAATATTCTGGCGTGAAGGAAGGAATTAAACAAGTTTTTCGAGTTTTCTTTTAATGTATCCCCCCGTGAATCAGGAAGCCCGGGCAGGATCACTAGCCCACAATGGCTAAATAATAATAATAATAATAATAATAATAATAATAATAATAATAATAATAATAATAATAACAACAACAACAACCTCGGAAAGAACAGTAATTGATATGAGCAAGTTCACTCACAAAAACAAAGAAAGATACGATTTTTGGAATATAAAACTGTTCATATATTTGAAACGCGGAATGGACATGAAAGAAATATACACAAACTCCAAGTTGAAAGACCTTTCATTCATTAAACTCATTTGTATACCTTTGTTGCAGTTTGCAACGTCGCACATCAAGTTACCGTTGAAACAGGAGCTGATGGAGTAGAGGAGAGAAAAATGTCAGTTGATTTTTATAGAACGTCTCTGGCTTAGGGAGCCAAGACAAACATATCAAATTGATAGAATAAGAAAGCTCAGCCCGTCACGAGAAAGATCATGCATCCAACAACAAACAGCACGTAATGAGATTTCAGGGTATTGCTTAGCAAGGACATGATACACCTTAAAAAACGTCGTCAAAAACATCATTTTCATGCTTTTTAAGCAAATGTTGTGGGAAAAAACTCAAATAATCTGTCATTTCCCACGAAAATACAATCATTCAAGAGGTTTTGTCAGAGTCTGTAATTGAAAGTTGGGAAGAGAAACACAGGAGTGGGCTTATCAACTGGGTTGACATGCTAAATTGACCACCGAAGAGAAAATAGAAAGCTGACGTTTCGAGCGTTGGCCCAGAATTCAATTGAATTTACCATATCAAACAAGTTGATAAACCCATCCATTTAATATCTAATACGACATTTGTGTGTTTGGAGGGATAAATTAAAGCTCTCTTCCTTGAACTGTTTTTAAAAAGCTTTCTTTGTTTTTTTTTTCTTACGTTCAATAGAGGGTCTGACATGACGTCACAGCGGCCAAAGTAATGGCCCAACTTTATCTACATGCAAAGTTTATTGCGTATTGAGTGGGTGATGAATGTTAACACCGATAAAAAAGGAAAGAGGTGTATTAATGAATGATTGATTCAGGGATTCTCGGAAAAAACCCGAATGCTTCATTTTGGTGAGCTGGCTTTTCTTTCCCGCCTATCTCTTGGACCAGCGATCCTCTATCGGGCAGTATTCTCGTCCAGTCATTCAAATTTTCTCTTTTTTTCCTCTTCTTAAGGAGGTAAAGTAAGACTTTCTGAGTAAGTTCTAAAATGCTTATATAGCTTTACCATAGCTTGCAGCCAAGGGGAATTCTTTCTCCGTCAGCTAACGGCATCCCTCGATAGTTGCATCCTACAAGTACAGGAAGCATATACGTAATTGTTACTAAATGCAAAAGCAATTGCCATCGCTTGAAGGAATAGCATCGCTTCCTGAGTGAAGCGTTTGAGAAAAAAAGCGTTGTAAGTGACCAGATATGGTGATGGTTGTCGAAGCGAGAGCTCAAATGGATGATGATGATGATGATGATGGAGGAAGTGGTGGTTGGTGGTCTTAACTTAAGAAAGGCCCATTTTAGTAACTGGTGGGAACCACCATTATTTCTAACACAGCGCAGAATTGTTGAAAGTCCGTGATTTATGGATTTGCTAATTCGAAACCAAACTGACTTTGCTGTTATTGCTAACAATGCTATGTCGCTGACTGAAAGAAGCGCGGTCTCCAAGCTCGTTTCCAGGGCTTTTCTCCTTTGAAAGTATGGCCCGCCCAACTTTTTGCGGAGAGACGCCCTGGAAACGAGCTTGGCGCGGTCTCCGGAAGAAACACAGCCCCACACTGACAATCGCCCTAACATAGACAAGAACGTCCACTTTAAAACTGCATCATGGAATTTACTGCATGCAGCTAAAATGATTTTCAATTAGATGAGACCCCATTCCTCAACTACTTTATGAAATCGAAAAGACTATATTTTCTTCAGGAATTGTTTTTCATCGAGGACGGCCCTACGAGTAGAATTGGAATTTACTTGGCTGCAAAAGTGAAAACAATTGACTCACCAAGTTCTTCGATGACAGGATTTATAATCTCTAGTTCAGGGTTTCCAACGATCTCTGTAAAGAATAAAAAATGTTATTTGAAAAATCATCGAAAGAATATTTGATTACCTTAATGTGGAAAAGGGCTTATGAAGTCATAGTCTCTATCTCTGCTTTTTCACCGGAGAAGGTTTGGTTGCGGTGTTGGTTGTTGGCTAGGGCGCTAGATTTGGGAGTGAATCCTTCTAATTTAAATCTCACTATGACCACCAATTTGTTTCCCAGTGACCATCAATGTTCCCCGAAGCGAAACTGTTTTGTTCTACCTCCCAACTCATAAATACAATTGTTTGAAAGCGTTTGGTTGCCATGACAGGGGAAGAGCTTCTCTTGACGCGGGCTGTCAGAAATTATCCTCGGTTTCAAGGTGTACAACTTGATCACGTGCGAGTTAGGAGTCAGTGAGTTTTGACCCATGGGCACGTGACACGGTCACTCCCCCATCAAAAAACATATTTGAGTTGGGAGGTATAACAACAAATTTTCACCAACCTTGTAAAGACGAAGACTTGTCATCGATCCAATCAATAACTAAAATAAATTTGAAAGAAAAAGAAACAACAAAGTTAGATTCATGGTAAATATTGTTTGTATTGCAAAGTACACGTCGCATGTATTTGATATATCATATCAAAAGGAAAATATCAATGAATGCAAAGATCCACCATAAAAGAAAACTCGACAACAAGAATAGGAATTTACATTTAAGCAATAAAAAACTTTTTCCGTGTTTGCATAGCCTGATATAAACACGAGAGGGATTGGGAGAATTCGAGACAGTTATGCAAACCAGAGACGAAGTCGAGGGTTTGCATAACTGTCGAGAATTCTCTCAACCCCTCGAGTGTTTATATAAGGCTATGCAAACACTGAAAAAAAGTTTTCTATTGCTTTTATAAAATATTTCTCAAAGATAATTCAACAAATGAAGGAAAATGCTGGTTTTTTCACTTTTTGATTGAAACAGATTTTCTTGACACACGCTCATATTTCCTACCAACCAATCAAAACGCGCGTCTGACAATACATAACCAATCAAAATTCGCGAGATGTCGCAGCCGTGTTAAGATGCTCTCATCTAAACACTGCTATTGACCAATGAGAGTGCGCGTACTATCCTAATTATTTTATAATTAACAACGGCATATATGATCCCAGTTCAGGGGGTACTATATGATCGCCAGCACTATGGATTTTCCCAAAGAAATGCAACACAAGTTCACCTGCTTCCGAAGGAACAGGATCCATGCAGACGTACGAACATCCATCAAAACAGCACATTTGGTTTCCCACGCAGTAGTCATCGTCCAAACAAGCGTCTTTGCATTGCTCTGTTACTTCAATAACATATGGTGGTGGGCATGTCTCTTCGTATAACGACCTCTTCTTGACTTTGTGGCTCTGGTGCTGAGAAAGAAAACCGGTCGGTTTTTAATTCCCAGCCTTGACAACGCGCAGAAAACAGAACAGGAATCAAAACTACCACAGCCTTCGGCGGAAAGTTAATTATTTCATTGGAGAGGATAATATCCTGTTTTCAAAGGTCGCCACAAAACAATAGGTCTAATGGACAAACTCCCCCCTCCCCCCCTTGCAAATCTCAACACTCCTTTCAATAATTTTGTTCCTAGAATGTTGATACACACTTTCCATGCCGAGTGACTTGTAGTAATGGCAAAATTATTACCATAATGAGAATTAGTATAATTTTCAGCGGTGAATATGAGAATTTAGTGTCATATTCACCACGCTATCCGGTGACTATAACATTTTGGAGGCGCGGCTGCTAAGCTAATCAAGCACTTTTTGTGCCCTTTTATCGTGTTTTAGCACGTTGTTTTGCACTTTCTTGATATTCACCGCTGACAATTACACTAAAACAATTATTCGCCTCAGGCTCAGTACATATTGAGGAATATTTACCTCGACTACGCCTCGGTAAATATTCACCAATATTCACTTCGCCTTCGGTGAATAATTGTTAAATAATATTTTTGGACAACGTTCTCGTGGCCGTCGTAGTCGTTCTTGCTTAAGCTCCCTTTTGAAGCAACGACGACGACTTTGGCAGCGGCAATGCAACAAAACAAGAATATCATTGGCTAAAAGAGGAAAAATGAACCTGCTGCACGTGAGGCACACATTTTAACAAATGCATTTGCAGTACTCTGCATAGGAACAACGTGATATAGTGATTATGACAAAGTGAATCTTTCATTCTATTTTTACTTTACTGAGACCTGCCCGTACCAATTTAGTTTTGGGATACTTCTCAAACATTGTGCAACGTGAAGGAGATGGAATATACCATAGAGCGCAGTGATATTTTGAAGTGACCTGTTTGTTGACGTTACCATCGGGAAATCCACAGACTTGATAGGCGCCCGCAAACGAGGAAACATTGTCGCGGAAACGTTAATAGTGAGCCGAGAGGTCCTGGGGCGAACGTTAGTCACGCAATCCTATTGTTGACGTTAAGGCGCCCTCAAACGAGGAATCATTGTTTCTAGAAATGTTCCCTTGGCACGTAAACCAGGAAACATTTACTGAGGAAGCAAAATGTTTCTCAACAAATTCAGAAACATTTCTGCTTCCGCAACAATTGTTTCCTGGGTCCGCAAACGGGGAAACATTTGCTTCCACAATAATGTTTCGGCAACATCGTTTCCTTCGTTTGCGGGCGCCTTTTAAAGATCTACGACGCGGTCGTCAACGCCTCAAAACAACGATATCATTGGTTAAAAGAGGAGAAACAATCGTGCTGCACGTGCGGCATGCCTTCTGGCACAAATTCTTTCGGTACTCACAACAACGACGTGAAATTACCAAATTTGAGGTTTTGACGATAACTCGAACTTACAAATGTGAATCTTTTATTTTCTATTTTTACTCTGCAGGCATGAAACCGCTCGTATCATTCTATTTTTAGGATACTTTGTCCACATATACTTTGAGGTGACGTTTCCGTGACGTCACAGGGTAACGACGACGTCTTTGAGAAAGAGAACGGCAAAAAAAAAAAACCGTGGGATTAAAGAGCAAAAAAATGTTTTTCTCGCCACGTGCGCCGTTCTCGATCGACGTGCAATAACCAAATTTGAGGTAATCTTGTCACGAATTTGGATATTAGATATGATATGTTCGAGTTGGATTACGCTCATTTCAAAGCGTTGATTCAGTTTCCAAAAACGTGGCTCTTGAGCCGCTTTTGACTTACGTTGGAAAATATTGCCTTATTTAGAAGAGACTGAATATGTTTATTCAGGCTTTGAGAACATTTGTCTGTGATCCGCTCATCTGTTTCCTCTTACGTGCTCTTTGACACTCAGGTAACACGGCAGACATTTTTAATGTTGTTTTTCTTTTCTCCCCATTCTGTTTGGACATGTCTAATGCTCTCTCACATAATAGATCAGTTAAGGAGTGGGAAAACAGTATAAACGCTAAAATCTTTATTCGTTCGGTCCTAATATGTTGAGCTGATATCACAGTTCGATATATTACAAAGATTTCGCATTAAGTCTGCGGCATTGAAAGGCAAACGTCGGATTAAAATTGCGTTTTAATGAAATAAAAAAATGGAAGAGAACTTGTTCGATATCATCTCATTTCTCGCCTGTTTGCTACAGGTGTCAAGTAACTCATTAAAAGAGGGAGACGAATTAGAACTTGAGAATTTTCATGCTTGTGGGTAAATGCTATGTTAAAGGCACTGTTGCACTGTGCAATTCTTCGTGCAACTTGTCTCGCAATGCCATAGTGAGACAAGTTGCACTAAACATTGCCCAATGTAAGTAGCAGAAACCGTTGCGGAAAGTGGAATTGAGTTCTACTTTCCGCAACGCTTCATGCAACGTAGCGACGGGTAAAGGCAGTCCTGCAACTTGTGTCGCACCAGCCAATGAAAGTGTTCCTTTAACCTCATGCGAGACAAGTTGCAAGAAACGTTGACTAGTGTAATAACGCCTTAAATCTCTCTATCTTTTATGTAGACGCGAGGCAAGGGAGGGTTGTTGTTTTTTTGTTATCTAGTATTGCTACAAATAGAGATAAGTTTCTTCCAAAGAGATTCTTTTGAATGCTAGTATACAAGGCAGATTTCTGAAGTGTTCACATCTTGAACCGTTTAGGAAGGATAAAATGTCAATAGCTGTGCTTTCATTAATCAAGATGATGACCTTCAAACATACTTTTAAAATAATTGGATTTCTGCGAATAATCGTGTAATAATGTGAAACATTTAATGAAATCGCTACAAAATATTTCCAGATGGTTTTTTTGTGAACCCCAGTAAAAACAAATCGTTTGGGAAATATTGGACTAAGGGCGTGTTCGTAATTACTACAAAGATAAAAATTTGCCGCGACAGATAGCATGACATTAGTTTTTTCATCTCCTGTTACAAGGTAATCCGTCCATTTTCGCTACGAAAAATCTGGAAGCTGGACTGTTGAACAAAACACCAGATGTTTCGCCATATGGAAAGAACCTAAAGTAGACAATTCAGCCTTGGTGGAATTCACAGCAAAAAGCACGCTCTTTCGATCGTTTTGCGCTTGCGCAAGACCTCTCGCGTTTGTAGCTCGGGAAAATGTATTGACAGTATTTTCCTTGTAAAAACATCTTGACGACTTCGCAAGTTTGGTGTCAGCATTGTGTAGCGATTCGCACGCAAATGCAAGATAATATCTTAAATTTTCCAGCTGGGATATCAGCAGCTAAAATTAAGTGTTGATTTCTTGATTTTTAAATAGCTGGGAGCCTAAATCTGGTCGCTTCCTGTAATGACGAAAGGGTTTGGAGTTTACTCGTTTACTCGTTATATTAAACCACTGTCATTTGGTAAGCAAGACTTTCATGCGTCGAATGAGACATCTTCACCTCAGTTCAGTTGATGTAATGAGAACTTTTTTTTTATATCTTGGCAAAACAGAACTTACTCAGTAGTGTCAATTCTCCCTTCAGTGACATGTGACAATTCGAATTTCATCGATTGGTGTAAACTGCTTGTTCAAAGAAACCGCAAAAACGATTTACATATTATTTGCGCACGTTCACGAACGTACACTAGATTAAACAATTTAAGTAGAATTTACGTCCACAATGGTGTGATATCTGACCAGGTACCCTTTTTCCACATTTGCGAAAGACGAATAGAAGACAGCTATCAGTATTATTAACGAAAGGCAAAAACGTATTTGAAAGCAATCGTCATTTTTTATGTCGGGGCGATTTATTACGAATTTGGTAAAAAATCGTGTTAAATTTCTGAAAACTTGATGTTACAAAAGACTACTTTAAGAAATGAACTTGAACTAAATGGGAACACGGCGGCTTCGCGGCTCAATGAACTTCAAGTTGGGGCATAAGCTTCCGTTTCAACGCGTGGTCATCGTTCTGTTAGCCAGAAGCCAAAATGATGGCTGGGATGGATTTGGTAATCAACAATGAAATATATTCCTGTGAGCCGATTTAAGTGTAATCCGTCTTATTCCAGAAAATTCTACCATGAGTCGTGTAACGCTGCTCCTTGGGCAATCGTTTATTATGCAACAGGAATTCTTCCTCGCGATTCAGCGATAAATCTTGTTCTCTTTAGCTGATGATGTCATACTGACGATTTTTGCATGTTTGTTCCACCGAAATTAGGTGCGTTCATGTTGCCTCTTTCTGCTAATCGCTTGCGCAATGTTGCTTCCGCGAGTCTTAATTAATATACTCATTACAAAAACTTGAAGAGATAAGATGTGTTCAATCCTTACCCTTCGAAAATGAAGCCGTCTAAAAATCCAACATGTGGAAAATACGAGTTTACCGTACATGAGGAGTTACGTACTTTACATAACTTGCAGTTTTTGTACAATCTGACATAAAGTTGCTGTTCAACGTATCTAAAGATGTCTGGATATACAACATACCTTCAATGATCCAACGCTCCTGGAATCCCCAACAGCCAAGAGGACACAAATGGCGACAAGCACTGTGATGTCAACTGATTGCTTCCAGAGCCTAATACTCATAGTTAGCTGAATGTAGATATCACCACACTTGAAGACGACGAACACAGTCAGAATAAACACCAGTAACCACAGACGTTTACCTTGAAATGAAGAGAGATATTTTCTATCAATCCAAAAAGCCTACGATGTCAAACACTGATATTATCACCCGGTCGATAACTAGTCGTGCAAGAACAGTTATCTGATTTGACACAAGACTTGTGCATGTAAAATATGAATTATAAACAGAAAACCGCGCCTCATTTATAGCTCTCTGGAGTTCATGCTATGTGATCTCCTTATCGCTCAAGAATCAGGCAAAGTGCCATGGTTCAAGTTACAATAACATGATCGAAATCCCACTCAACGCCACAATTTGCCAACAGGCCCTAAGCCAATGTCAGCTCGGCGGGATGCCATACTCGCGGTGTGGAATGAGTTCAGAAGTACCTGTATCAAAACATCAACAAAACTACTTGGCGGTGACGAGAATGAGGCATAACACGAGAGGTGCTTTAAGGGTCGAGAAGATTAACTTCATTTAGCTGAGGAATGAACAGGGGCTTTATCCTTTGCGTGCACTTTCACAAGTGAAAAAAGTGATAGCTTGAAATAAGAAAAAAAAAACAACACTGATACGGCGGGGTTAAAAGCAGTTTATTTTTTCCTGTCAAACAGCTCAGTTTGAGCGCAATCTAAAAGACGCGCGTCCATTTACCACACCGCGCGCAAAGACCAGCAATGTTTGCACGCCATAGAATAATTGCGGTAACGTCACGCGAACAATAATTTTACATCCTAACAATTAATATATAAGTAGATATATATTCTCCACATATACTAGATCCCACATATTATTAATCAAAAGGTTCATGTTGTAACAAAAAACTTGTGAAATAACATTCTCTCTTTTAGCCGAGTCATATTCTGCTTGTACAATAGTTTTCTTTCTCGACAAAATAAAGACGTTTCAAATTCTAAATGATAGCCTGCAGAAGTTTTAGTCTCGTCTTGGAATTATTCGCTATTTTTAGTTCTTGAGAATTTTCGCCCTCGCAAGGAATGTGGCATTTTAATCTGTTCTCTGCAATCTTTATACATATTGAAGCATGCATTTGCCTCGTTTATGACAGTACCTCATCGTTTCTTCGTGAACTGAGAAAGCAAATAAATTACTTATGGCTGAAAATCTTAATCGGCATATTTTGCGTTGATTCTATTTTGCGTTGATTCGCCTTCCGTTCTCCATTAAGAGGATGTCTTTCTTGTACTGAAGAGAAAGTCCTTGTCTTCTTGTCCTGACTCAAAAAAATCGTACACTGCATGAGCAATTTCAGGCGGTTTTTATGCGCGTTAATGCATGTGCTTTCTGTGTGTCCGCGTTGACATCTACGAGCCCCATCTTTGAAGAGGGTTGTCTGATTTCGGCCAAGTCGCGTCAACAACGCAGTTATCTAGCTCCGGTAGACCAATTGCAAAAAAAAAACCCGTTCTGATTCATCGAAGGGAAAATAAAAGCGCTTTCAGCTCTCGTTCAAAAAGCTTCTTATTCTCCTCTTTCACTCGTTGTTGGTGTTATTGTTATTGTTGTACTTGATGCCTCGTCTTCCTGTTCCGCTTCTTCTTCTTCTTCCTCTTCTTCCTCGTGCTTCATTGGTGGTCGTCTGAATTCCCCTTACAAGCTTAATCCCCTCACTGGTTCGAAGCTTGATAAGACCGGTTACATTCTAGGTAATGCAAATTGTTTCACTGGAGAGCTAAGCAACGATACAATGTCGATAAGAGAGAAAACGTCAAAACGATGTAGGAGTGATAAGAAACATGATGGCGTCCAAATCAACAATGGTTTTGCACGTGCATTTGGCAACGTTATCCTCTAAAACTAACGACCACGTGAGCACCCAACGATAGGGAGTTAAAGCGAAGACGACGGCCACGGAAAGGACAACGCCCTAAAGCAAGAATATAATTGGTTAAAAAAAGGATCAATACTCGAGCTGCACGTGCAGCACGAATTTCCGTGCATTTCTTTGCCGTACTCCACAAGACAACAACGTGAAATCAACAAATCTTAGGTTTTGACGACAACGTGAGCATATAACATTGCCGTCGTACATCATAAAGTCTCTCTTATCTTCATGAACGATCTGTTTTATTCGCTTTGTAGCTATAGTCTCGAGCTGATAAGGTTTCAGTTTTCCATGCCATCAACCGAGACATCTTTTCTTCGTCAATCGCAGGGGGGAAGCCATTCAAAGATAACTTTTGGTAAAGTCCATTTTGTGCTGGTCTCGTCAAAACTGAGCTTATCCTGCAACTGTCAGATTATTATTTTTGGACTTATTTTTTGAAATGTAGAACTTTTACGCGAGCGCTATCTCGATCTGAAGTTTCCCTCGTTGTTCGTTCATGGACAGGACTTCGTCTTAACTCTACTTTTTCTCTCTCTCTTCAGGCGTTGCTTGGTACCTGCATCCAACACGCAAGATAACAGTCAAAATCAAAGACGGCTCTTCTAATTTTGGCAAACCGCAAATTTAAGTCTGACATTTGCCGTTTACCGCAAACTTGATGGTAATTTTCTATAATACGTAACCCGGCTTATGCATCGTGTGCAAGCTGGTGGTCGAGGCGCATTTCTGTTTCGTAAACGGTCGTTGCCATTTCAACGGCACTTTGAATATTTTTTTTTCTGTTATGGTTCTTTTTTAATAAAGCAAAAAAAAAAAAAGACCAAATCACGTATTGAACCAGGCTAATGGATTAGCAGCGCACGTCACGCACCACTACACTATCGAGTTGCATAGCTATATCATCGAACTGACTGTTCTACGTAGAGCTAAAAACAGGAAAGCGCTCACGCGGCAGCCCAAGAAGCGCTACAAAGAGTCACTGAAAGAATCCCTCAAGTGCTGCAACAACCCCGACTCCACCTGGGAAGAAACGGCAGAGGATCGTTCCCTGGGATCGTTCCAGCTGGCGATCCCTTGTGAGCTCCGGAGTAGCTGCCTTCGAAAAGAGGCGAGTGATTGAAAACCAACAGAAATTCCAGAAGAGGAAAGATCGTGAGAGCTCTGCCTCCCAGCATTCCAGGTCCCCACTGTAACAGACTTTTCCGAGCTAAGATTGGCCTCATCAGTCATCTATGCACCCATCCCAACCCCTGAGTGGTCATCTTCGCAAGAGAAGGACGAACATCATAAAATATACTTGATCGAAATAGTAAAACTAACATTATCCTCGACGTAAGGGCATAATCATTTCTTAGGCTTAATTTCTCAATCTGGGCGAAATTAGCTGATTCAGTTGAAAATTCAACCCTCCTCGGGTCTATTTTATTCCGAAAGGCTTGGCTACTAAGCATGGCATCGACCACTAAAAATGGCATCGGCCGTTTACAAAAAGGAAATAAGCGTCGTCCCCTTGATAACGAGAAATTCATCTAAAAAAAAAATGTGCCAGTTACTCAAGAGCCAGTGAACATTGACGAGAACAGCGTCAAGTCAGGAGAGTGGAATTGAATAGTTTGCTAGCGTACTGACGTTCCGAAGAAAACCTAAAATTAGGTTGTTTCAGGTTTTTCTTGTTTGTTTGTTTGAGGACACCGCAAAGAAATGTATTACAATGAAGAACCCACGTGCAAGACGTGCGAAGGGGAACACTGAGTCACGTGCCAATGTATTATGTAACTTAAAATTGTTAAAAAGCCGGGCGGAATTCATCCAACCCGATTAACATACCAATAATGAAACAATCTTCACGATGAGTGAAAAAAGACTAGCTTTGCCATGACACAAAACTTCAACAAAAGATTATGACGGGAACGAGCTCATGGAAAAGTGATTCAGACGCCCTCCAGCTCGACAAAATGCTTTAAAATGTTCCTATCAGAACTTCCAACAGAGGAATAAGTTCATCCACCGACGAATGTAGCTATCATGATTATGCCAGTACTCCATCATTCAGGCTCGGACAGTTTGTTACTGTGAGCTAATTACGCAATCGCCTTTCATTTGGCACGAACCTTTTCTTTATCTTGAATTTTTGTCGTAATAATCAGTATATAAACCTAAGGCTCGTTTCCACAACAAACGCAGCAATAGCATTTTAATCTTCAATTAGAACCATTTACCTTGGAAAAAAAGAGTAACAAGTTAATTAAGTATGTTGCTCGTTGCTAGCGAAAAACCAATCTTTACCGGCTTCTGCAAACTTTACTTGATAAGGAACTAGGAAAAATGAAACCGGAAGTGTGGTATGAAGTTTCTCAAAGTACCAGTTGGTGATTTCAAAATCTATTTTTCTGGCTTCTTAGTTATCCATCGTCTCTCTCAGTATTAATTGAAAGAAAATAGGAAGAATAAAATACTTCAAATGCTGTCTGATCGAGTGGTCGTAATCATAAAGCAAACCACGTGCGCGAGAATAAGGGAGTGTAAATTCCACTAATATTCTTCGTTTTGTGGTAATACGTAATAGAAGCAAGTAAAATTCTCCTGATAAAGACATCCACATTGCATCTCCAGGAATGCTGCAGTTTAGCGCTTTTATTGTCTAAACCGTACGATAAGGAAATAACAGGTAGCCGCCCAATTCCTTTTCTTTGTGTGATAACCATCTGAAAACGTTATCAGGGTATCAAGGAAATCACTTTTGTGCCACCAACAAATATTGATGATTCTAGATAATTTTGCTAAACAACCACTACACATTATTGTCAAAAAAATCGGAAATTTGCGATAGTATATGTGGAGGGAAAACACAATGTCAATCATAATATTTTATTATCACATATGATAGGGTAATCTTTTAATGTTTTGGTCGAGATTAAAGCCGCAGTAGTTCTTAATGGTCTAAACTGATATGATCAAAAGCAAAGAAATTTCCAAGAATTCGTTTGCCGGAATAATCTTTATCTGACGTGATAGTGATCTGTACGAGAGCTGCCTTTCCAAAGTAATATGTTTCCGCTGGAAAATTAGAAATTCGCTTGGTTACCTGGATGAGCAAATTGAGCGGATGAGAAAACTGATTGGAGATTCTCTTTACAGTGCCCTTGACCGTCGTTGGAATTTACAAGCACAGAGTTGGCAGCAAGCGCCAGACAGTAATATTTTACGAGACCACTGCAAAGAATTAGAAGAATACGCCTTGCTAATGAAGATTTTGTCTGTGAAACATCGACTAATCGACAAAGCGTCATAGGTGTCGGCCGGCTAAAAGATGAATGGTATTTTTGCTCTGTCATCCTTTACGGACACTTTGCGTGTCATGTTTTTTTAGTTGTGCAGTGGTATGAAAATTGAAGAAACAATACTACTGTAACATTGTGTGGCCCTTTCGAATGGTATATTTTTCTTCCAATGATCTTTTTTATATCTTCAAAGGGAAGGCATTCCGAGGCCTGAGATTTTGCACTGAATTTATTAATATTTATGAACTTGGTATTTATTTATTTATTTATTTATTTATTTATTTATTTATTTATTCATCTCTTCTGAAAGATTTGTTAGAAGATTTGCTTTTCAGGAAAAGAGGATACTACTTAAACAAACTAAGTTTTCATACATGTAAAGCCTCAAAGGCTCTTAAGTCGTCTTTGCCATAAAAGATTGAAGCATATTAAAGCTTTGGAATGACACCAAGCAATTGATAATGACGGGTGATTCTACGATTCGGGTGGTACAAGCACCAAAGGTGAAAGCCAGTCATATACCTAAAAGAATGAACCCACTCAGACAGTATCTTGACGTCCTTCCAGCGGATCACTACTTTGTGTTGAAAAATTCTTGTGACGACAGATGACAGATTTTGGTTTGATTTTCGTAATGTTTGGAACTTTGCAAGATATTACAGGGGTATTTAAGGTTTTAGAAGTTCTGGAAACAAATTTCAGTTCACAAGTGTGTGAGCTATGCGAGCGGCACTCTTTTTTTCTGGCGCTCGCCGTTTCCTCGATCCGGACCATTTTCTCGCTCGTCCCCACCAACAGAGCGCTTGGAACAGAATTATCGGCAATTCATGAGATTCTCCAAATTGACTATTATCGTCAATTTAGGACGCTTAGCGCTTGATAGGAATTATGGGAAATGAATATATATTTTTAAAATCCGAACCCCAATGCCTAAACTCACTGGACTCGAACCTGGGACTCGCTTCGGTTAATAACCCTTTCACTTAACCACTCCACAACCGAATCGCTAGCTACTATGACATTATTTTTCAAAATATGTCAATTTTTTTTTCTTCCGATTCCGCTTTAAACGTGTATTCTCACTGGCCAAGAAACAATTTAAAACAGGAGAAAATGTCTGTTACCAAACCTCAAGAGAAAGCTAATCATTTTAAAATCAAGTACTAGACTTAACCACTATTCAGCAACTGGATTTTATATATGCTAATATAGTGTTGATAAATAATCGGTGCAATAGGACATTTGCATGATGACACCATTTGACTACAAGTACCAAAATCCTTCAGGTTTCGCTTGTCTCATGTTAATTAGAGCTATTGTTATTTTTACCCCACTGGGAATACAAAATTTAAATATGAAAAGAAAAACAAACTGAATTGTGGTAGTTGTAGTCAAATGACGCCATCGTAAAAATTGCCTATTGTCAGCCAGTTGTTAAGTGAATAAAAACATTTCCTTCAAAGTGGGTGCTTCGGGTTCAAATCCCGTCCAGAAACGCAACTTTTACTTTTTTCTTTTCATCTGCTACCACAAGTCCTGGGACAGAGTAATTCTAAATTGACGATAACAGTCAATCCAGGGAAAATTAGGAATTGTCGCTAATCGTCATTTTAGAGGTAAAGGATATGTTGGTCTAGTTCGGTCCCAAGTCCGGCGTTTCTTCCTGTTCAACGCGGAAATCCCTGGGCACGAGGTAATTGCCTACTGGGATGTCCCCTTGTATGCAGACACGACGCAGGTGAAAGCAGCTAACAGGATCGATATTACCATCATTGACAAAATCAGCAAGGAAGTTATAGTCATCGAAATGAGTTGCCGATGGTTGGAGAACAGAGAGGCAAAGGATATTGAGAAGACCACAAAGTACAGACAGCTGTGATCAGAGCTCACAAAGAAATACCCTGAATACAAAATCATTCAATTCAACATCATTATGGATGTCCTCGGAGGTTTCTCAACAGAGGTGGAGCAGAATGTTAAAGATCTGGTGGGAGACAAGAGTGAAGCCATTATGCTACAGATGCAGATGGCCATCTTGAGAAGCTCGTTACATATTGCAAGGACATTTAAGCTGAGCCGGGGTAGACTTTTTAAATGAACACTCTGAATATTGATTTTAACAGTAATATTTTCTTTGAACATTACTTGATCAATGATATTTTAAGACTTTGATATGGTGTTGCAATGTTTTTAAATGTGATAGTAGATTTTAGTCGATGCAGCGGTTGGTTACGGCTTCCCGCCCAGCCAAAGCTATACTCCTTAATCTGGGAATCCAGACGTTCAGTCTGCCAAATATCATCAAAGCTGCGTGTATATAGATAAATTATCTTTTACAATTTTTGATTTATTTACTTGCGGTTACAAGAATCTCAGTAATCGACTCTGAAAATGTTCGAAAACCGATGCTCATTCCTTATTTCACAAAGAATGTCTAGGCTTATTAGTTTAATCAGTTTTTTATCTTCTATTTCTTAACATTTTTTCTTAGAAGTACAGTATTTTTGTCATTATTGAGACCGAAAGGCTTAAAATTGGTTACATCATTAAGTCTAACTTTCAAGTAAAACCAGCTTATTTTATAACACGATGTCTCGTATATGTTAATAGCATAAAGTGCTGTAAACAATGACGTCACAAAGAAGTATCCTATTCTGTCTACCCCCCACCCCAGTCCCTTGGGGAGCCTGCTCGCAGGCTAATTTCAAGTTGTAAGAATGTCCCGCAAATAGTTACTGTTTGGTTCTTTTGCAAGCTGTCAACAGAATGCACGTCTTAAAATTCTGGTGTGCTGATCAAGGCGTTCAAGAGGTGATCTTCTAATGATATTACTGGCGAATGCAAGGCGCTTTTCCTCCGCTCTCCGATAAACAAATAAATCGCAAACCTATTGTAGCTTATGGAATCTAATATGCAATGAACTCCATAATTAAATTAGCGATAAAATCTGGGTTTTGCCCGGATTAGCTTGTGTGTACTTTTCATGTTGCGTATGGTTTGATGTGGGGATTTACTCATTATAATAAATAGCTGAATGCATGGATATGGTTATGAAACTCGACAAGTTTCTTTGCTTTATATTTTTATCCGTATTTCTGGCCTTGACCCTGCATAAAACACACCTTTGTTCGAGAGGATAACCAATAGACCTAATCGGCTAACTCAATGTTGTACCCAATTCAAATCTCCCGGGATCAAGACTCTTTGTGTATTGTATTTGCATGATAATGTGGCATTCATATTTAAATTATATGGAAATACCTGGACATTTTATTCCCAACCAAAGGGTTTGAATTGGGTACAACATTGAGTTAGCCGATTAGGGTCGTGGTTTCATGACAGCCTTGAGTTTTCACGGGTAAGATTAAATGAGGAGAGAGCACGTGCCAATACAATAATAAAAATAATAAAAAGAGCACGCCTGATGTATTTCCGATTTGAATAACCGCAAGTGAATCCTCATTGGTCGAAAGTAATTAACAACTCGCTTAAGCTACCTGGTTTGGTGGCTTAAATTTAATGAGAATTCTATTGAAAATTTGCCGACTTGCTTAACTTTTAGCGTGTTGGGAAAGGACTGTTTTCACAGAATTTTCGATCGCCAATCGCTAAGCGACCTGAAAAACCGCTCGTGAAAACACGGCTTAGGTCTATGGCTTCGATTAACTTACGCGCACCTAATTTGCAAACCCGTGCGAAGCGAAAACAAGATTGTGCAGGGTCACGTGTCAATTCAACATCGATTGCGACAACATTGTTCTCGCTTTTGAAGGTTTTAAGGTTTCATAAGCAGTCCCTCGATTAACCAGGGGCACCCAACGTCAATTTTCGGAAAATATCTGTTCAGAAGACGATTTGAGATCTAGAATTTTCGCAACATTTGTTGTAAAATTTCTTGCTTGCCTGCCTGCCTGTCCTAGGATTTTCGAACATCTAAAACATGGTATAATTGCCCATTTTTAACGGATTTTTTACCAGAAAAAGGTCACCTAGAATTTTCGGGAGCCTTTTTTCTGGCTGAAATTTTGTTTTGATCCCTATAATTTTCGGATCACTAGACTTTCAGCTAGGGAATCCGAACAGATAAAAACTTTTTAGGAGATAAAAATATGCCTATATCTACAGTTTAAAAATTAAAATACTAAAATACGTCTAACAATGCTATCGTTAGGTGCCCCTGATTAACTATGCCTTGTATGAGCTCAGCAGCCAAAATCGCAGCCTTGTACCCAGGCGCTTCTTGTCTTTCCTTCATTAAATTAAAAGAGAGAGCCTGGAGCGGAAATCGAGGCCTCATTGATAGAACCAAACTACTGTTTGTAATTTAAAAATTTCTGGTTTACTCAAAGAAAAACGATTCAATAGTGACACTGCGTTTTTGGACGGTTGTCTGTCGACGCCGGGTTGGGAAAATTTAATTGGATGAATTTCCAATTGTGATTGATGTAAGCCAATTAGGATGTAATGGGCGGGAATCAAAACCGCAAAGCAAACCAAAAATAAACGAAAACACAAAAATTGCGCGGATCCGTGATGGAATGTCAGTGTAACTGGAGTATCGACTGAAAACACTGGGAAAATAACAACATCTGCACAAACACTACAATAGTATTTTAACTTTGCTAGAATTAACAAAATGCGCAACAGAGTGGAGGCAGCATGCTAAGAGTTTTAGATCATGAACAGTACTTGCAGCAAGCAGGATCCCATTCAATCTTGCATTTTTCGGGCTTTCCTTCCTTTACTGCTCTGAAGCAAAGTAAACATCGAAGTCTTCGCATGGTTCTCTCCGCAGATAAATATGTCTTTCATAAATAATCTCTTCATAGCGGGTGGGAAGACCAATTGCCCGTTTTTATGACGAAAATAGCAGTGAGATTCGTCCGCAAAAGTCAAATATAAGCTAATTTTAACTAACGTTTATTGAACGAACCTTATATGGTTACGAAATTCTCGGTTTTGAGACGTCTCACGGCATGGTGCATGTAAATAGATCGCGATGTGTTAAAAGTAACACTGATGAAGTGAATTAAAATCGACGATATCTCTGCATTTCGTAAAACTAGAATCAACGGGGAGTTTCAATCGTTTTGAGTGGCACCTCATTCGGATCTTAACTCCAAACAGAGGAAGTTGTAAAACTTCCGTTGTTTAATGTTCAAAACCTGATGCCAAAGCAGACAAAGCGACCACGTAGCATACGCCGAAAAAACACAGGTCTTGCTTTTTAGATTAATTCTTAAAAATGCAGTACAAGGCACCGAATTATCGCCATTCAATTACTTCGGTCCTGTATTCAGTTCTAAGCGACACCATGTCGCTCGCATATCAAAAGCCTTCCCAAAGTATTGTATTCGTGGAAATCATAATTCTTATTTCCGCAGAAAATAAAGACAAATTAATTGGATAAAATTAATCGTCATATATGTCTCCCTGATTTCGCACGGTAGCAGAAATCATAAGAAGCAACCGGCCGATGATGATGATGATAGGTTCGACGAAGCGCGGTGACGTTTCATTAGATTGAAAAAAAAAAAAAAAAAGATTGTCACCACGCAGTTCAACTGAATTCATCAAAATATATCTTTGGCGACTGACTAATTCAGTAAGCCGAACAAGCAGAATGGGGAGTTTAAGCAAAGACGACGACTACGGCAACAAAAACATCATTCCAAAATATAACTTAGCGCTATCGCAATTACACCGTCTTGTTCACCTTATTCACCTGCAACTGGAAAGGTCAGAACAGTTTTAAACTCAAAACAGAAGATAAATGATTCATTGTCATATGCTCACGTTACTGCCAAAATCTAAAATTTAGTGATATCACGTTGTTGTTCAGTTATGGAGTACGGCAAAGAAATGCACGGAAATTCGTGGTGCGCGTACAGCAAGATAATTTTTTTCTTTTTCTTTAACCAATAATATTCTTGCTTTGTGGCGTTGCCGTAGCCGTAGTCTTTGCTTAAATTCCCTAATGTTACGCTAATGCGGACGAACTAGTAACTCGAACTTTCCCTGTTGTATCAACGAAACGCATTGTTGCTACATTTGACTAAACTGGAGGATAAGAGTCGCGTCGCGCTCGCTCTTCAGGTATCATGAACAATTTAAAAGTGACATTAAACAAAATTATCGATTGTCACCTTTGCTATAGTGACAGGTCTAGCTGCCCCACTATTGACATTGTCTCTATCTATACCTTATATCTTCTGAACGGTCCTTACCTCGTTTCACTTTCAGCACCTATTCCAAGAATCGAACGACAATAGCTCCAGGACAAGATTGCCGGACACCTTGAGGAGAGAACTGAAAGCTGATGAAGAATGACCGAAGATTACTGGTTTCTGAAGTTTTGAAATGCCGATTATAAAAAAAGGCTATCCGATTAATGAGATCAGCGGCGTTAATGAGATCAGCCTTGGTAAACTATGTCATTCACCTGATTCACAAGAACTTGCCATTTTTGCATAATCTGGGACAAATAGTATAAAATAGCTTTAACAAACAACGCACAAATTGTTTTATTGTTGTTGAAGGTGCATTAGCTTCCTTCTACTCTGATCTGAAGCAGCTGGGATTTTCGCAAGTGGATAAGGAGTGTTTATCCTGAGAAGCTAAGCAATTCAAAATAGCGCATGGCAGCGTATTGCCACTTAGAAAAGCTCCTGGAAACGAGACAGGGTTTAGCAAGGAAGACTTCGACGATAGATTGAGGTGCACCACAAAACAAATTTGTTGCATCGAGAAACCACATTAAATAGATGCTCGATCACCATTGAAACGTCACGTGAAGACAGGTTTTTCCTCATATCCCAGTAAAATCATTTAGAGCCTAATTCAGTGCCGGACGGTTTGGGTCTACATGTAATGACAATCAGTTACACTTAAGCTGGACTAACTACCTTATTACAGGTATTTCATGCTTCACATCGAGACAGTTTAGAAGCTTCAAAACTTGTCCCTAGTTTGTGCGTTTTCACTAACGTGGCTAGAAGCCATTTTATTTACTGTTCAGTTCCCTAAATAATCCTTTCTTTCTCAAGCATAGCGGCTGTCTTTTTTGCCATGGTTCAAAATGTCCGTACAATAACGTACAATGTCCATACATTAACGTACAATTACACGACAAATTCAGGTGAGATGAACCTCTGATATGGCAGGCGTGATGCTAGCAATGTTGAACGAGATTAATCGGTTCACCATCAGACCTGTATACCATGTTAAATACAAATCTTAAGAGACCGTGATCACATACTACAGTCTGTATGACGTAAATTACTTTTACGATATGTGAAGGAATTTACTAATCCAAGGTAAGAATCCCAATGAATAATACGTGATGCCATGTAAAAGGAATAAAACGGACATCAGGTACGTTGATTTAGATATATATAAGAGAATTGATAACGATGGTTAAAGGAAACACTTGAAATATTCGTAACAGCAAAGGTCCTTTGGTTTAATCAGTCAAAGCGGCTTACAGCAAGAGTGCAAGTGTGAACGGACAGCCATGTGAAATCCTAAAATCTAAACTCGACGACTCCGATAAGGTATAAACTTTCAATTTTCTAGCTGCGATGAGAGGTTCGCAGAGAGCAACATCTCAAGTGTCGGAATTTGGCAGTAGGATTGAAAAAGTTGAACGTTAGGGAGGGCCGCACGAAAGAGGAGCCAGAATCTTTCAATATAATTGTCATCCAAGGAAGGTGCTGCAAATTGAAAACAATGCACGTTCGACCCAGCATTGCTCATACCAGGGAAATACATTCTGGACCTCAACGTGCCATTATTAAATGAACTCGAGTCTTTCGGGAAAACTGTGTCCGCCCAATGACGCTCGAGATGTTGCTCAATAGGGGCGGCTTTGAGAATTGACTAGCGAGAGCTTAGATCTTGCTTTTGGCCAAGCCAAACTCGGTGATAAACTGCGACAGCTCGCTCTCAAACCAACTTGCTTTGTTCCTACAAGACAAACCGCGAAGTAATTAGTTAAGAGAATTCAGAAAGGTAAAGTAAAAGGGGCGTGAACGCGTGCATGACCAACGCCCCATTGACTACTAGCTTGAGTTATTCTTTGCAATACACGATTCAAGTCCTCATGATGCTCTTAAAAGACACACTGATGTGTCTACTGCCAATTTGGATACTGTTAAATCCACTTGTGTCGTTTTTTCCACTGGTCCTAAAGGCTTTAAGGGAGAAGTCAGTTACGAATCTTTTTTTTTTTTAATTTCTGGGCCATTGAAATTAGACGTTGTAGATGCCTGGTATCTGAATTCTGCGCAACGGTTTCCATAACTAACAATTATATTTGCAGTGACAGTTGACTGACCGGCGTAAATAAAAAGATAAAAATGGATCGAAAGCAGCCAATGACAACACCGGACGTGTGGGTGACTTCGAGTACCACTCGTTGTCCTATACTCACTAACTAATTACCTTAATATCTTAGCTTCGTTTTCGATCTTCTCCAGTTTGGTGATCTCTTTGCACAGCTCGTGGATATTTTCCTCTAGTGATTCCTTTGGTCGTTCAACAAGCGATTTCAGTTTCACGAACGAGGACGTCAGCTCTCTAAAAAGAGGAAAGGAAAGGAACTTTATTTAAGGTGATTCCCTGGTGTAGCATTGCGCAACCCTACTGCGCATAATTTCTTGCGTTATTTGCGCGTGCATTAGCTCGCCCTCGCTGTACAGATCCTGCAAGGGGATTAGGTAACAGCCAATCATATGGCCGAAATGTGCTCCGCGTGGAAAGCCCACGCTCAGAGACTCTATTTTCTCTTGCTCGCACACATTGATAAATTGGCGGATTTTCATCAGCTTAATCTGTCAAGGAATCGCTATTTTCTCCTGAACGAGCACGGTGACCACGCCTTTTTAATGGTTTTATGTACTCGTAATAGGTACACGGAAAACATATTTCAAGGAGGTAAACAGTTGGGTAGTACAAGGAAGTTGTAGTATTTACATACAAATGTCGTCACGGTGAACCTTCATTTGGAGTCAGACATGCACTGAGTGTGAGGTTATGATGTAGTGGTCCAATTTGCTTGCACTGCTTTGCAAGATTGAGCAATTTGAAATCACTTTACGGAAAGATTTTAGCCCGGACAAACAAGTATAGGCTCAAGCTTTCAGTAATATTCAGTAGCTTTAGGAACACAACAACAATTTTTCCGGTTGATGAAGTTTCGAACGCTTCTCGCGTAATTTGGTAAAAAACGCTTAGAATGACCCCATCCTTTTACTCCATTTTTTGAATGTCCCGTGCATGAAAATCAATTTTGCCAAGTTTGACAAAAATCTAGGCCTCTAGGAGCAGTTTGAGCAGAGAACCAGCAAACTCAACCCACATATGACAACGAGCCAAGGAATCGAACCCGGGCTACATTGTTCGGAGGCGAGCCGTGCTCTCACCACTACGCCAGCCTTGGCCGTAAAAACAATACATTGATGAAAATAAACATCACACAACCTCTAACGACCTGAAAGAAACTGTGAGCGTGAAATTCAACAGCCTAAAACCTTGAACTGAGATATGTACTTCAGGATTATGACTAGGGGATACTCGGCCAAAAGCCGAGTGCCACTCGTTTGCACTGAGGAGTCGAACCGAATTACCTTTAAGAAACATTTTATAAAAACAATAGAGGACTTTTTCCTTGTTTCCATAGCCTCATCTAAACACTCGGAGGAGTTGGGAGAATTCTCGACAGTTATGCAACCCCTCGACTGCGTCTCGAGTGTACATAACTGTCTCCAATTCTCCCTACTCCCCTCGTGTTTAGATGAGGCTATGGGAACACGGAAAACGTCCTCTATTGCTTAAATAGGAAACTAGTGGGAGATGGTGACTCAGCGATACTCGGGGAAAATCCGAGTGCTGTCTAACAGGAGTCGAACCTACGGCTCCCCGATGACCAGTTCGGATTCTCTACCACTGAACTACTACTGATGGCAGTCTCCGTCTTCACCTCTCTTCAAATAAGACTTTTTCAAACGTTTTCTACGCTCTTTAGTCGTCGTTCTTGAAAGTCTCTGTTTTGCCTTGTCCGTATTAAAACTGGAAACGTTTGCGCAACGAAAAGTAACGTTCTCACGCAAGACCGCCTAAGTGTCGATGGGACCCACGATGAACATTTATGAAGTTCATGATACTTTTAAACATATTTCTTCCTCTAGACATATTTAACTGTTTTTCGTTTCTCACTCATGCAGTCTTGATCTCCTTTGCAGAAAATGGCAAAGATCACGTAAACGCCTCGCAGATTATAGGAAGGACTTTTGGTCGAAAGAGTTTCCACCATTAGTAGTCATAGGTGGTTTTCACACCTGTTTAGCCTTTCCTCAACCTTGTTGGAAGTCTAATAAATAAATAAATAAATAAATGAATAAATAAATAAATAAAAAGACTGAGAAGAAAATGGGAAATATGTAGGAGTGAACGAAATCCTATTTGATTTAGGAGTCAGACGAAAAGAACTAAATCTGTTATGCCAAGAATTCAAAGTAGAACGTGGCACACCTTAGGTGCAACGAAATTTGGCCGTCGAATAGTTTCACGTTCCTTCGAACAAAAAAACTAACGAGAACATTGGTAACAGGAAAGGTACAAAGGTTGAATCTTCCACAAAGAGTTGGCAGGACCAACGTTAAAGAACAGGATTTAACACAATTCGCACAAACGCAAAGAGGTTGTCAAGTAGTCAGCAATGATGATACAAATGCATCTAATCTCTGCGATTATGAGATTATCTTATGGTGATTTCTCAATCCGAATGTCTATGCGGTTTCCGCTCCTTGCCTCGGACCTCGAGATATGCACAGTGGTTTTGGATGAATTGTGCCCCCAATCATTCATTCATTCATTCGGAACTTGTAACATAGCGGCAAAATCCGGTGGAAAAACAAATGGTACAGTTTATAATCTCAAAAGAAACTTTCCAGGAAAAAAAGACAACCGACTAACGTCTTAATTCCCGTTCAGCATTAATTGTTTGCGTTCCAACAACCAAACTTCCTCGCGAAGTACATTAATATAGCTGTTTAGATGAACCATTTAATTCGTTTAATCACCGACGGAAGCAGCACATTTTCCTAATTAAGTGGTACAGCAACATTTGTTGAAGAATTTTTACCAAAAATTTGATATGGTAAGCGCATAAGTGACCAAGCACTGTCTCAGCATTCGTTTTATTAGGTCCATCAAAGGAATTCGTTTGTAAACTCGTCGATACCAATTGTGACAAGAAGGAAATGATTGGAAATAATTTATCATCAGTATTCATTGAACTTTTACGAAACACAAAAAGTATGTCTGTGCCACCTTGCTCTCACGTCACAACATACCATTCATGCAACTTGGTATTAATCTAAATTTGGACGCCAAGTAAATTTAAACCGCAACAAAGGATAACTGAACCAACAGCGTGTAAGTTTCAGCTAGAAATAGGGTTAAGACGATGCCGCGAGCTCATAAAGCAAGCACAGAGAAACTACCATCTAAAAATCTGCGCGTTCCCTCTCGTGTCTAGGTCTTGTGCGGCAATTACTTCTTGCACCTCTTCTTCTTTCACCTCGTGTTCGACGAACTAAGCAAGGAAAGAGGGTCAGCTCGTAGTCGAGTCTTTCAATGAATAATGTAAATGAGGAGAATCAAAAGCTAAAATCTCCACAGACAATCCCTTCACATGCAAAATGCAAAGATTAATTAGGCAACTATGTCTTTGCTGACGGGGTCAGTTTATAACTCTCGAAAAACACGACCTAAATTGTTCCAAAATGATTTTCTCAATGACTACCTTAACAAAATATGCGAGATAAAGCAAAACCTCTCCACTTTCCGAAGCTAGGAATAATGATTTCCTTCCTCTCGAAACTCTTGGGAAATAACACAGTGCCAAGCTTAAATTCTTACAACTTCTTGTAATCATGGAAACTCCACGAAATCGGCCTGTATAAATATGACAAATCGGAAATGACGTGCGCGGTGAAATGGCGTATGCGTGAGTGAGCGAGTGAGTGACGAAGTTGACAAATCTGCCTCATAACGATACTCGTGTGTTCGCTTCGGATATCAAGGAATGAAAATGGTTCTAGCTGCAAGCGGACATGATCTTCGTAAGAACTAAACAAACTTTGTGAAACTCACTACCAATTGGAGCTTTTCAGCTGCATACTCCAAAAACTGTCGTTTGAAAGTCTTTTCCTTAGCGCTGTTGGTCCAACGAAGTCTCTATAACATATACTCCACTTTACAGACCGCCGCACAGCGCAATGAACTTCCAACCCACTGTCTTCCAGATCTGCAACGTAGAAGGGTCAAAATAGAGGATGAGGAAAGTATAATACAGCAGTTACAGGAATACAAAGTCTTAACCCAGCCCCATGTCAGGGCTTTTCAGGGCAGCAGACAAGTAGCTATTTACAAGCGCACGACAGAAAATAAGCCGAGGTTTCCCCAGAAGAAGGTCAGCTGCTGGTCAGAGCGGAACTCTGGTTAAGACCAGCCCTGATCACTCAGCAACGCTGCGCCCTCCGTTAAGTTGAAGTGGCTGAATTTTCTCAATTCAACAACATATTTCGGATTGAAACGCGGAAAAGCCCGGAAAAGCATCACCAGAATCTTCCATGGGTATCATAAGCAGCTGGAGCCTGCGCAGGAATTCCGAAAATGACAGCAGTGGGCTAAGCATGCCTTGTCAACCGCCGTTTCACAATTTTTGAGCGGGTAAACAATTTAAAACCCCTTCCGAAAACACTGCAAGGTTTAAACGTTTGCATTCGCTTGGCCTTGAATGTTGGTCTGCATGGACAGGACTTGTCCCGCAATCTTCCACACCATAGTCCTGTACTATTCAAATCAAGTTGGGCCAGTTGATTGGCAAAAGTTAAACCCCTTTACTTAGAGGTACACCGAAAGGGTAAGATAGCAGTTTAGCACCAAAATTGGTAGTGCTTGAGATCCCAGGAAATCCATCTGAGCGTTGGCCCTAGCCCTTTAAGCCCTATATCAACATTGAAACTCTCCTTGCTGATCTCTGTACATTTCATTACAAAAGTAGTTTAAAGAATTTCTTGAAAGATAAAAGTGTTTTCTCCTCATGGATGAGCTCGTCAAATCTTGAAACCTTTTCTGCTCATTTTGTATAAATAAAGTGAGGAGAAAATTGATCCTTGTCTCCTTTCGGACTTGAAGGGCTCGTCAAGGAAGGAGTAACATTTTGGGCAGGGGTGGGAATCGTAAATTCTGCCCTTCACTATATACAATTTTAATCGACACTAACTCAAGGAAAATCCAAGGCAATTCCTTACCGGTCCACCAACGATAACCACCAACGTCCCGGTGCGTGACGTCAGTGAAGCAAGTCCACAAATAACAGCTACGGCGACTTCATCACCCTCGGGCCTCCTCATTACCTCGCGTATTGAGTTAGCCTGGGAATGCGAAGTTGTTCCTAGTCTCCCCTATGTCGACTGAGACTGCGTGTTGTACTCCGCAGTTGATACCAGACCCTGCACATTTCTTTGAAGCTGAGGAGAGAAAAGTTTAACCCAAGCATGAATCCTGTCTTCCACAACTTAGTTCGATTTTCATAATTCTGCGGGATCTCATCTTCAAGTGTCAAAAGCCAAACAGCGTTTTGGCTAAAATAAATAAAACTTCCGACGCCAAGACGAGAGTGCGTGGAATAAACCCAACAATTAGCATCGGTACATTCGGACTCGACGCCGATAGAAAGCGATGGAATCTGTACGAATCCTTTTACTGAAGAACGTCTAAAAGGATATCATAATGGTATTAGAGCTGTGAACTAAACAAACACTCCAATTCACTTACCGGAGGCAGAGTCCATCTCCAGGCTACGTTCGAAATTTTGATTGATGGAAGCCAAAAGGCAGTTTGGAGCTTAGCGCCCGCAAACTTATGAAAATCGAAGTAACACAAACTTTTAATGTCCACATGGCTATTTTCTGTTTGTAACATGGCGGCAGTTGCGTCGAGTGCATGTGATCGATTCTTAGGCTGCAATTCAATTGCCCTAGTTGTTCCAAGGGGTTGACAGCATTGGAATATGATAGGAAGAATCTAAATCCTACCACATACATATTTAAGAACGGTTTCATTCTCTGGCCTGAAGGTGAGAGGTGGGTCTTAGTGTAGCGTCACAAAAAATCGAATCATTTTTTTTAAAATGAGAAAACCCTTTCAGGCAAAGTAGAGAACTAACAAACGCAACCCAAATTTGACGCCCAGACAATAAAACCTGGGTAACAACATTGAAGAGAGTGAATGCTTTCGCAGCCAAGGACCGATATCCGTGCTTAGCCCAAACGGATTTTGTCCTCAGGGCGGATCACTTATTGGTACCCTCGCTTTTTCACCATCATACGTTCATACATAGGAAAAAAAAGACGGTGTGAAGCTTACGAAGGTACATAAGAAGATACGAAAACGTCACTCGGTTCTGAATTATTTTTTGTTTCTCGGTTATGATTGATAAACAACTATAGCAGCATTTTATCTAGCCATTGGATACGTATCGGTTTACACATAACTCACATTAATGCTTGGCTATCAAGAGTCCAAATAAAAACATAAACGAAATTGTGCCAGTACAATATTCTCGAGGAAAGAATGAGCACAAAAAAGTCTACTTCCCTAACATCGTTCGCTGAGCTTGATTGGAGTCCGCGTTCACTCATGTTTAATAAAAATCTTTAGACGTTGAATAGAGTTTAAAATGATAAATAAAGTCAACACATAGGAATGAGACACGTAGGAGTAGTAAACATATATGCGTAGTTGTTCTGAAAGTGTTTCCACTTGCACCGGTTAATAGTGTAGTGCTGTGGCATCTGTCAAGCCGTTGAAACGTGAAAATGCATTTAAAAAACGACTTCAGCATACTGCAAAAAGCTTGAGGGAAAAGAAAAAAAAATGAAAAAGACATTAGACATCAGCCTCTTTAACAGTAGACAAGGAAAGACATTTCGGTGTACTTACTTAACAAACGGTCTAGTCAATACAACTCGGCAGTAGAGTTTTCTGAAACAGCTAGGTATGCTATGCATTCAACCAGATTACAAAGAAGAATTGTGACACTCCCACACTTTTAATTTGTGAGGTGGCATGTGGTGTTAAAAACTAGTCTCCTAACCATCAATACAATGACAGTTGTCAGAAGATAATCAGTTTTTATCAAATTCGTGAAAATGGATGAACATGCATTAGTGTAAATATACTAGCGTTCTATCACAAGCAATGATCTGTTACGGGCTACGCGAATCACCGTTCGTAGATATTGAGCAGTGGTTGTCTACAAAGTGGTGGCCACTAATTTGCGTTTTGAAAGTGTACACGAGGAGGATTCATATAATTTACTTGTTTAGTTTTGAAGGACGAGAAGATTTATATTACAACATCTAGATTAGGAGCTCTCCATCGCTATGTGTGATGGCTGGCTGATTTGGGCAGAGCCCATTGTCAGCTACCACGCGATAGAAATCCAAATTTGGCTGGGTTACCGAAATTGTAATGGCTGCAAAAAGGAACTGATTTTACGCAAAGATCCTTAGGGTATGAACATATCTTTTTCTTTTTCTTGTCACTATTTATGTCGGTAGTTTGCACAAAAGCTTCAAATCTTTAAAGGTTTGTTTCGAACTCGCGTTAATAGGATAAAATAGCTTCTGAACGTTTTTGTATTTAGTAGGATATATTACTGCTCAATAGTTTGGAGAAATACAAATAAAACATAAAAAAGCTTTCGGTAGTCCAAAACTTTGCCTATAGAATTGTTTTAGGTTTAAAGAAAAATGATCATGTCAAAGAAGGCCTGAAATCTGTGAGTTGGCTCAGCGTGAACGATAAACTGCCTGGGCAATAGCATGATTTTTGGTGGTAAGATGTCACGTTATCCTCTCATCAGAGAACTTCTACGTCTCCGTAGGGGTTCTCCGATGGCAGGCACGCGCATCCGTTTCGATCGATCTGTGATCACTGCGCATCCGACTTCCAACTCGCCGTTTCCCATACCAATCCTTGTAAAAATAACAATCGGTCGTATCTCCAGTTGTGTTAAGGCCATGGATCTGAGGTTTGGCATGCGATGACGTCTTCAGAAAGGCTCTCCGACGATGGGCACGCGCATCCGTTTTAATCAGTCCGTGGTCACTGCGCATCTAAATCGCCGTTTCCCAGACAAAGCCTTGTAAAAACAACAAACGGTCGTATCTCCGGTGCGTTAACAGCTACGGACCTGAGATTTGGCAAGCGATAACGTCTCCACAGAGGCTCTCTGGTGGTGGGCACACGCATTCGTTTGAACCGTTCCGCGGTTGCTGCGCATTTGACTCTCCGCAAGCAAACTGCCTGCATTTTTTACGTTTTTTTGGAATTTTTGCCATGTCGTGGGATCAAAAAAGAAGCAATTACGCTACTGCGCATGCGTATTGAGGGTCCAAAGTCTCCCACTAGTGTCCGAGCGTGCACATTTATGAGGTTTGGTCGCCTGTACGTGACGGACAGCTCACACAGCTGTACATACTGGGAACCTCCTTCGCTCGTTACTTTATAGGTAATCACCTGTCGCGATTTGATGTGCGTTTTGCATTCACATCTAACTTAGGTCCGGTTTCGGCGAGCTCTTTTTCGTATCATCGGAAGTGTTTAGATTGCTTTCAGCGTATATTTGGCCGACATCGTGCTTTGCCCGATAGCCTCTCGTGTAAAAATATTTATGATCTTTTATTTGAGCTGCCTAGCGCTGCTCCGTTGTGCGCCGGTTTCTGGGGGGCTGTTGTTGGTCGCCCGATCAACCGGTTGGCCGCGGTGTGGCGCAAATCTCGTTTCACGCTCATTGAGAATAAGTAAAATGGTCTCTTGTGGCTGCTTTTGCTTAATGCGGTTCGGGTTCGGTATAGCACACATGACTTCAGCAATTTATAGCTTGGAGTCTACCCCAGCCATGTTAATCCTTTATGCCCATATATTAAGTGGATCTGGAACCTCCTAGTCTTCTACTCTACAAGGGTTTGTGACATCCACTCTCCCAGGAGGCTTTTTTCTTACGGTGAGTGTTAGGGTTGCGGCCGGTGATTGTCGATGTAGTTTTTTACAACACTGCACAGTTCATCCCTTGGCTGAAAACAAGGAAAAAAAGGAGGTGAGTCAAAACTGATCAGAAATCATATCATTGTTCACACTTAGCCTGCAATACATACAAGAAAAGGACAGTTGTACAGAATTGCCTGAGGCATTAAACTTGATGGCAGATTAAACAGAGGAGATTCACATGGCTTTCTTTGGTAATGCAACATGCAAATTACAATGTAATAATACTAATAAAAATAATTATAGTTATTCTCACATTTTATGTTTTGTTATGGTCAGATTCCTCAACCCAAAACAACTTGGAGATCGCCAATGACATTTAGCAAGAAGTGAGTTTCAGATAAGAGGTAACAAAATTGTTTGAACTTGATAAGCTGTTCGATCTATCTGTCGTTGTGAGACTAGCGAAGGGTATAGTAGTTGGAATGTCAAGAGCCGAGGTTTTGTTAGACTTGCACAATGAAGAACATTGGTGTGACTTGCCTGTATGGCCACTTCGTCTCTTCCTCGAAAGCGCTTAGTCTTGTACCGGTTTATTTGGAGACGCAGGCCTGATCCATCCTTATTGACGATCAGAAAATTGCGATCACAGAATTCCTTTGCGTCCAAGGTGGATCGATCCCTTATAATCTCCAGCGTTCTCACCTTCAGCCCTCTTGACGGAGGTAGATAAACAAAGAGACTCAATAACACGAGGTCGGAGCAATGCCTGACTTTCAGTTTCACTGGGTGTGTGGACTCGAATCTTTCCCTTTGTGCAGTCACGGCACCAACAAACTTGTCCCTTTAAAAGAAAAGAACAGATATTAATTCAACCTGGCCTGCACTGTTTTAATAGTTCATTCCTTGGCACACCAAACCCCAAAGTAAGAATAATTTGACTTGTGCACTAATTTTTTTGTCTTAGGATGCTCAACTTTGGGACAAGCACAACACGTACGCAACCATTTATAGACAGAACAAAAACAAGTTAAGATCAAGAGATGCTCCTTTGTCAACTGGTGACAGGAACTTGGAAAAGGTTCCTATTACCTGAGCCTAAAAAAAGATGAATGACTTTACCTGGTCCAGGAAATCCAACGATTCAAGTCCTCCAAGTCTTCCTTTGTAGATGGCCGTCCAAAGTCTCCTTGCTTTTGAAGAATGGTAGCTTGGGATTGGATCTGCTGTATGATTAGTACGACTTTAAAGTCGGGCGCACGTTTCCTGTGCAGGAACTTGACTGGACACAGTAGGGTGGAAAGTGATTCCCACACGCAGCCGAATTGAAAAAAGACGCATTCCTTTCCTCCTGCAAAGAACCGTAATGCTGACGATTAATGCTGATCTCAAGTGAATGATTGTAGAGGTTTTCAATCTCTTCTTTGTTGAAAGCTCTTTAGAATCAATTCAATTTGTTGCATCCTCAGATCTTCCAAATAATAATCAGCAATGGCATATCAAAGTTTGGAAGGAACAGGAGTTCAAACAAAAATTCAGACCAAAACAGGTTAAAAAATTCATTTGAGCTGACACAGCAAGCTAGCATGGTTGTTATGATATGATTTAAGGTTGAAAAAATTCACTTGAGCTGACAGTAAGCTAGCATGGTTGTGAACTAAAATATATCGATACCTGGATGTACTTTAAAAACAAACAGAGAAATAAAAAGCTTCCTGGCACATTTCATTTGCTGTTTTAGATGGACAGAAGGAATCCACGAGTTCGTAGCAGCAATATTTTGGGTGATTTTAGCGGTATCGAGATGCCATGGTATTCCAACATGGCGGATGAATTGACTAGCTTTTAGTTCTCCCGGTCTGTTAGTTGACGAGGGTTACCAGGTTCCGGCACGTACGAGAGCACGCCTTACCATAAGCTTCTATGAAAGGAATTCTAAGGAAGCAATCTTCTGTGAATGGTGTATCTGCCTCTAGCGTAGATCGAACATAGCCGAGGTAACCTTTTGAAAAAAAAAAACAAAAACAAAAACAAAAAAAACTCGAAACAACGCGAACATTGGTGAGCAATGGAGAAAAAAGGTCTCACCTCTAATGAAAATCTCACACCTATCACGTGCATTCTAGGCGGTGAAATTTGGGAAAACTCGACTTGGAAATTTATCCTGAAGCCAAATCGAACTTTTAAAGAGATCAGTCACTTACATAGAACTCTCTCCTGGCTTGGCGTAGGTAGTAATGGAAATGGCCGCTCTTTGCCGCTGAAGATTTACATTCTGCGTAGAAATGTCTTCACAGCTTCGAGGAACTTTTGGTTTTGAGCTGGTCATTGATCCATTGGTAGAGCGTAAGCAGGTATTTTTCTTTTCGTGGGTGTTCTGACAGAGTCTTCGTTCTCCATCGGGAAATTCGTGACTCTGGGCTGGCAGATCATGTGCAGAGGAAGTGCTCGGCTACGGTTGTTCATCTTCATGCTCTGATGAACCGAGGCAGCCGTCGTCGCTTTGGTCAGGTTCTGGGCTTCTGGAGAAGCTTTGGCGCGGGTAACGTGTTCTTGAAAGGTGTAACACTTCCTTGCCGTCGGACCTGCTGTAATCGGCGAGGTTGTTAAGAGACGAATTGGACATAATGAGAGGTCTTGTACGCTAGCAAAAAAAGTTGGTCTTTATACGTGAGGGTTAAATCCTAGAATGATTTACCTTGCCTTGGCGTCGGTAATCCTTTGCCTTCGCGGTTGGCCGAAGAATACTGGAACTAGGGGATTGCAAAATGCAGGTGCAATTTTGCCGCGAACCGTTAACAGTCGATTAACAAGCCTGTAACACCAGTCGAGTTAGACTATTACACTTAAACTGAGACTCTATATTGGACTAAGACTTAAACTTACACTTACGCTAAAAAATATTGAAGTTTAATATTTGAATAAAACGAATTTAGAATTTCCGCTTTCGGCGATGTCGAATTTCCAATATTGGATATTTTGGCTTAGTTTCGGAAATTGCGAATGTGGACAGTTCCAATTTCGAATGTAGAAGATTTCGGGTTAGTTTCCGATATTACAAATGGTGAAGAGTTTGAATTTCCAATGTCGGAGATTGCGAAGCATGACAGTGGACAAGGACAATAGAGATTGGAAGGATTAGGCCGCCTTGAAGAGTAGGTGAGGAAGTTGACTCTTGCAACGGCGACGAGAGAGAGAGAGAGAGAGAGAGAGAGAGAGAGAGAGAGAGAGAGAGAGATTGAAGCGAATGACTGTGGATTTAGGTTTAGGGTTAATTGCACACACATACACACATCCCTCAAGGCCGCCCCAGGACTTTCGCGGGGTTCTATATCATGTCTTATTTCGGGCTGACTCAGTACCTGCACGATGTACTTGATCTTAGGATGATTCTAAGTCGTTGAATTGGCCAGCTAGGTCAACCATCCTAACTTCGTGGGTACGTGAACATCTAGAACACTTGGAATTGTTGGGAATATGCTCTACCCATTGAGCTACATGCCCATCCGGCAAATCAACTGAATGATTAACGTTTTTAATGTAGTTTCTTGACAAAGATGCTGAAAAAAACCCTTCTCTTACCTCGGACTTTAACCTGCAACCTCTATATTTCAAGACACTAATTCTACCACTGAGCCACCGAGTCGACTTGAGTTAGCTATTGTTTAATCACACTGTTAGTATAGTCTTTGGCGCAGAGGCTGAAAACAACTGAAAAAGAAAATATCTGAAATCGGAATTGATTAGTTTCTTGGCTCGGTGGTGGCGTGTCTATGCAGAGTTCAATAGGTTGGTTCAGGTGGTTTTTTTTTTTTTCATCAGTGTTCAAGACCAACTTGTGAGATGTATTTTCCACTCTATTTGACAAGAAAATACGTCAAGAACCTTAATTAAACAGCCAGATGCTCAGGTGTCCTGATGGCTCAATGGTCAAGATATGTCCCTAATTCCCTGGGTGGTTTGGGGTGGTTTGGGTGAGAGCAAAGTCTCATTTGACTGGCCAATTATTAGTTGTGCAGTGCACTGAGTCAACACCTAAAGGGATAATGTAATTAAGACTTGTGGGATGGGTGGTTCCCTTGCGTTGTCTAACTATTTAACCATGTGTAATATCAGTTAATTTAGTCAGTCAGTTAGTGAACTTTACAATCATTCGTTTCGAAGTCAAAGATCCTTTCCTCTATCCGAGACTCGTCCATTTGAAATTGTTACTCATCGACCCTCCGTTGTCCGACAGAAGGGTCAACCTAACCGGCTTTCGGCTTTGAACACCGATATCTCCGGCCTTCTGCATCAAAGTCGAAATTCGCCTCATTCAAACATCGAAATTCTATACTGACAGAGTCGTAAGTCTTAGAGATTGTTAGGTTATTCACGTTTGAATTTTGATTGATTGATTGAACACCTCCTCTTGCATGTGTGCTGAGCCGTGAATCGGGTTGATCTTCATACTCTGAGTCATGGTTATCGGAACTGCTGCAGTGCGCAAGATTTAGAAGGAATCTATCTGACGCCATTCTTAGTTTCGATCTGTAGAAAAATAAGGAGAGCAAACAACGCAGACAAGCACAGATCTTTACGCTGTGAGATATGGACAATAGACCATATTCGTATTCTCAGTATTGGACTGGAACTAGCTTGCAATGGAGGCTAATGCGGGGAAATCTTTTCAAATGCAAATACCTTTTAATATATTCCCCCGCATTAGCCTCCATTGCAAGCTAGTTCCAGTCCAACACTGGGAATACGAATATGGTCTATTGCTGTAAGTCAAGGAAACTGGGTTCTATGCAGGAAAGAAAAAGGTACCTTTGCCAACTGAAACTCTTATAACTTTGAGCTATGACGTTCAAACTTATCACACATGCAAAGACAATGTGCTTTAGATTGGGGATCAACATATTTGGATAAAGGTGCTGACTCAGCATATTCTGACTGTTTATTCTTGGCTTTCAGGAATGTGTTACATCGCGAGTAATATTGTAACACTGTCATTTTAGCTTAACTACGTGATAGCTCTGACCCTCCTGAGTAATCTGTGCAAATTACAGCTTCGCAGGTTGTATTTTTTCCATCGGCAGTCATTTGACTGTAGCGCGTTGCAAATGCACATAGCATTGCTGAAAACCAAGACTAAACGCTAAAAAAAATGCCAACTCAGCACATTTACCCCAAATAACATCATAACTAACGTACAGCGCATTGTCTGATGAACATGTGTGGCAAGTTTGAAGGTCATGACTTAAAAGGCTAAAACGTTATGAAGGTTAAAGTTGGGTTTGGTACCTTTTTTGCACAGCTCAAACACCTGTAAAATATGGGTATAAGGTAAGAGTGATACATTAGCTGCTGAAGACGCAAACCCAATGTTTAGTCCAGGAAAATGTAGCCAATGGTCCAATGTGTCACACAAAGAAATTTGAAGGCAATTCGTTGAAATCCAAGCAAGACAGAGACCTTGAAAGAAACGCAAAGTTTCCCTTAATTGCGCGAAAGTCAGGTGGACCTGGCGACCTAGTTTCTAGTTTTAAAAGCCAAAATAAGGCGAAATTTGGACGGAATTTTTTGCGAAGTGTGGAGTCATTGACTTAACTTGTATCTCCCGAGAACAAGTGAAAAATCGTGAAAGAAAAAAACAACAACAACAACAACAAAGGAAAGAACAGATGTCTAGGTTGGGAGTCGAACCGGTCACCCTGCTGGGGCACAAAGAAGAAGTACCTTAAGACGGTAGAGAGAAAAGACCAATAAGGCACGCAACCATTGACCGCTGGAGTATAGTTAAAATGGTCTATTGGAAGGGGTATTGGAAGTGTCAAATCTTTGGACGCGTTTTGCAGGAGAGGCCAGAGCCCGGGGGTAGGGGGGGGGGGGGGGAGCGGCAAACTGTGTATCCTCCAGCTCTGGAGCTAAAGAAGCGTATAAGTACAAGGAAAGGTTACGTTTATACAAACGTTGGCCGTGTAGCACTTATATTTTAAGTAATGATCCTTGTAAGATGGATAGCAATTTCCTTTGTTATGCGGAAACGGGGCTTTCCCCACGTAGGAATGTTATCATTTTTACACAGAGAATGCATAAACCTACAGGAAAGCCGTTAACGCAATAAAATTCATTTACAGCCCACTTTGAAAGGGTGTTTTTTGTGTGTTAAAAGATTTTGACCAATCACAAGAGTTGAAAACAAAAGCCAAGAAACGTTTACAATTTTACATGTTCCCCACATACGATTTCTGTGGAATTCATTTAAACTGAGACCAGATGAAAGATGGAAGATGGTTGGAAAGTAAGGATGAATATAATACTGCTTTTATGAAGTTTTGTTAACTTTTGCTGTTTAAGCCAATCAGAAGTAAGTACAGACAATAGAAAAGTTATCACCTTTTTGCATACCAGTTGAATTCCAACATGTTCGTTGCCGTTGTTGCTATCGTTCTTATCTGGACCGTTTCTTAAACAGAGTTAACTGAATAGAGTGTAATGTTAAGTGCAAGATTTATATCCCATATGAACCATGTGAGCGTTAGCCCTACTGATGGAAATGGGTCCACACAAGGACAGAGAAAAACTCTGACCAGGGTGGGAATTAAACCCACGACCTTCGGGTTAGATCTCCGCCGCTCTATCGACAGAGCTACAAGGTCAGACGGGAGCAGGCCGTGGGAACTGAAGATGGAACTGAAGATGGCAGTCTTGTAAAAGTGAAATAAAATTCGATGAAAATTTAGCTACAGTTATAAGAATCCAAGCATTAATCAATAAATTTAGTAAAAGAAGTTACCGATTTTTTAATCACGAAAGGTTCCTTTCAAACGTTCTAATTGAATCACTCAATCTCGGTTATCAGCCCGTATGAAATCATTTTCGGGTCGTTTTGTAGAAGTGAAACAATTTAAATTTTTAAAATAATTCAGATAGTACATGCTTTCTGATTTGGTCGACAAGTGTGCTTTTATTGCGCTATGAAGCACATAAATGACGTTTGGCTGTCGCTAAGTACTTGTGAAAATTTGCAGTTTCATGAAAGAAATATAACTGCGACTGCGTCTCGGGTTTTCAGTGATCTGCCTTTGAATTCTCCAAAATGCCCGCTTCGGTTTTCACCGACTATTTGTCACTTACAACAGGGAAGATGATATCATAACGTCATTGGATTCGAGACTGAAAAGATCTATCATCTCATCTCCAACACGCGCTAATAGAATAAAACTAAATATTTAAGCAATAAAACGTTTACCGGTATAATAAACCACGCGGGATGTTAGGAAAACATGAGAAAAGCTTGTAAATCTCGAGCCAAAGGCGAGGGGTTTACAATGTTTTGTTTTTTTCACAACATCCCGAGTGGTTTATTATACCCGTAAACCTAAGAAAAGTATGTTTTATTGCTGTTATAAAATACTATTTTTTTTGTCGCTTTCTAGCTGTGGTTGACCTGCATAATAAAACCACAGTGGTTTGACCAACCACAGCGCGCGTACTATTTTGGTTATTTTATAAAATACAGATAAACAAACATGAATGAAATGCTGTTTTATTAAGTTTGCTTAATCCCTAGCTTTTAAAAAACGCATTAAAGGTACGTTTTCTCGTTTTTTAAGTTTGTTCAGCGTGTTTTTCCCCAAACAGTAATTAACCGATACACAAAGGTTTGGTTCATTTAAAATGGCTTCGATCCTTTTTTCGAGTTATCCAAACTATCTAAGATTTGTTCTACAGTAACTACTTTATTTTCTAGAGCTACTTTCTTCAAATCCTTGACGATCAAATTGGTGTTTGTAACAATCAAGGTCAAAGAAATCGGATATTTTTCTACTTGTTTTTTCTGACGAAACTTTCTCACTATACTTTTCAAAGTCCGAAAAATCTACTGTCCAACGAGTAAGGTTATATGTTCCGTAAAACCTTTGAAAAGAATGCGATTGATGCGGGATCTCCGACCTTCTCAGTGGCTCCTGAAAAATAAATAAAATTCTTGCAATTAGGAAACTATTCATCAACGTATGGTTTTGCAAAATGTTATCATAGTTATAGTACGCAAAGCTTT
>OX421446.1:50898479-50903479 GCA_949126865.1 Montipora capitata
AAGCAGGAGTAACAACTGATTTTTATTGAATATAATGCTTTCTTTTACGTGCTCTAATAAAGGCGGGTCTATTTACAGTTTCAATCAAGTTCACGTAGTTGGCAAAATACCATTATACAAACTACGATGATTCCTGAGCGGTTTTCTACTAACGTATAAATAACACATGATTAAACTACTAAAAGCGTTGCGGTGATATATGTGGTTACGTTGGCTAGTTAAGTCATGATATTGGAGCACGTATTCTAACCAAAATCAATATCTTTCTCCGCCAATAAAGAAATCCAACCGAGAGCTTTCAGTTTCTAGATGTTAGTAAACTATCAAATATCTACAGCCTAAACGTGACTAAACCCCAGTCTCCTGCACAAGCTGTGAAAGTTATGACAATTTAATTCGAGGGTGTGAAAAACCCTCATACATAATTATCAATTTACCAAACTTTTAAGCGTTCAAAAGATAACTGGTAATTTTCACGCACATGTGGCGTCCATGCTTTGCTGCTCACAGTTGGAAATTAAGGGTCATTTTTAATCCACTTATATTTTCTGTCATTATAATATTTCAAGTCCTTGAATTACCCACTGTGTCTTTAGATGCAAATCATAGTTCATACAGTATCACTTAACTCGTCCTTCCTGCTGAGGTTAATTTTTGTATGAAAGAACTCAATGGCAGTTGACTGTGTATCCTTTTGATATTCACGCAATTTTAGAGTGCAATTTAACTTACAAACTAAGTTGCAAGCACAACAAGTTATACGTATCACATAATACAAGGATTTTGAAGTCATTTTAATTTCCATTCAACGATCGAGTACTCGCAAATTGTTTTCTTATTTCTGAAAAATCAGAAACAGTAACGTTTATATTTGTGTACCTTTCCAAAACACAAGATGACAGTTTCAAAAGCTTTTCATTTAGCCGCTGCGAACCACCAAATCTGGCCCACTGCCAGCTTTTGCAAATTTAACAGACAGGGAAAAATGAAATTGAGAAAAATAGTTGAAACTATCTTTATCTTTATCAAAAGTCTTCGAGAGCTTCAATTTTCTTACATCGTAACTTTACCGACGTCAAACGAAAAGCAGAACCTTAGCGAACAAAAAATGTCTGCAGAGTTTTTCGACTGCCTCAATTTGTGCATTTGGAGGGCAAATATATATCCAAACTATATCTCATTCTCGTCACCAGTCAGGAGAAGAGCTCTGGGGTCGAGATTGAACTATATCTGTGATTGACACACTGGGTGTACCGTGTAAACAGTTCAAAGACAAGCCAATCGCAAAGCACCTTTTAAGAGGTTAAGCTCAATTATTATCGGCTCAGCTGGTCACATCTTCAAAAACTGTCAACTTTTTAGTTAATTATTTGTCGCTCCAGTCAGATATTTTCTCAACTGAGAACTTCATTGTTTTCCGTTTTAAATTAAAAACTAAAACCAATTTGATAAAACGAAGTACTGAACAGTTGATTGGACGATGTGTATAATCTGACACCACCCATTGTCTATACTTTAATCACACCACGGTTTTCGTCCAATCACAGAGCGTGTAATAAAAAATATTGTTAATTCTTCCAGCAAGTGGCTTATCAGATTGCTTATCAGTGGAATAATTTCAAAGTCTGAGCGAAACGTGACGGTTTTGGACCCTCTTAACAGACGACCTAAGGTGGGTCTGTTAACTTCGACTTATTAGTTCGTCTCCGTATTTACCTAGACAAATAATTCGTCTCAGTCGAGTAATTCGTCTTTGTAATTCTAGACAAATACGGCCCATGTACCATTTGATGCGTCACGTTTTTATCCAGGCCAGCCGAATAATTAGTCTCAGACGATTTCGTCTTTCTGGATAAATACGGCCATTTTGTGTTAAATCAAAAAGCTTATTGGGAGTTGTATACCGTATACCCTTAGTCCTTTTGCGCAATGTCACAAATAAGAAGCAAAAGCAACTAATAAACCCTTCCAATTGGTACAAAATGCTGGCCACTTTCTCAAAGGTTCCATTTTAGGTAAAATAGTTTGTCGAGTGGATGGAAACCCTAAATATGCATGCCGTTAGAAACAAAAAAACAAATTTTAACAGTCTAGTAAATTTCTAAAATTATCCCTAATATAAATTTGTGATAATTAGATCACCAATGGAGCATTAAAAAAAAACAAAACAAAACAAACAAACAGCAAAGATCGAGCAAAACATGAGGGTTTGAGAACTGAAAATCAATATCTTTCTCTACCAGCAAAGAAATCCAACCGAGAGCTTTCAGTTTCTCGAATGTTAGTAAACAGCTATCAAATATCTGCAGCCTAAACGTGACTAAACCCCAGTCTCCTGCACAAGCTGTGAAAGTTATAACAATTTAATTTGAGGATGTGAAAAAGCCTCATACATAATTATCAATTTACCAAACTTCTAAGCGTTCAAAAGATAACTGGTAATTTTCACCCGGCATATGTGGTGTCCATGCTTTGCTGCTCACAGTTGGAAATAATTAAGGGTCATTTTTAATCCACTTATATTTTCTGTCATTAAGATATTTCAAGTCCTTGAATTACCCCCTGTGTCTTTAGATGCCAATCATAGTTTATCCAGTACCACTTAACTCGTCCTTCCAGTTGCGGTTAATTTTTGTATGAAAGAATTCAATGGCAGACTGTGTATCCTTTTGATATTCAAGCAATTTTAGAGTGCAACTTAACTTGCAAACTTGCAAGCACAACAAGTTGTACGTATTACATAGAACACCGATTTTGAAGTCATTTTAATTTCCATGCAACGATCGAGTACTCGCAAATTGTTTTCTTATTTCTGCAAAATCGGAAACAGTAACGTTTATATTTGTGTACCTTTCCAAAACACAAGACGACAGTTTCAAAAGCTTTCCATTTAGCCGCTGCGAACCACCAAATCTGGCCCACTGCCAGCTTTTGCAAATTTAACAGACAGTGAAAGATGAAATTGAGAAAAATAGTTGAAACTATCTTTATCTTTATCAAAAGTCTTTTGAGAGCTTCAATTTTCTTACATCTTAACTTTACCGACGTCAAACGAAAAGCAGAACCTTAGCGAAAAAAAATGTCTGCAGATTTTTTCGACTGCCACAATTTGTGTATTTGGAGGGCAAATATATCCAAACTATATCTGTGATTGACACACTGGGTGTAAACAGTTCAAAGACAAGCCAATCGCAAAGCAACCTTTAAGAGGTTAAGCTCAATTACTATCGGCTCAGAAACTGTCAAGTTTTGAGTTTAATTATTTGTCGCTCCTGTCAGAAATTTTCTCAACTGAGAACTTCATTGCTTTCTATTTTGAATTAAAAACTAAAACCAACTTGATAAAACGAAGTACTGATCTTTTGATTGGGCGATGTGTATAATCCGACGTCACCCATTGTATGTACTTTAATCACACCACGGTGCTCGTCCAATCACAGAGGGTGTAATATAAAATTGTCCTAAGAGAAAGCTAACGCACGACATTAGAATTAGAATGCAAAAAAGTCTAGTGACTTTCTACAAAGTAGCCCTAACTGAAATTTTATTAATTCTTCCAACAAGTAGCTTATCAGGGGAGTAATTTCAAAGTCCGAGCAATACGTGACGGTGTGACAACTGAACTAGTACGATGTTTTGCATACGAGAAACAGAGGGAGAAGAGGAGAGGGAAGAACATTGTAACTTGCATGAACGGAAGATGGAGCTAACTTTTCTCGTGTAATTTAAAGTCCCTTTATTGTACGTTTCGCCCGTTCAGGCTTCTTCAGCAATACTGTACAAGATAATGAATACTTGGGAGTAAAAATTCGTAAAACTAGTCTGGACTTTTATAAGTAACAAACAATGGAAAAATTATGGAAATACATATACAATACAATACAATACAATACAATACAATACATACTTAATTGACCACTCCCCATATAGGCGCTTTTAAGGGCCAATGAAACACAACGAAACGACGGAACAGAACAATAGCAACTGTTAAGAATCCCAACTGGCCGGAGGCAAACCAGTTGCAGGTGGGAAGTTGTGCAGTGCAGCTGGGAAGTTGAACCAGGGACTAACTACCAGGATCAAATTCAACGAGTGGTTAGAGCGGGTCTTAAACCCGGAATCAACGGATTTCAAAACAAGCGCCGTAACCACTGGGCCACACAACCTCCTGTAGTGGGCGCACCAAAAAGCTTCCCTAGTTAGTAGGTGTGATAGGGTACGTTGCGCCCAAATTCTACCCCCTTGCACTATTTGGTTTGAACAAAAGATCAGAGTTCAATTCGAAAAATAGGATTCGCTACAATTAACACCAAGCCAGCCGCTCAACGTCATTTTTAAACATTAGCCATAGGACTTAGTTTGTTTTTAGTTTTTAATTTTTAGCTTAGTTATCGCCTCAATCAACACCCATTTAGCTGCCTATTATGGCTTTATATTAAGTCTATTTTTAAACATGTATTGTACCTTTAGCTTTGTTCTACGATAATTATCTATATATATAGCTATAGATTGTTTAAGTTACTGCACGTACATGACCCGTTGTGAAAATTAATTTGACCTCAAACTCAATTGCAAACCAACAAGGGTGTGACTGTAAATAGCATCCACAGAATTATACATTTGCCAAGTTTTAAAGACTTCAACAGTAAACTGCTGATTTTCACTCATATTTGATGTCCATGCTTTGCTGCCCATAGTACTTGGGGGGGGGGGGGGGGGTTCAGAGTTACTTTTATTCCACTTGAATACTTTGTGAATTCAATTTAGGATCAAGTCCTTGAATTACCCACTGTGTCTTTGGATGCAAATCATAGTTAATAAATATTAGTTCACTCGCCTTTCCTTGTGTCTGACACTCACACTGATGCTGCATGCAAATTAACTGATACTTTTTCTGATGAAATCACTTAACGGCAATTTTAGGAGTGCAACTTAACTTGCAACACACGACAAGTGATAGTCGCACAGAACACCGATTTTGAAATCGTGTTAAATTTCTA
>OX421446.1:50908479-50913479 GCA_949126865.1 Montipora capitata
TCACTTGTCTGAAACTCACACTGATGCTGCAGGCATATTAACTGATAATTTTTCTAATGAAATCACTTAACGGCAAGCCAAGAAAGACGACTGTATACTCTTTATATTCGTGCACTTAACTTGCAACACACAAGTGGCGGATTGTCGCACAGAACACCGATTTTGCAATCATGTTAAATTTCCATCATAAGTGAAACTAATACTCGCATAAACCTTTTTTTTTTTTTTTTTTTTTTTTTGCAAAGTCAAAAGAAATGAAGTTCATGTGAGTGCATCTATCCAAGACACTAGAACTGAGAAGACAGTTTCAAAGAGCTTTCCATTTAGCTGCAGCGAACCACCTACAGTATTGTGCAAAAGTAATGAGAGCGAAATGAGCTGGAAAATTCGCGTCAACTTCAACAATAGGCATTGCCAAAATTCGACGAATTTTCGGCGAACTTTCACTCTTGAGAATTGGGAAAGTAATAAAAACTATCTTTAATTGCCTCACAACTTTAAACTGATTTTAAGCTATCCCGCATACAACTCCACTGAGATCAAATGGAAAGCAATGATAACTCAATAGTCGCGTACCTCAGAGAACATGAAATTTTCTGGAGGCTTCTCCGACTGCGACAATTTGTGCAGTTGAAAAACAATGTCCACCTTTATAGGCTCAGAAGCACAATGGCCGTAAGCAGTTGCAAAGCGAGCCAAACAGAAAGCTGCTTAAAGGTTACAGTTTAAGGTTGTTTACCGTCTAGAAAAAAATTCCGGTTGCTTTTTAAATGAAGAATAGACCTTTTTCGCTTCTACATTTTGTTTTCCCAGTCCTTTGTTTTGCTCATTAAAAAGAGCTCATGCAAGCATGAATATGTCTGCATGCACTCATTTTAATGAGCAAAAGAAAGGACCAAACCTCCTGAGTGATTATCGCATGATCTGTATTGGGAAAACAAAATGTACAAGCGTATAAGGTCTACTGGCAGTGCTAATCACCCTTTACTTGCAGTATTGGTATTGAGGATTGAATTGCAAAAGGGCGCAGCTCACGATATCGGGCTGAAAACATACAAAAGCGCCTCTGGGTGCCGCTATACAGCCTCCATGTTTGATGTCGGAGCACAGCATGTGCTAAGTTAATTAGCTGTCAGTCGATTTTGATGAGGGAGGAAAACCGGAGTACCCGGAGAAAACCCTCGAGTCAGGTTCAGGTCGATCGTGAATCGAACGAAAGTTTAATGTTAAATTTTCAATATTTGTTGAATGGCCAACAAAATCGAAAGACGGATATCAAAGCAGATGGGATAAATCACTGATACCCGTCCTGTGATTTTGTATCGCGTGATGCATTTTAGCCAATGAGGGCGCAAAAAATTCAAAGGGTGGGTTATATCGGACAATGTCCCCCAACCGAGAGGTGGATATTATAATGTTAACGAGGCGTTAGTGTAGTCGAGACGTTCTTTTAATGAAAACACAACAGCCGAGAGCACATGGAATAAATAATAATTATCGGATAGCCTATAGCTTACATCACATCTCACTCCGAGTTCAAAACAGATTCTATCTTAAAGTAAGCAAAACTTGGCCCTAAAAGGGAGATCAACAACTGGTAATCAAAAAGAAATCAATGTCTCTGATGCCTAAGTGGAAGTCTAACAACAACTCCGCAGCCACTGGTCTTTGAAACGTTCAGGCAGTCTAATTTGGATGCCCCATCGGGTAGTTTGGATGGTAGCAGCAGGTGCAGGGGGGTGCACCGCAGCGTTCCCCTTTCCGCCAGATGGAGGAGTTGCACTACTGTCGGGGCAGTCTGCCTTCGAAGTTCAGATGCCGTCTGTTTCTCCTCAATCTTCTGGCAGCCAAACGTGTTCTCCCAGAGTAATCAGAGGAAGAGGTCTAGCAGCCTGCGCCTGTCAAAGTTCTACTTTTGTCTGGCTTTCAGAGACCCATCTTTTTCGCGGAACTGCTCCAAGTATGACCAGCTTGGAATCAACAGGGTAGGGAGTCTTGTGTGGATTTTTCTCCCCATCAACAGTTCTGCTGGGCTGATCCCACCTTGGAGGGGTGTGGCACGATAAGCCATCAGGGCTTGATGAGGATCTGTAGCCTTCTTAAGTGAGTTTTTCACAGTTTGGACAGCTCGTTCCACCTGGCCATTTGCTTGCGGATATCTGGGGCTTGTCGAAATGTGAGTGAACCCATACTCTTCTGCAAACTTGGCGAAGAACCTGGCTGAGAATTGAGGGCCGTTATCGGACAGAAGCAGGTCCAGAATTCCATGTCTTGCGAACATAGACTTGAGATTGGTAACAATGTTACAAGAAGTTGTGTCTGTCAGTTTAGCTACCTCCACGCACGAAAAGTAGTCCATGACCAGGAGGTACGGCTGGCCTTTCAGCTCGAACAGGTTACCCGCCAGTTTCTGCCACGGTCGATCTGCTGCATCGACACGCTCCTTGGTGTAGGTTGTGCACTTGTTTGCCACTTCCTCAAATTGCTTGCTTAGTCCCGGCCACCAAATTGAGGCTTAAGCACGCTCTATGCATTTTGCAATGCCTTGGTGGGCTTCACTTGTTCTGTCCAGCACGTCTAATTGCATGGACAAGAGGATCACAACGCGGTTGCCTTTCATCAGTAACCCTTGCTGCACATTCAGTTCATTTTTCTGTGACCAATAGGGCTGGAGAGGACCGGGAAGGTGGGATTTCTCAGTACAGTAAGACATCAGCTGCTCCGAGAAGGTGGGATTTCTCAGGCCACCCTTCAGTACAGTAAGACATCAGCTGCTTCGTGACTTCGTCTTGCTGCTGTTGGGACCTCTAGTCGATTTTCCGTACTAGGGAGGTACTTGATAATCGAGTCAACAAAGGCTTTCACTTCGGTCTCTTCGTAATTCAGGGGTCTCAACAGGGGGGTTTGTGACAGAGCATCAGCTGTGCAAAGAGATTTCCCAGGGACGTGTGAGATAGTGTAGCTGAAGCGCCTTATTCTCAGACGGAACCTCTGTACTCTGGTTGGGAGATCCTCCAGGTTCTTTGCGCTCAACAATGGGACCAAAGGCTTATGGTCAGTCTCGATGTGGTATTTAAGGCCAACGAGGTAGTCTACAAAGCGTTCGCTTGCCCAAGTTATGCCCAGGGCTTCTTTTTCAATCTAGGAATACCGCTGCTCCGTAGGGCTCAAAGCTCGCGAGGCATACGCTACAGGGCGCAATTGAGTATCGTCTTGTTTCTGAAGTAAAACTGCTCGCAGCCTGTAGGAGGATGCATCACTGGAAAGTGTCGTCTCGCGTCTTGCATCATAGTGCGCGAGGGTAGGAGTTGAAGTAAGGCTCCTCTTTAAGGAAGAGAAGGCATCCTCCTGTGCTTCACCCCATGTCCAGTGGTTTTTGCAGCTGAGAAGATCCCTTAGTGGTTTGGACAGCTCGGCTATCTAGGGCTGGAATTTGCTCAGTTGGTTGACCATCCCCAGAAATATTCTAAGTTCAGACTGGTCCTTAGGGCTCTCCTTCTGTAGTATAGCTTCTACTTTCTTGGGGTCAGCTTTCACCCCATTAGAGTGCATGACGGTTCCCAGAAATTGTACCGATGGCTTGGAGAACTCACATTTCTCTTCATTCAAGGTGAGGTTAGCGTTTTGTAACTTTTTGTCACTTCAAGGTGCTCATCGTGTTCACGAACCGATTTGCCAAAAACCAGGATATCATCCATCTGGCACAGGCACCTTCCGTCCCTTCTAAGACCTGCGAGGTAAGCTTCTGGAAGTGTTCGGGCGCTGAACTGATTCCAAAAGACAGGCGGTTGAGACAGAATCTGCCAAATGGGGCGATAAATGTGGTAAGTTTCGCCGACTTTGGAGATAAGCCAACCTGCCAAAACCCGGAATTTGCATTAAGTTTGGCTTACACCGTAGCTCCTGCCAGTTGAGCGAGGGTGTGGTTTACTCTCGGTAGGAGATGAAACTCTCTCAGGATATTTTCGTTTAGTCTGGTTAGGTCCACGCAGATGCGCCCTTTTCCGTTTGCCTTGGGAACCACTGCCATCCCAGCACACCACTCCGTTAGTTCATCAACACGTGAGATTATCTGCGTTTGCTCCAAGCAGGGAAGTTCTTCTTTGACCTTAGAGAGGCTTGGCATCTGGTTTGAGTTTTATTACATAATCCGGTCCGTCCAATTTCCCTAAGCCCTGAAAGAGGTTCGGGAATTTCGCTTTGAAATCAGCGGTTGTTACTTCATTGGCAAATTCGACAATTCTTAATGCTTCTATAGCTGGACGACCAAGGAGGGAATTTTTAGGCACCATCGACGACAAATATTTCTTGTTCTATGGTCTTGTCTCCTTTCTGAATTTTTCCAATGAAATACCCACGAAGTGTAGTTTCAGCAGGGCCCATTAAGGTCTTGTTAGGAATGAAAAGAGACGAGCTGGGTTGAAGTGCTTCATAGACTCGTGCAAGAATTATAGACACGTGCTGCTCCAGTGTCGATTTTAAAAACGAATTGAGAGTCGCTTAGCCGCAGATCCACAAACCAAGAATTTCTGTGAGATCCGGTTCCAATTTCGACCAGGAATGCATAATCGTCTTCGTCCACTTCAGCCACAGTTTTTGAGACTCAGCAGACGGCTCTCCAATGAGCGTTATTTGACCATTTGTGGCAAGTCGCGTCTTTAGCTGGACAGGACGAACGTGCGTGACGCGGAGATTTACCGCAACGTCCTCAGCAGTTGTGTTCCGTTTTAGACGGCTTCTTTGTGGTTCCAGACTGTAGGTTTTCCCTCTTGTGTTTAGGAATTTTTTTCGCTTTTATGGCATGGACATCTGTCTTAGTGTCTGCTGGCTCCTTAAAGTCGCTTCTTAACAGGGCTTGTTGTTTTTTGCTTCGCTTTGGCGCGCTTGGTAAATTGCCTTTGTCAAAGTTAATTCAGGGTCGAGTTGAAGTTTTTCCGATGATTTCGCGTCTAGGAGACCAACCACAATCCTGTCTCGGATCATCTGATCTTTTAGTGTAC
>OX421446.1:50918479-50953479 GCA_949126865.1 Montipora capitata
ATCGTCCCTAGTTCGTTTCTTTTCCCTAACGTGGCTAGAGGCCATTTGATTTACTGTTCAGTTCCCTAAAGAATCCTTTTTCGTCAAACATGGCGGCTGTCTTTTTAGCCAAGGCTGAAAATGTCCATACAGTAACATAAAATGTCCATACGATGTCCATATATTAACACACAATAACGCGACAAATTCAGCGGAGATGAACTTCTGATATTACAGGCGTGATGCTAGCAACGTTGAAGATTAATCGGTTTACCATCAGACCTGTATACCATGTTAAATACAAATCTTAAGTTAAGCGATAACATCACATACTACAGTTTATTACCTCAATTACGTTTACGCTATGTGAAGGAAATAACAAATCCAAGGTAAGAATCCCAATGAATAATACCAGAAACCCATAAACGGTTGAAACGTGTAACGGCCCCTTGTGTACTGGGAAACAAACTTCTGAATATTCAATTTGCTAAGTACCATATTTGGAACAACAAGAGCGAGGGGTTTCCAAATATGGTACTTAGCACTGAAACATTCAACCAAGCAGTTCGCACTGAATATTCGGAAGCTGTGAACGCGCGTTACACGTTTCAACCCTTATGGGTTTCTGATCATACGTAATGCCATGTAAAAGGAATAAAACGGACATTAGGTACATTGATTTAGATAAGAGAATTGATAACGATGGTTCAAAAGGAAACACGTGAAATATACGTAACGGCAAAGGTCCTTTGGTTTAATCAGTCAAAGCGGCTTACAGCAAGAGTGAAAAGAGTGAACGGACAGCCATGTGAAATCCTAAAAGTCAAACTCCACGACTCCGATAAGGTATAAACTTTCATTTTTTAGCTGCGATGAGAAGTTCGGAATTTGGTGATATAGGATTGAAAAAGTTGGACGTCGCGGACGGCAGCACGAAAGAGGAGCTCCAGAATCTTTCAATGTTGTCATCAAAGGAAGGTGCTGCAAACTGAAGACAATACACTTTCGACCCAGAATTGCTGAGACCAGGGAAACACTTTCTGAACCTCAACGTGTCATTATTAAATGAACGTCGAGTTTTCCGGCAAAGCTGTGTCCGCCTAATGACGCTCGAGATATAACCCAATAGGGGCGGCTTTGGGAATTGACTAGAGAGGGCTTAGATCTTGCTTTTGGCCAAACCAAACTCGGTGATAAACTGTGCCAGCTCGCTCTCAAACCAACTTGCTTTGTTCCTACAAGACAAACCGCGAAGTAATCAGTTAAGAGAATCCAGAAAGGTTAAGTAAAAGGGGACTATCTGGACTCTGACCAACGGTTTCCATTGCTACCGATACGCCGACTACGGACTAAGGACGGGAGGTGTTTGGGACTGGGACGAGACACTGGGTTCCGTCGCGAGCTCACGACGGTGAGAAGTCGTAAAAGTTTGCGCACTCAGCAAAGGAGGCAACGGTGGGAAAGAAAGTTAAGGGAAAAACCAATTTATTCCATCAAAATGAAGAGAATTATAGTTTGCATTTCAATTTTGAACCAATAAGTAGTATTGGCATGATTTTCCTTTCGAGCAACATTTTAGGCAGTGAAATTTGGAAGAGTTTTCAGGCAATTATTGATGTCAAAGGGCAAATGATCGAAACCATATGTATTTTGCTTAATTCTATCAACTGAATGGTGTCACTTTACATACTACCTCGGTACTTTGGCCAGTACGCATTTAGCGTTTGCTCTCGGTCTCGAGATTCGGTTTGAGGGAATATTTTGCCTGAATTTCGATGATCCCTTAAACTTATCTCGCTCGGCTGGTGAAAATGGAGCTCTTTAACGTGGTTTGCAAACTTTTCTTGCTTTACTTATCATATAATGGGGTGTTCTTGTGAAGCCAAAAGCTTTTTTTTCCGAATTTCCTCAGCTCAACTTCCCTTAACGTTGCAGAATTTTTTTTATTGACAAAAGACAAAACTCTTCTTCGTTAATTCTGCTATCTGCCAAGCTATATAAAAGTCTTTCTCGGGCTTTTTAGTAATACATTTGTTTGTCAATGATTTCTAAAGGCGAGCACTGCTGCTTTGAACGTAGCACGTAGTCTGTAGTCCGATACCTTAACTCTTTACGTATTTCCGCGCCATCAGCCCTGTACTGAATCCAGTGCTCCAGACTTGGGGAACACGTGTCCAACAGTAGTCCGTAGTCCGTCGTAGTCGGTGTATCCTTAAAATTCCTCATTATATTTGCAGTGACAGTTGACTGAACGTAAAAATGGATACAACGGATCGAAAGCAGCCAATGACAACGCCGGACGTGTACGTTACTTCGAGTACCAGTTTCGGTTTGGAGCATGCGCACTTGAGAACAAAAGCGCCAGCCAAAACAAAACGTGCACACTCAGAAACGAAAAGTGTACTCTAATTTAAATGTCGGAGCCCACCTGTTGGCGGCAGCAAAAAACCAAACCATGGACTGGCTCGGCAATTCGGTAGCCTACGTCCAAGATTTCCATCTCGAATTGGCGCGCGTAACTAAGCGAATCCGTCTACTGCGAAACCTCTTAACAATCATGTCGGTTCCCGCAACTTGCTTGGGCTTATGCTTGCCTTCTTCGCATAAACCACCCGTAGTCCTACTGTTCTAACTAATTACCTTAATATCTTAGCTTCATTTTCGATTTTCTCCAGTTTGGTGATTTCCTTGCACAGCTCGAGGATGTTTTCCTCTAGAGATTCCTTCGCTTGTTGAACAAGCGATTTCAGTTTCACGAACGAGGACGTCAGCTCTCTAAAAAGAGGACAATAAATTGATCAAAATAAACACCACCCAACCTCTAACGACCTGAAAGAAACTGTAAGCAAATTAAGACCTAATCTCGTTCCCAGAGCCTCCGTTACCCTTGTCCAGCGGAACGGGCGCAGGAGGCTCTGAAATAACTGAAATAATTGAATAACTGCGCGTGCGTAAGGGGAGCCGGTCATACATAATACTGTCTGAATCTGGGAGGCTAGATTCCTTCTCTCGTGTTTGTTCGAGTTTCAGCGCTTTTAAGTACACTACGCCGTTAAAATAACGTAAAGAAACCTGTCCGAAAAGAGCTTCTCGGTCATATGCTTTGTAAGACGCGGCAAAGCGACTCTTTCGATGACGTCACGGGAAGGCTCGTCCCAGCTCCCACAAATACTCGGTCATGGGGCAGAGGTGGTTCAACTCTAAACAACAACTTAGAAGGGCGAGGATTTTATCGATCACAGAAATTTTTCGCCCAAACGTGTTATGGAAATAAGGAGTTTTTGTTTTGCGAAAAAAAAATTGGGGTTAGTTGCACTTTAAACTCGAACTTTCAGATTTCCTCTATAGAGCTAATATTTTCGAGGAAAAGCAAACAAACTGAATAATTAAAATAGACCAAATAAATTAAGATAATACATCAAGATTATTACCATTACAATGCTAAAAATATCAAAACTTCAACTTTTGAACTGTTTCAAGGATTGCTTTGTTCTCATCTCGTCTCAAATTCCAGTTTTTTCCCCCTTAATATCGCATAGATTATGGTCCATAATTTGTTGTCCATGGTATATGCAAAGACAGAATGTTCTCTCCTGTTAGTGAGTAACTAGCATTACGAAGAAGAAATAGTTCTTTTACATATTGTGGATAAGTCGATTTAAATAAGCTGTTATAAATTACCATAAGAACTTTATGAATAGACCACTTTCGAATTCTCACGGCTGGACTGGATCTAACATGAAATGGAGGCTACTGCTGGCAAATCTTTTCAAATGCAAATTAATTTGAATGCATTAGCCTCCATTTCATGCTAGATCCAGTCCAGCTGTGAGAATTTGAAAATGGTCTATTCTTCCATTGTATAAAGATAACGTGTTTGCTTTATGTAATAATCCATTGTAACTGGACATTTTATCTTTGAAAATGAATCTTAAAATTCGTCTGTTTAAGGATTCTAATTTATCAGAGTTTCTACTGCCACAGAAGTGCCAAATGAGAGGGCAATATTGAAGGTGATGAAATGATATATGAAATGAATCAAATATGAACTGCGAATATGAAATCAAGTGAAGCTATGATCCTCGCAGTTATCAACGCAAATTTTGCAATCGCGTAAAGAAGCCTGAAAAATTCAGGACTTCAACGGGGTTTCAACCCTCGCGAGGCCGTGGCCGTGGACCTCGCGAGGTCGCGAGGTCACGGGTTCCAAAATGATTTTCTCAACGACTACCTTAACAAAACCTTAACAAAACATGCCACTTCAACCTTACGTGCCTTATCGAGAGCGAGCGTGTGGCCCCACAATTGCCCTTAGAAGAGAATCCGGAGTTCCTAGAGGTGTCCGTGCAAAGAGTGTACAACAACCTGCTTCACCTGGATAACCATAAAGCTCCTGGCCCGGATGGCCTTTCCAACTGGGTGTTAAAGGAGTACGCCGAAATCCTAGTTATTCCCGATCAAAACATCCTGCACGCCTCATACAGTGAGCAAGGACAACAGAGCAGGTCACAAGAACCAGTAGATGCAATCTACGATTGGTCCAAGGAAAATTTGTTCCAGCTTAATGGCGAGAAGACTAAAGAGTTAGTTGTATCCTTCAGTCGTGATTCCCCGCAACTCCCTAGGGTTTGCCTAGACGGAACTCCTATCTAAACCATACAGAGCACTAAGCTACTCGGCTTGGCAATCAATGATATGATACGCTAACGTGTAACGATCGCATAGAAGAATAGGCCATTTCCGAGTTCACGTATGTCTCCTCTTCAAAGCGAGTGTAAGTGCGAAGTTTTTGTGATGGTAATTAGTTCTACTTTACATATGAATGAAAACTAATTTTCATAACAAAAACTTTGCACTTAGACTCGCTTTGAAGAGGAGGCAGACATGAACTCGGAAATGGCCTATTAACTTGTTAAAAAAGCGTCTAAGAAACTGTACTTTCTTATTCAACTTAAGCGTGCGCATGTCCCTACTTCAGATCTTGTAACATATTTTTGCGCACGTATTAGGTCTTCACTAGATTACGCTTGTCCTGTTTTCCATTACAGTCTACCAAAGTATCTACAAGTCGAGCTCGATAGAGTGCAAAGGAGGGCCCTATCATGCATTTTTCCCAGGGTGCACTACTCGCACGCCCTTCAGGTAGCAGGGCTTGATTCCATCAGGGCCCACCAGGAAAATTTAACAGAACACCTGTTTAAGTCTATTGTTAATGATCCACGTAGTAAGATTACCAGCCTCCTGCCTCCCTCTATCTATCTATCTATCTATCTATCTATCTATCTATCTATCTATCTATCTATCTATCTATCTATCTATCTATCTATCTGTCTGTCTGTCTGTCTGTCTGTCTGTCTGTCTGTCTGTCTGTCTATCTATCTATCTATCTATCGAGATAAAACAAAACTTCTCTACTTTCCGAAGCTAGGAATACTGATTTCCTGCTTCTCGAAACTCTTGGGAAATAACACAGTGCCAAGCTTAAATTCTTAAAACTAGTTGTAATCATGGAAACTCTACGATATCGGTAAATCGGAAATGACGCACGCTGACAGCCACATGAGTGTGTGAGCGAGCGAATGACGGAAGTTGACAAATCTGCCCCATAACGATACTGGTGTGTTCGCTTCGGATATCGAGGAATAAAAATGGTTTTAACTGCCAGCGGACTTGATCTTCGAAAGAGCTAAACAAACTTACTGTTGCACTTGGATACTACAATTGGCGCTTGTGAAACTCACTACCAATTGGAGCTTTTCAGTTGCATACTCCACAAACTGACGTTTGAAACTCTTTTCCTTAGCACTGTTCGTCCAACGGAGTCTCTCTATAACATACACTCCACTGTAAAGACCGCCGCACAGCGCAATAAACTTCCAACCCACTGTCTTCCAGATCTGCAACGTAGAAACAAAAGATATTACTGAGAAGGGTCAAAACAGAGATGAGTATAACCCTGCAGTTACAGGAATACAAAGTTTTAATCCCTCCCCATGTCAGGGATTTTCAGGGCAGCAGAATAGTGGCTATTTACAAGCGCAGGCTTCCCCAGAAGAACGTCAGCTGCTGGTCAGAGCGAAACTCTAGATTTTAAGACCAGCCCTGAATACTCAGACAGGCTGCGCCCTCCGTTAAGGTTGAAGTGGCTGAAGGTTCTCAATTCAACAACATATTTCGGGTTGAAAAGCTGTAAAGCCCGGAAAAGACATTATACCAGAATTTTCCACGGTTATCGTAAGAAGCTGGAGCCTGCGCAGAACTTCCGAAAATGAGAAGCGGTCGCTAACCATGCCTTATCAACCACCATTTCACAATTTTTGAGAGGGCAGATAATTTAAAACCCCTTCCGAAAACACTGCAAGGTTTAAAGTGGTACTACGACCAAAAGAAAAATCCTTTTTTCCTTTGGATTTCAAAACTATGTTAACTAAACACTAACTGACCCAAGTTTTAAGTTCTGATTTTAAAAAGACACCTGTTTATTTTAACTGGAATTTTCTTATTTATTGGTCCGCCATTACTAACTTTAAAATCTTGAGAGAGCTGGGTCGAGGAGAAAATGACGTCAAAGACTCACTGGTTTAAGAATGCAATCCGTGTGTACGCAGCCAAATTAATATGCAGCACGGGAGTTTCAGGCTTTCAGACTTTTAAACCCGTGTTTTGCATATATAATAAATTGCTTTTACACGCTGAAATTTTAAGCTAGTGAGTAAATGACGTCATTTTCTCTAGATCCAACCCTCCGAGGTCCAATCGGCCAGTTTTGAACGTGAGTAATGGCGGACCGTGAAATCCAAAACTTACACTCAAAACAAACAGCCTTTGGATAAAACTCAAACCGCAAAATTTTGCCAGTTAGGTGTTATGCGAGCACGCTTTCAAAATCTGAAGAAAAAAAGGAAATGATTTTTTGATCATAGTACCACTTTAAACGTTTGCATTCGCTTGGCCTTGAATTTTGGTCTGCATGGACAGGACTCGTCCCGCAATCTTCCCCACCAAAGTCATGTACTACTCGAATCAAGTTGAGCAAGTTCATCGGCAAAGATTAAACCCCTTTACTTAGAGGTACACCGAAAGGGCAAGATAGCAGTTTAGCACCAAAATTTGTAGTGATTGAGATCCCAGGAAATCCATCTGAGCGTTGGCCCTAGCCGATTAAGCCTTATATCCACACTGAAAATCTCCTTGCTGATCTCTGTATATTTCATTACAAAAGTAGTTTAGAGAATTTCTTGAAGGATTAAAGTGTTTTCTCCTCATGGATGAGTTTGTCAATTCTTGAAACCTTTTTCTGCTCATTTTGTATAAATAAAGTGAGAAGAAAATTGATGTTTCTCTCTTTTCGGACTTGAAGGGCTCGTCAAGGAAGGAGTAACATTTTGGGCAGGGGTGGGAATCGTAAATTCTGACCTTCACTATATACACTTTTAATCGGCACTAACTCAAGGAAAATCCAAGGCAATTCCTTACCAGTCCACCAATGATAACCACCAACGTCCCGGTGCGTGACGTCAGTGAAGCAAGTCCAGAAATAACAGCTACGGCGACTTCATCACCCTCGGGCCTCCTCATTACCTCGCGTGTTGAGTTGGCCTGGGAAGACTGCGTGTTGTCCTGCGCAGTTGGTACCAGACCCTGAACATTCCTTTGAAGCTGAGGAGAGAAAAGTTTCAACCAAGCATGAATCCTGTCTTCCACAACTTACTGCGATTTTCATAATTCTGCGGAATCTCATCTTCAAGTGTCAAAAGCCAAACTGCGCTTTGGTTTCCCATCAATAAAACATCCGACACCAAGCCGAGAGAGCGTGAAGTAACCCACCAATCAGCATCGGTTCATTCGAACTGGACGCCGATAGAAAGCGATGGAATCTGTACGAATCCTTTTGCTGAAGAAAGTCTAAAACCATATCATAATAATATTCGAGCTAGGAACTAAACAAACACTCCAATTCACTTAATGGAGGCGGAGTCCATCTTCCAGGCTATGTTCAGAAATTTGATTGATGGAAGCCAAAAGGCAGTTTGGAACTTAGCGCACGCTAATTTATGAAAATCGAAGTAACACAAACTTTTAATGCCCACATGGCTATTTTCTTTTTGTAACATGGCGGCAGTTGCGTCGAGTGCATGTGCTCGATTCTTAGGCTGCAATTCAATTGCCCTAGTTGTTCCAAGGGGCTGACAGCATTGGAATATGATAGGAAGAATCTAATTCCTACCACGTACATATTTAAGAACCGTTTCATTCTCTGGCCTGAAGGCGAGAGGTGTAGCGTCACAAAAAAATCGAATCAAATTTTTTTTTTTTTTGGAACATCATGAGAAAACCCTTTAAGGCAAAGTAGAGAACTAACAAACGCAACCCAAATTTGACGCCAGATCTCCGCCTCCCCAATCCCCCGCTCGGTTGTTCCGTTTCTGAGCGAAGCCGACACCCGATACGGCGCTACGCGTTCTGTCGCTTATCTACCATTTCATATCCAGATGCAATTCGTAAAATAATTGTTTAAAACGCCTACATTCAAGCTCTCACATTGGCTCCCAAAGCAATGGCTAGACTTGCATTGTGTGGTGCTAAGAACTTCCTTAAAATAGCCTGCCATCCAAGACTAAAGTGAAATTCTATATCTCCCTCAAAGTCGATACATAAACTTGGTACGTCCAACTTGTAACTTGCTTGGAAATCAAGGCTGAAATGATTCAGGGACAAAATTAATCACCTAAAGTAAGTGGGCATATTCTAGAGATTATGTTTCCACAATTCGATACATAATGCGTTTGGCACGAACTTGGACTAGCATTTTTGCACGTCTGTTTAGTGTTATCAAACCAGTTGTTAAAGGTAAAATAACCACCCCAAGAAAGACTTCTGGGCTGACGCTTCGTGTGCTAGCCCTTCGTTAGAGCGAAGGCCTAAAGCTTTGACGAAGGGCTCGTGGTCAAATCGCCACCTCACACATCTTTCTTCCGGTGGTTACCTTACCTTAAAGGTTATCAACTAGTTGGAATATAATCATTTAATCGCTAAAATACAGGATTTTAGTCAGTACCAATATTTTAATGACCCAGTTGGGAACAAAAGTTGAAAAATTGGCCACACAATGGATTTCTTGGTCTTTCCTTTTCGTGCAATTTAATTGGTTACCATAAACAAGCCTTGAAATCTGATTGGTTGTTTTGTTTTAGTGTTCCTTCATCATTGGTTGCGATTTAGAGCAAAAATTAGTGTGATCTGGGATTAAATCGCATTGCTGAGAGCCAATCAGATTGCAAAGATCTCCAGTGATTTCTAAGTGGATGTAAAAAGATGGTATACATGTCTTTCACTTTCCTGCAATTTGATTAGTTACCTTAAACAAGCCTTGAAATCTGATTGACTGTTTAGTTTTAGTGTTCCATTGTGATTTGTTGGGGAAATGGTTCGATTTAGAGCAAAAACGGTGCGATTTGGGAATAAATCGCACTGCTGAGAGCCAATCAGATTGCAAGGATCACCAGTGATTTCTAAATGGCTGTAATAAAACCAGATATTTCGTGTTTGACTCCCCACCGACGCAGCACCAAAGTTTCTTTTCAACTGATGCCTTCACTCGTATTTTAGCGTGCCGCTTAGTAACCTTAGCCACGTGCAATCTCGGAAGCAACATTGCTGACGAACAATTCAACTTGGTAGGCGTGTTTGCCCATGTTTGTCCCAAACGGATTATGAGTGTCATATGGCTCGTCTTATCTTGACAACAGGCAAATAAAATATAAGACACATGACTCATCGAAGCGGATTATTCGTATCTAGTATTCAAATGGCGTAAATCAAGTATACGAATTTGCTAAACACATCTACCAATAGACGGTTGCTATTTCGTGGACTGTCGTTACGGCAAGTAAGTAACAACGTAAGAAACAATAAGGCCGAAATCAAGTCATTGAGGAAAGACAGTCTCGTTCTATCAAACCTACGTTTTCTTTTTTTATTTGGTTCACTCCAGTCTCCTTGACTTTGCAAAAAAAATAGTCGATTCAAACGAAAAGACTTAAAGGGACACTTTGTGTTGGATGTCAAAATTGGGCGTGCATCTAATTAGGGTCAAACCTGGACATAAGTGATTTGTGGATGATATACTCACGCTGAAGCAGCAGGTTCAAGACAAATCTCAGGTGCTTCAGGAGGAAGGAGACTTCGCAGGCGGTCTGCAAAAATGGGAAGAGTACGAGCTAAATGAGAAGAAACACATGGCACCGACTGCATGGTTGAGTCAGACTACAGTGCGGGAGATCGGGATTTCGAGCCTTGGTCGGGCCAGCTTTCAGGGTTCTAACAATTTTTAAGGAGAAAGTGCTGCCTTTTTAGTGACTTCTCAGATAAGGCCACTTAAACTGCAGTCCACGTCTCACAGCCCTTGTTCATAAACTCTGTGGTAGATAAATGAACCTACACACTATTGGGACACGGTGTTTTCGGGGTTGTGGTCTGCCGGGCCTCGCTAAAGACACATCGTAATTGGAGCATTTCTCTGCTGTATCCACCGCAATGGTAAAATGCATGAGTTAACTAGCAGAGCCCAAGGTTACGAAATTGCTGCGGACCGTATTGGCAATCGTATGAACACGAGTCCATTTCGGGATTTCTGGCCACGAATGATGTTTTGAAAACCGTAGGCAAGTGGCATTTTGAGAATTTTCCGGTTTTCCCCTCTGCTCAAAAATGATTTGATAGCGGGGCGGCCTGGGGAAGAGCCCCATACTTAAGAGAATATGGTTAACCTGTTTTGGTTTGGTTGTCACGTGACTGACCGAGCGTACGTCCGTCCGTCCGTACGTCCGTCCGTACAGTCACTTTTGAAAAAGAGTTTTTACTATTACTGACGAGCAACGGGATAATAAGCAGGAGGGAGCTAGAAACGAGACGACGAAATTTGAGAAAAAAAAAGCGAAGAAAGCCTCGAGAGAAGCCGAGGAAGGAGAATAAGAGAAATTTTCAATGAAGAACGCTTAATGTTTTCCTTCTTAATGCCTTGCCTCCCTGTGTCACATATGTTGTAAAACTCACTAAAAAAAAGCAAAACAAAGAAGGCATGAAAACGTTTACAATTCCGTGTTGATATTCTGGCATATTTCAACAATAATGCACCAGGTCGCCATTCAAGCTTACAGCAGACATCATTGGTGAGTTTTCTTGTCATCATTCGTCGGACATATTACAACCGAACTCTCGACGCCTTATAAAATTATATTGGATTGCAGTACATTTATCTGCAACGAATGCACATGTAAGCAATGTTTGGGACAGTTTAGGTTCTTTTTGGCCTGATAAGACTTTGAAGAGCGGTTTGATAGGCTCGAACCTGCGATTTGTTCTAAACTGAACAGAGAGGGTGTAAAAAGTGTCAGACAAACGGAAAATGTTGTGAAAGAGATTACTGTGCGTGTAATTGTAGTTTTAGTTGTTGATCAAAATTGTTGGTTATTGTTTGCAAGGCTTGTTTGTTTAGTACTGTTAGGTCAGAGATGTTTAATCACTGTAAACTACATGCATTAATGACGATTAATTTTGCACTTAAAGTGGTACTACGACCAAAAAACAATTCTTTTTTTCCTTTGGATTTCAAAACTATGTTAACTAAACACTAACTGACCCAAGTTTTAAGTTCTGATTTTAAAAAGACACCTGTTTATTCTAACTGGAATTTTCTTATTTATTGGTCCGCCATTACTAACTTTAAAATCTTGAGAGAGCTGGGTCGATGAGAAAATGACGTCAAAGACTTACTAGTTTAAGAATGCAATGCGTGTGTACGCGGCTGGATTAATATGCACAGCACGGGAGTTTCGGGCTTTCAGACTTTTAAACCCGTGTTTTGCATATATAATAAATTGCGTTTACACGCTGTAATTTTAAGCTAGTGAGTAAATGACGTCATTTTCTCTAGATCCAACCCTTTGAGGTCCAATCGGTCAGTTTTGAACGTGAGTAACGGCGGCCCGTGAAATCCAAAACTTGCACTCAAAATAAACATCCTTTGGATAAAACTCAAAGCTCAAAATTTTGCCAGTTAGCTGTTAAGCGAACACGCTTTCAAAATCTGAAGACAAAAAGGAAATGATTTTTTGATCATAGTACCACTTTAATGCAGAACCATAATTATTTCCATACACACTTAATTGCTTTCTGGGGTAGAAACGGTAGCTCCGCTTTTAGGCATGGCTAAATCTATTTATTAAACTTTCAACCTCGGTTAACGCATTTCTCGTGCTCTGATTGCTTTACTCAATCTCGGTTATCCATGCAGTCATATACCTTAGTTTGACCTTTATGGTTAGCGAAATTTCTCCCGGAATAAAGCCAAAAAAAAACCTTTTTGTGGAAAGTTTATCAATTCCAACGCTTAGAAGTACGCGAAAAGGTAAGAAATGTTTTTGTGATGAGCCTGCGTCTGACTGACCACCAAGTATTACACAACATCGCATCGTCATCACGTGTTTTGATTTCGCTAGGATTTTCTCCCTTTTTTCGCTCGTATTTCGTACTTCCAAACTTTTGGAAATTTTTTAATAAAACAATTATTTCTCTCGCGCTTGTTGGATATGAGACTCGTTATAGCCACCTCGACGTTACACGACTCGTCGGCTATTTACCATCTCATATCCAAAGTGCGCTCATGGAATAGTTGTTGATTTCCTGTGATTTCTACCGGCGCAGTGTCCCCAATCTGTTCCTCCGCGCTAAATACACTCGACACTTGAACAAAGTTTATTATCATTAGTTCGCTCGTTCCCCAGCAATGAATTAATAAATCAATAAATTGGGAAACTCTAGATTCAGACGTTCTTCACGATTCAAATGGGGAGACTACAAATCAACTAAAAGAAGATCAAACTAAACCAGAATGTTGCTTTGTGATGAGAGGGCATAACCGAAATAAAGTGGAGATTCAGCACCGCCAAGCACAAGAAGACTCTCACCACTGCAGCAACCAGCCCTGCTTCCTAAATAATTATTTCCTCAAGGATAAGCGTTCACTATTTCCGATCGTGTTTACCGAAGCAGCTAGATTACCCACCCGCCATATCTCTCTGAGCTTCACTGATAACTTGAGTCTGAGAACTGGAGCAACGAGCAGTCATGTTCCTCCCCAATCCTCTCTCCAGGTGACTATACAGCTCCTTGGGGAAAAACAGAAACAAAACACATTAGTGAATAGAGAAACTTCGACATATTAAAATTCAACTTAAAACAATAAAAATGGCATTGGGTATCTGGGAATTTAGTAGAACTGCTTAGCTACCACAACTCTCCGAAAGGTTCAGTGATGCAGCAGACAGATTAGATTATTGAAGTAACGGAACAGTTTCTAAGGAGACTGTGAAGTGTGATGCTATGTCGCCGGGAGAGTAAAGCACGAACATTTGGGTTTTTGACACGAATTGATGAAGGTCGAAGTGCCACCGCGAAAAGATAAAATAGAGACATTTCGCATCGCGCATTTTTCGGAAAACGGCAAACCTGTGTCACGTGACATGGCCTTGAGTTTGTAGTCTGCGGTTCAAGTTCTGACGGCTGGATACCCTTCTTGCGGTAAGTGATTAACCGCAGCGTTTTTCACCTTAAGATTTTGTAGCAACTCACGTTTGAAATTATAAGTTATGTTTTTTAATGCTATAACTCTTGAATTAAAACACTTTTGCCGATCATTTGAATATCCTTGAGGACGCTGGCTCGGTTGAATTAAAACAATAATCTAACATGACGAGTTTTTTCCCGCCAAACGCCGAACCTTATGCTAAAGTCTATATTTGTCACTACAGCAAACGGCAAACCACTGAGGCCTTACCGCGGTTTGAAGTTTGCGGTCGACTTTGAAAACGCGATGCTAAATGACCCTGATGGCTTACATTCAAAACGTGATTACAACAGCGGAAATGCATCATTTCGACAATTTGGGATGCAGTGATGGCGCAGTGGTGAAAGGAAAAAAAAAGGAAAGGAACTTTATTTTAGTGTCTAGTCGTTCTAGCACTGGAGCGCTAATTGTGGACACTGTAAACGGAAATTAACAATTAACGGAAATCAAGTCAAATGTTGGTTTTTGAGGAGAGGGGAAACCGGAGTACCCGGAGAAAACCTCTCGGTGCAGAGTAGAGAACCAACAAACTCAGCCCACATATGACGCCGAGTCTGGGAATCGAACCCGGGCCACATTGGTGGGCCAATGTGGCCCGGATTTGATTCCCAGATTCAGGACGTCATATGTGGGTTGAGACTATTGGTTCTCTACTCTGCACCGAGAGGTTTTTTTTTTTCGAGGGGGTATTCCGGTTTTCCCCTCTCCTTAAAAAAACACCAACATTTGATTTGTGTTAATTGTTGATTTCAGTTTAAAGTGCTCCTAACCCCAAAATATTTTTTTCGCTAAAATGAATCTTTGCACCTGTTCGAGACGCATTGCGGCCATTTTTTTCCTTTTTCTAACAAATCCTGCCATTTTATAGGCTTCGAAAGTTGCGAAAATCCAAGCATCTTTTGTTCACGACCGAGTCAGAAGGGGAGTGGGTCTATTCCTGATTTGACGTCACAATCTACTTTGCATGCATTTTTACAAAGAGTTAATGCAATGTAAATCAGTATGTGACGTCAAATCAGGAATAGACCCACTCCCCTTCTGACTCGGTCGTAAACAAAAGATGCTTCGATTTTCGCAACTTTCGAAGCCTATAAAATGGCAGGATTTGTTAGAAAAGGGAAAAAATGGCCGCAATGCGTTTCGAACAGGTACAAAGATTCATTTTAGGGAAAAAAGTATTTTGAGGTTAGGGGCACTTTAAAGTGTCCCCAATTAGTGCTCCTATGCAAGAAGACTAGACACTTCAATAAAATGTTTCTTTCCTTTCCAGTAGTAGCAATATAGAGGGACAATTGTCAAGTGAATCTAGTTTAATGGCCCAATTCCCTCGCACGAGTTTCGTATAGCTCAGTGGTAGAGCATCCGAACTAGTAATCGGTAGGTCGTCGGTTCGACTCCTGCAAACAAACACTCGGATTCACCATTGAAAGTATATTATCTCTCCATTTCATCTACCGAGGTCAACGATTTCCATCTCAGTCATTCATTTTGATAGTGAGAATTCACCGTTTCGACAATTTTGATCCTATCAGTAGAGCGGGACAATAGACCATTTTGCAGTTCTGTGCTCAGCTACCAGGCCTTTGAATAAAAGCAAGGCTGCAGTTTACCTTGCTTTGATATAAACTTCATTGCTTTTTTTATGTATATCTTGTTGTTGTAATGCTAACGAGTTTCTATTTACATAAGACAAGCAGCGAGGTTTGTATCAAAGCAAGGTCAACTCCAGCCTCGCTTTTATTCAAAGGCCTGGTAACTGAGCACAGAATAGTAAGGATGCGTTTGATTGACCGTATTTTGGAATAGGAATACATGGAATAGAACTTAGAAATTCTTTGTTGTTACAGAGATTCGCATTAAAATTGTCAAACACCTGCTAAATTGCTATATTAAACATATCTTTATTATCCTTCTTGCTTCAAAACGCCAGACACACCGTTTTAAATCATCAATCTACGTATTCTTATTCCGGAATAGGGTCAATCGAACGCACCCTAAATAATGATCTATTCTTACCTGAACCCAGCCAACAAGAGACCACAGCCTATACTCGAGCCGTTTTTCTGTTCTGAGGTCGTGAACTAGAGGCGTTTCCAAGTTACATAAAACTGATCCTATGCACGCACTGACAAAAGAATATGAGGCGGGAAATACCTTTTTATAAGTTTTAAGGAAGCCAGGATGAGGATGAAATGGATGGTCGAACTCGTTCACAAGTAATCCTAAACGGCCAATCTCTTCAGTCATGGCGTCGGTCACCTAAACGAAAACGCACAAGAATGAAAATCCTTAAGAGATCTGCATCTACAAGAACACTGTATTATGGTATCTTTACACATGTAGCTGTCTTTGTCGTCGTTGGCAGTGTAGTCCCCAAGGACAACGCTTGATGCCCTCAGGGAAGTTCTCAGTGGGTTGTAAACAGCGCCTGGTGTGACTGTGCAACCCGTTTCTAGTGTGACAGTAGGGAGATCAAGATATACGACGGCGAGGTCGATGAAAATAACTTTGCCATATCGTAAGTTTTTTTTTTTCTGCTTCACTTTCAAATGCATTTTATTCGGAGGCAGTGCAGCCCAGTGGTTAGGGCGCTTGCCTTGAGATCCGGAGATCCCGGGCTCAAGACATGTTCTGACCACTAGAAGAATTTGTTCCGAGTAGTCCCTGGTTCAATTTGTTGGTTGCACTTGTAAATAGCCAACTGGTTTGCCTCCGGCCAGTTGGGATTCTTAAAGTCGTTCTGTTCAATGCTCGGAGATATTAGCTACTACCTATTCTAAAAGTCCGAGGGTAAATAATGATACTTACTTACTTTACTCCACGATTAGTCCATCTCGTTCTCGTCGTGCAGTGTGGGCGACGTATCCCAAAAATAAATTGGTATCATAAGCGGTTTCAAAGCAAAAATAGGGAATGAAAATTCTAATTTGTACGTTCGCGTTGTAGTCAAAACCTGAAAATTCGTTCTTTCACGTCGCTGTTGTGCAGAGTACCGCGCGCTAAAATGCGTGCCGCACGTGCAGCACGCATATTTTTCCTCTTTTAACCAATGGTATTCCTGTTTTATAGCGTTCTCGTTGACGACCGCGTCGTAGATCTTAAAATTCCCTAATTCCTTTTGCAGTAGGAGCAGTTGGAGCAGGAAGACCGTAACCTGGATGAATCCAATCTGGTTTACCAACCCAAACAAAACCATACTGCAAGCTAAGTAGCATTTTGATGTATCACGACGTTGTGTTAAGACAGACACTAACCAACAACAGCCTGGTTGATGGGTCTGCGAGAGTTGCTTGTCCTTATGCTTTAGTTGCTACAGAAAACCAGCCCCTAACCATCCCTGGTTAAACACTTTCACTCCCGTGATCTAAAAGTTCATTCTCCTAATTGGTGCCATATATTTCTTTGTTGCCTAGTCATGAGAATTTGGTGTTATATCAAAATAATATCCCTTAACTGATAACGGTTTTCCGTGGTCTAAAAGTTCATTCTCCTAATCTAACCTAAGAGTCAATCACTGCTTCAACACCAAGCTCTATCACCATGCTGATTCCTTAGACGCTCTTTCCACAATGTCTTAGACACTCACTCAGTCCACATTGTCTTTCGTACCTCATCCACTCCACCAAAGAAATTAATGTGGTCTGCACCCCCCTCCCCCCAAGCCACGCACTGCAATTGACTCAGGGATGCATACTACATGGAGGGGGGGCATAGCAGCAGGTAACAATACTGAAACTATGTGCCTATAGGCCCCTGTATGTCGATTCTAATGTTTAACGTGTGCCATTGTAAAAACCCTTCAACACAAAACAGAAGGAAGTCGGAGCCATCATTCACCTGTCCTTCAACTTTAGATGTGATTTCTTTGATCCGCCTTTTGGCATCATGACTGCAGAGCTCCAGCTGTTCCTTGACATATTCCAGTCTATCCTCTTGTTCTTTCTTGGCTTTCTCAAGACGAGACCTGCAGAAAGATGGTGATAAACCTCACAAACTAGGGAATGGTTGTTGGTGACCTTGTACATGTAACAACTTGAAATGTGCTGCTTTTAACGCGAGTTAAGTTGACCAGATACAGTCGGAGACTTCTGTCTTTTGCCTCTAATACAAAATGGAGTTATACATGTCTGTACTCTTAATCGACAACGCTATTCGTCATCACAGTGGTCAAAATGTTGTGGACTCACGAGGCGCAGCCATTTTTTTATTTCGGAGCGTGACCAAAATCATGACTCAAAGAAAGAGCAAGCGTTGTCTATAACTTTCTCGCAATATGATTGGCTTATTTCCCAAAATGGGCGTTCCTGATTGGCTATTACATAACGGATAAAATGACGCCAGCATGACGCGTACAGCGTTGTTTAGACTCTCATCGACAACGGCAAATTAGCCAATCAGATTGCGAGATTACAAGCAATAGCTCTTTTCACGGTTAGTTTTTCTCATTTGCATTAACGTGGGTGCGAGGCAATTTCGGGTTAAAACTACAAAATAGCCCGAAATTGCCTCACATACATGCTAGATTATATTGTAATGCAAATAAGGAAAACTAACCGTGAAAAGGGCTATTGTGGTAAAAAGGGTAATTGCGTGCATTCTGCTTTAATAAGCGTCACAAAGTGTCCCTTTGCTCTTCTTCCCAACTTAAACAACACCCGAGTCCATTTACGTCCAGAAATGATCCTAATTAGAAGTACACCCAATTTTACCATCCAAAACAAAGTATCCCTTTAAGTCTTAGCCATTGCCACCATTTCCAACAAATAAAGGGAGGGTAACATAGCGCGTTTTTCTCATCAAAATTCATTTTGTTACTCGTCTTTACAAACGACCTTCGGTTTTCAACTGTAACACTCCTTTTATTCTACTATCTGACATTCATTTTTCAAATCAATATTCGTTTTATTCAACCTTGACAGTCGTTTTTGAAGTTTAGCATTCGTTTTATTCAAGCGTGACGTTCGTTATTAAGACCTTATTAAGCTCGACCTTCATTTTATCCAAGCGTGACGTTCGTGTATTGACGTCTATGGCGCGTTTTAGGATCAAAATTCAAACATGTCATTCAAACATTCAATTCAGCAATTTAAACTTCCAATTCGAAAATTCAAACACCCAATTCGGCAATTCAAATATTTGATTTTAAAACTTAAGGTGTGAATTAAAATTAATAGTCGAGCGAGCAAAAAGTAACTTGGAATTTACCAAACACTAACCCTAACCCTAACCCTAACCCTAACCCGAACTTTGAATGGCTAAAATAGACCATTTTACAGTTGTAGCTAAGTTACCTGGCGTAAGAATAGAAGCGAGGCTACCGGTGCGGTGACCCTGTTTATGATACAAACCTTCGTGCTTTTGTAATGTTAATATGGACTAATTAGAATTACAACAACACAATTTACATGATAAAAGCAGTAGGGGCTGTATCAATACAAGGTCACCGGCAGCCTCGCAGCCAATCATAGGCTAGGTCGCTGAGCAAACAACTGTAAAATGGCCTATTGAATGTTTGAATTGCTGAATGCCCGTTTGAGTTTTGACACTAAAAACGCGCCATAAGGGTGAAGGTTAACGTTATTTTTAGCTTAGGGAAATGCAGCTGTTTATCCTTACTTGAGGAGTAGTATTTGGGGGACACTTCAGTGTGACGTTAATTGTTTGTATTCCGAGACACGAGTAATGTTGAAGTTGGGGAGACTGAGAGCAAGGGGACACTTTGTGACGCTTATTGAAATCCGCGTGCATCTAATTAGGGGTATACAGCCAACTCTCTCTAAGACGGACACCATCGAGACCGGCCTCAGCTGTCCGTCTTAGCTTATAGAGAGTCGAGGTAACATGACTCCGGGAATTTTGAGACAATAATGCTGAACCTGTGCACAGTGAATACTCGTCTGTTTAAAGTTTGTTTTAAGTTATTTACTTGAACGAAACCTACCAGTTTTAGATTACAATACAATTCGGTTATCACCTCCAAGTAATTTTTCAAATGGGACAATGACTGATTCAATTTTAACTTGTACTGTATGTACTCCGGCGACAAGATAAGAGCTGTCAATTAAACGTCTGGTGTTAAAAAGAGTCAAGTACAAGAATTTTTCTTCCCTAATCGTAATTTGCGGTCACATTCAGCACCTCACAAATGTCCGTTGACGATTTCAAAGTGTCCATTGTCCGTCTCATGAAGGTGTCCGTCTTACAAAGAGTTTGGTTATACTAAAATGACTAAAAAACGGCCGGGACCAGCACCAGGTGTCCGTCTTACAGAGGTGTCCGTTAAGAGAGAGTTCACTGTACAGTGTATCTGCTCGAGACCAGGCAGACGTCTTTTAAACTCTGCTCCTCTGGTAAAGATGAAAAGCTGTGCATGTACCCTAACCTAAAAAAATAATAATGCTAACACTAACACTTACCTTTTTTGGTGGAAACAGGTAGCAAATGCTTGGATTTAACGAGACACTTCATGATGCATAGCAAAATTGGGCATGCATTTCTGGACCTAAGTGCGCATGTGTAATGCATGTGCAATGCATGCAGCACAAAACATTTACTGACCTTTGCTGGAATGCACAGCCAACAATCTGCTCCATAATCTCCTTCACCGTGTTGGCAATTTTCAGTCCACTAACAGCATGAGATTCAAATTTGGTCTGTATAGCTGACTTAGAAATACACTCCTAAAAATAATGGACCAAGATTAATGTACCATAGTTATCCCAGTGACCAAGGTCACTGCCATCCCATGAAAACCTTAAAATTACTTTGCAATTTTGACTCCTCTCCCAGCAAAAATGCTCTATCGTCATTTTGGCAAAAGTTGGTTCCAATTACTCTGCATTTCGGGGATCCTAAGTGAGAAGGGATTTCAATAAATATGTTGTTCATGGATAGGGGTTCCAAGGGTTTCTCCTTTTGTGTGCTGCTGGCATGGAACAATATTATTTTCAGTCACTCAGAACCCTGAAATGGAGAGCTTTACTTATAGCTACATACAAAGTTTGGAATACATGGTGAAAACCTTAACCAAGAAGACGTACTATAAAAAGGGGCACTTCACGCACTGTTTTTGGTCGAATTCATTCAAGCACGACTGATTAACAAACAGCAACGCAGAGACGGAAGACAGAAAAGTTATTTCTAGCGCGAAAAAAAGGGACTGGGGAATCCCATTTTAAAAAAAGGACGACAGATAACATTTTGTGACATCTTTTTTTATTAAACAAATTATCACAGAGCTCTCGGTTGCGTCCACAGTTGATTGATAAATCATTTGCATGTGCCTACACTGTATGGCACCATGCCTTTTACAGTGTGTCTTCGTGTTTACCACATAAATTTTAGATCCACAAAGCTAAATTACTTTCTTACAAAGAAACAGTTTCACTTTTTCACGCTGCACATATGAAAATGATGTAAAGTTGTTCATGGCACTGCGCTGTTTGCCAAGTAGGACAACAGGCAACTCTGCTGAACTGGAGGTCACTGGCTTCAAAACCTTCAAAAGCCCAAAAAAAAATGGGGATAACTGATTATTTGGCTTCCAATTAACTTTTTGTAAACGGTTAGATTTTCCCATCTTAATTCTCAATGGTCATCTACCATACAGTTACTAATGCCTTGTAAAGTATTAACACTGTACTGTAGCACTGATGCAAAGTAGCAGAACAGAAGCAAAAGTCACATATTTAGCAAAAGCCAGTATATTAGCCTGAACATTTCCGACATACCCATTACCTCAAATTTTATTTCAAAGTTTTCAAACTCCAGCTGCCTGGCTTGGAAGCCTTCAACATGTATGGCGCCACCTGAGAAAGGATCTATAGTGTTAAACTAAATGTACCTGTATATTACATACAAAATTCCCTTTCGAATGTATAGTACATGTACATACATGACAATATAAACTTGTCTGTGGTTCAGCTAAGTAAAGACAGTTTCTTAAAATAATATGAAAATTTAAAGAATACTTTAAATTTGTAGCTGATTTGAGGATCCAAGCAAATTCCAATTGCGTAGCTTTTAAAAAAATAATTTTAAACACACCTACAGATCACATAAGATCCCTAACAGGGTGTACATTTTGGTAGTAACCTCTTTCCATAGCAAAATGAACAGTTTATGATTGCATTCCCTTGACCATAGTTTTAGCAAGGGACATCAATCAAAATATAAATGACCTTCCAAATCTGATGGCTAATAGAGATTCCTGGCGAAGCATTGTTAACTCATTCTCGAATAAGGGAATAACATGACTTTTTGAGGGAATATTGTTTATTTGAGTCCGCATAGTGTCATTTGCGGCCCGAGCGCAAAGCGCGAGAGCCGCAAATGACACTACAAGGGCGCAAATAAACAATATTCCAGAAAAGAGTCATGTCATTATCATTATTATCAATAAACAAGGCCAAATTATATCAAGAATGTGAGTTTTAATAATACAAGCTAAGTGAATAACGAATTCAAAGTCACTTCAAATCATCATGTACAGTAAGTGTTGATTGAACAAGCTATTAAAGAATCAACTCAGTCCAGTGAACTTATTTAAAATTACCGAAAAAATGCGCAAAATCGTCTATAAATAATAGGCATATCACAAAGTTGAAGCAAGAACCAATCAGCTGTAGGGCTGATAATGCATTAGCAGCCCGCTGTCAGTCTTTTGCGGCCCGCTGAGCGTGTGTTTTGAAGAGGTCGATTTTCTATTTGGCCGTGTATATTGATAATAATGATAGATACCGTAGATCCCTTGACCATAAATTAAATAATTATTGGGAGCACCATACATGTATACCTCCTTATTACATCCACTTAGAAATCACTGCAGATCCTTGCAATTTGATTGGCTCTCAGCAATGCGATTTAATCCCAAATCGCATCCCAAATCGCACTAATTTTTGCTCTAAATCACAACCAATGATGAAGGAACACTAAAACAAATCAACCAATCTGATTTCAAGGCTTGTTTAAGGTAACCAATCAAATTTCAGGAAAAGGAAAGACCAAGAAATCCATTGTGTGGCGAATTTTGCAACTTCTGTTCTCAACTGGATCAACAAAATATTGGTACTGATTAAAATCCTTAATTATATAATTAAATAATTATTGTGTGATTTCTAAGTGGATGTAATAAAGTGGTAATTGAATTTCGTGTCATGCAATTTTGGTCTGAACCCATACTTGTGATTTCAAATCAACTCGCACCACATGCTCATTCAATTTTGAAATCACACATATGATTTCAGACCAAATTGCACTCCGCTCAGTTTAATTACCATTATAAAGCATATGTACCAACTATTAAACATTGTAATACCTTCCTGTGGCATCCCCTTATGTTTCTGCATTCTAGTCATTAAAGTCTGTAAATAGATACATGTAAAATGTATACGAAAAATTATAAAAACAAATTTGTTAAAATTAGTGTTAAATTTTTTTTTTTTTTCTTGATAAAATGTACACCTTAACTTAGAATTTTTAGCCCCTGATAATCTCCCCACTCGACAAAAGCACACAAGCCATGGAAGGCTGAAGACATTATTATCAATGTTATAGTCATCATCATTTTATAATATCATCATCATCATCATCATTATTAGCCAGTGAGCAGGGATGGCATAGCGGCGAGAGCACTCGCTTCCCACCAATGTGACCGGGTTCAATTCCCAGAGTCAGCCTTGTAAGTGGGTTTTCTCTGGGTAACCCAGTTTTCCCCTTTTCCTCAAAAACCAACATTTGATTTGATTTGCATTAATCAATTTTGTTGATTTTTAGTTTTAACTGTCCGCAATTAGTGCTCCAGTGCTAGAAGACTAGACACTTAAATAAAGTTCCTTTCTTTTCCTTTCCTTTCCTTTCCTTTCCTTTCCTACATGAATTTTTATCATAATTACTATTATTGTTACATGTATTATTCACTTCAAACTGACACACTTATGTACATGTACCTCCTTTGCTGAAACAAAGAACACCCTATCCTCAGCTTGAGCTCTGTCTACACATTTTAATTCATCAACCAGGAAACTGATGTTCCTATCAAGATGTTGATTTTTCACCTTCAAAAAAGCAAAATATACATTTTACTGTGACACTTTACCACAATTGCTTGTAACCTCGCAATCCGATTGGCTAATTTGCCATTGTCAACAAGAGTTATGACAAAGCTCCTTGGCCATCAATGTGTTGCACAATGGCTTTTTCACCTACAGTGTATCAGATTGCGAGAAAGCTTGCCCTTTCTTTTTGTCATGATCTTGGTCACGCTCTGAAATAAACATTGTTTACATGTATTTGCTATTGAATATTGTGTTAAAAAAAAAAACATGGTTGAGCATTGTCTGTACTCTTATCAACAACTTATCTGCACCTCCTGAGTCCACAACATTTTGACCACCATGATGTTCAATATCATTGTCAACAAGACTACAGACAACGCTGAACCACATTCAATTTGTTAAGTCAGGTTCTTCTTTGCCATCTTTACTAACCAGCTCCATTGTGTCTGGTTCTGATGCAGATGCATCCCATCTGTTGTTGAGGATGAAGATGTTTGGTCGTGAAAGGCGTTGACTGACTTTGTGAAAAAAGTTCTTTTCCTGTAAAGAAAATTTAAAAGGCTTTTAGTCAAAGTGATGCATTAACAAATCAACAAAATTAATTTATTTGGAGTTTGAACTGAAAGTATAATTATTGGTCAAAGCTAGAAAAAGTCTCACGTAAATTAAATCGCCTGGTCATTGTAATTTTCACTGTTCTCTTCTTACCGTCACCATTAGAGTTGACTCTGCATTAGCAACCAGTACAAAAACATCTGCATCCAGGCAATGCTTGTCAATCCACAAGTCAAGATCAGGGCTGACATCAATACCAGGACTACAAAGTTAACAATAGAAGACTTAATGACTTCCATGGTCTATATAAAGCTCATTCTCCTTTACTATTTCCATAGATTTCTTCATTGGCTGGTCATGAGAAATTTGGTGTTATATCAGGATCATAAGCTGTGGGAGGCGCAGTGGCCTCATGGTTAGTGCGCTCGACTTCGGATCAAGTGGTCCGGGTTCGGGTCCAGGCCGGGGACATTGCGTTGTGTCATTGGGCAAGACACTTTACTCTTACGGAGCCTCTCTCCACCCAGGTGTATAAATGGGTACCGGCGAAGTTAATGCTGGGGGTAACCCGGCGATGGACTAGCATCCCCTCCAGGGGGGAGTAGAAATACTCCTAGTTGCTTCATGCAACAGAAACTGCAGATAAGCGCCAGCCAGATGGGCCTTCTAGGCTGGTATCAGACTTAACCTTACCTACCATATCCTTACATGTAAGTTGATAATAACCTCCACTCTCAATACTTCTCTATCTGACAGTGTATCGAATTTAAAATAAAAGGTAAAATTACATACTGATAAACCTTGAGAGTCAAGATGTGTGTCTCTTTTGCTCAACCAAACTTGAAGAAACAACAAGTCAGTGGCAAGCAGGGAAGTTGTTAGCAGTTTTTTTTTTACTCTAGACTAGTGACGGCTCACACATAATTTGACATAATGCTTCCCAATCCATCAAAAGGTCATTTTTTAAAATTGTTACAGTGTACATGCAGCTTCTTACCTATCAACTAAAACTACATCTTCAGACAGCATTTTACACCTGATAAAATAGGAAAATGAACAATAATCATTGATAACAATTAAGTTGTAATGACATTGTTTAAAATAATAATATTAATAATAATAATAATAATAACATATAACAATAATATTAAGTTATGTGAAGAAATTAATGAAATTAATCAGGGAGAGCCTCAGAGGGGATGGCGTAGTGGTGATAGCACTCGCCTCCCATAAATGTGGCCCCCGGTTCGATTCCCAGATCTGGTCTCAAATGTGGTTCTCTATTCTGCTCCAAAAGGTTTTTCTCCAGGTACTCCGGTTTTCCCCTCTCCTCAAAAACCAACCTACAGGGTACATGTGCGATTTGATATGATTTGATAATAGACCTATTTACAGTTGTGTGCTTGAAAGTGAGGGCTGGTGTTGACCTTGTTATGCATGATACAGACCTCCCTTCTTTTCAAAATCATGTTAATGATGATGTTGTCATGCTAATTAGTAAGAATTTACATAAGAAAAGCAGTGAGTTTCTATCAAAACAAGGTCAACTCCAGCCTCACTTTCATTCATACATGTAGGCCAGGTAGCTGAGCACACAACTGTAAAATGGACTATTGGTTTGACTTGATTTCTGTACAGTGTCCCAATTTAGTGCCCAGCGCTAAATACACTCAACACTTAAATAAACTCCAATGTTCATTATCATTATAGTACATGGATACAGACTGTCTTTGATATGAACAACACAAAAGCGTTTATAGATTTTCTATGCTACAAATGTAATAACTTCACAAACTCAAGGCATTAAAGCAGAGAATTTGAAGTTCAGACGCAATAATGGTGTGAACATTGTAAACCACATGTTCAACATTGGCTTGCATAATAATCATAGTGTTCACGTTAAGTATTTTTACACAGTTGGAATACTTGTACAGTTCGCAAGTGCGTTGCGGAAAATCTTCCTCACGGGTGCATAATTATTTTTACAAAAGTGCCTAAACCTATACATCATTTTAAAGCTTACAGAACCAAGAATGATGTGGAAATGTTTTTAACCAGTGAAATCGAATATAAAATGTACTGTAATAAGTACATGTAAATGCGAAGTGAAGCAATTTTTATATATGCGGCAAACTCGCATGAGATTTTGGCCTTACAAAGTAAACAATGTTCAGGCAATCGTTAGATCAGCTTTCAAAAAAAAACTTATTATTCAAATTTCAGCAACATACATTTCTTGGATTGACTTAATTAGCAAATGTTAGGAATTATATCTTTAAAACGAAAAACAATAACCTAAAGCACAACACCCTTTTGAGGCCAAACATCTGCTAAGTGTTACAAAGTCATTGTTTACTTCGTAAAACCAAAATCCGACGCAAGTTCGCAGCATTTATAAAAATCACTTCATTTTGCATTTACTGACCGCAGTACATTTTATATTCAATTTCAACAGTTAAAAGTACTTCCACATCATTCTTGGTTCTGTACATGTAAGCTTTAAAATGATGTATAGGTTTTAGGCACTTTTGTAAAATTATGCACCCATGACGATGGTTTTCCGCAATGCGCCCACGAACCTGTTCCATAAACTTAAAACCTTATACATTATTTTGCAGAAAATTAAAAATATTAAGAGTTTATCGAAATCAGGAGAAAATTAAAACTCTGGGAGACACTACTCTCATGGCATGTGGAAAGTTCACTGTCCATGGCTCAAAAACATCATGTGCTTATAATAAGCTCCCCAATTATTTTTCGATCCATTGACCTCTGAACCACCCCGCTGACGAGTAAAATCGTTCACGGCATTGACAGAGTAAAATTTATTACGGTATTAAGTCTCACTCCCAAGATTAAAAGGGTTAATAATATGTATCTACTTATGGACGGGAAAATATTTGGCCTGAGGTCATGCGCGAGGTCTGTGCACCAAGACCAAGGCACAGCAAAATTATTAATTTTATCTAATATGTTGCTTGCATTTGCTTTTCTGGCTGGCCGTAAATAAATTAAATGGATGTTTAAAAGCATAAGTATATACAAACCTTGTCTTTGGCCAAAACACTTGCACAAGACTACTGTGATCAAGTTTTTCGTCACACAATGCATGAGCCAACTGAGATAAAGACTAAAAAAGACAAAGCAATCAATCCATCAAATTCTTAGTTTTGGATAACAATGGCCTCTCTGTATTTCTAGGGACATGTACCCAACGAAACATTATTTTGTTTAAAAAAAACTTTCTGTAAAAAAGTCAACAAATAAAGTCACTGCTACCACTACCATGACCACAATTATAACAAGAACAACAATAATAATAATAATAATAATAATAATAACAATTACAACAACATCCAAACTGATGGTGGGATACATGTAGAACATTCAGAATTAGTGAATTAACCCCAAAATACCATGGATCTTTATGCACTTAAGCGCGAGCAAAAAATAACAAACAAATAAACCAAAAGGCCGTAAATTATTTTCTGAAGTACACTTTTACTATTCTGACATGGAATGTTGATTGGTGACGGACAGGATCAAGAATTGTGACTACTATCGCCCTTGTTTGATTAAATTGGAGATGCTTTTATTCACTTCCTTTATACATAGAATGTTTACTGTCATAAGGTACGCACCAGTTTCTTGGTTAGTCATCTGTGGCACGTTTACATTGTTTCGTATAATTAAAACTAAGGCAGACCACTTGACTTTGGGGGGGGGGGGGGGGGGGGTAAAAAGTATTGCTTACCTGTTGCGAGAGCTCTATTGCTGTCACCAAGCAAAAAACTAAGTAAACTTTCAGCAATTAACGCGGGAAAAAGGAGATTTGCATATGCAGAAAATTACCATTTTGTATGTGCAATAGTGCAGACATTACCAAAACAAGTAATATTCTCTTTCAGCATTTAATTCAAGGTTAAGAAGTTACATTACAATAATATTATACCATGTTTCACTAGTAAGTCACTTGAGAGCTAATGGGATGAACATGTTTCCTTTGTTACGCAAATTAACGCGCGCGAATTTAACTGCCTTTACATGCACAAAATGAACATATGGACATAGCATTTCCAAATTTGGCAATCACATTGCGACCTAGTCTCCATGTGCTACCAGGAGGTAACTCAAAGAAAGCCCTCAGCAATACAGTGTATTGAACACGTTTACAAGTTGAAGAGTGGTTTACTTGTGGAATTTGCTCAGTTGTTTGCTTAGCTGCTGTACATTCTCTCCAACCATATCGCTTTTTTCATCACTTAATCTTCAGTTGGGATAAAATTTACAAGAAAGTGAGGATGAATCACCTTGTGATAAGTTAGGCGTCCGATCCAGCTACTCGTTCAGAAAATTGGTCGCCCACACTAGCAAAATTAATAAGGCGCCCCAGGCGACTGGGCGACCGTTAGGCAGGAACCTTGTGTATGCACAACATTACTGTCACTGCAAAGATCATTACCAGCAGTAAAACACAAAACAATTGTCTGATCATTAAAGATCTGCATGTTTATGAAAGGAGCATTAATACAATGTAGTTCTCACACACCACTGGGAGCCATGCCAAGCCGAACCACACAGCCTGACCTTTATTAACAAAAGAACATAATTGTCTTACAGTGACACAAAAAAGTGGCTAGAGAATAAGATCACCTCAACTGAAACATTCTACAAGTACTTCACGGGTGGGCGGGTGGGGCATGTCAGGCAATGGTGGATAGCAAAACAAAAACTGAAACTTTACACGAGCCACGTGACCTGAAAAGCCCCTGCAGACCTGTACTCAGACTCCCAGCCATGAGTGAGAAAAACGCTTTCCGCTTCTTTCATTCCTTAGCCAGCCGAAAACCACACTTATTGTAAAGTGTACACTAGCATCAAAAAGTCAGGATTCAGCTGCATGTAACAACCTTGCTTCTTTCGTTCCTCAGCCAGCGGAAAACCACACTTATTGTAAAGTGTACACTAGCATCAAAAAGTCAGGATTCAGCTACAGTACCGCTCAAAGATAAGCGAACCATCAAACGCGTTGACAACGCGTTGGGAACGAAGAGCCAACGCGTTTGAAAAAAATAAAAACGCGTTTGCGAACTAGTTTTTTTTCAACGCTTTTGTCCTTTGTTATTCAAGTTTGGCACCTTTGCATTGTGTTACAAGTTGGTATGTAAATTACGGCCACAAAGCAACTGCAATTTTAGCGATGGAAAGTGAACAAGTGTGATCAACTGACTATCAATCAATGGAAAGTTGGAAAAGAAATCTTCAGGAACGAGAAAAGATGCGCTTGTTTAATCGGCTAGAAGAAATCCGCGTTTGTTTGTATGTGTTTTTCAGTAAGCTTTAATGGCTAGTTCGCCGCGTTGTTTCCTTTCAAACTGTCTTTCACTTGATCAGAGCGGTACTGACTACAGAGAGTAATCAGTCGAATATTTGCCCATCTTTATATAGCCGCCTTATCTATTTTGAAATCTCCGTTTCTTATTTTTTGTTGACCTTTTGTGAAGTGGTGAGCTTTGGTGCTGAATTACAGCGTTGTCAATTAATTTTGCCTTCCAGAGATTATTACAAAGCTTCATGCTTTTATCACAAAAGGGAGCAAAATAATAATATGTGCCGTCTGCGCTTGGGGTGAAAAGGTTGCGTGACAACGAATGAATTATTTATTCTTCTCCGCCCCGCGCACATTTACGTAAACAGCCTTTGCAATGAAGTCCATTTTAACACAGATTTTATTGGTGATCATTCTAACATCATTAATTTCTTGCTTGGCGAAGAGGGTTCTTCTATCTTAAAATTAATGGGTTTGCGCATATTTGACACTACGAAGAAAGCTATCGATTGCCACCCTACAATCCCTCCACTGACAGTCTCTTCCGCTAGCAGGAGCAGGGTAATACTTAAAAACGGCATCTTTAATTACATCCAGCCTCTCCGGATCAGGGGGCAGCTTCTCTCCCACCCCTCTGACGTTTCGGTTTTGCAGCTCCTTGGGTTTAAAAAGACGGCGGGTGAGCTGACGATGAATTTATTTCGACCGCGGTGTAGCGAAGTGGTAATTTTCACAAAACAACATGCTTCCAATAAAACGAGTCTTGTTATAGTACCTTACAACTTGATTCCGGTATGAGAGACCGCAGTGTTCAGCGGAAAAAAGAGGGAAATATAACTGGGAAATATCAAATACCCACTAGTTATTAGCCCCTCCCGGCAACCCGAACAAGAACCTTGCCAGGACTCACTGCTTCCACTTTCATCCCCTCCCCACTGAAGTTCCAAGGAACTGAAGCACATGGTGTGACCAAGATCGTGTGTGCAAAACATTTTTTCGTTCCTCAATCTTTAATTGGTATAAGCTTACTATATATCGTTTCACGTGGCATTATGAAGATTGTGTTTGGTTTGAGCTCAATTGGGTTCAATTACCTGAAAGTGAACCATTTAATTCGCCGGCTCATCTTCATGCGTAAGGTAAAATTCAATCGGCTCATCGCATCGAATTTTCATATCTTCGCGTTGAAACAGCGCAATTAATACATATTTTCTTTCTCGTCACTAAATATCAAATGAAGAAATAGAACTATGAAGTTATTATCGATCAATAATCAGGGAACCTTAGCAATTTCGTCTTTTTAGCGGCGAAACTAAAAAGTCTTTTGAGCTTTTCTCATCTCCGTGTTGAAACAGCGCAATGTGTAATTCGTTCCTGTATATCTAAAATGATTTTACTTTTGAAGCAACTACCGCTCCAAATGTCAACAAATTCATTGTCCCCGGTGCTTTTGGTTCATGTTGTTAAAAGCTTCAAGACAGTTGAAAAGCCATTCACATAATTTCAGCTGGCATTCTCATGTTTACAACTGCTTGCCGGCGCGTTATATCATGGATTCTCATTACGCTTGTCATAGAATCATTTTTGGTCGCTTCAAATTTTATTTTGTAATTTCAGTTTACATGACACGGCTGTGGGACGTGAAAAAATCCGAAAACACAAACCTTTTTGTTTTTATGAGGCCGCAACGCGAACTTTGTATAGACAACGAGACTGTGTTTTATTTTGTGACATTACTTTTCGAACGCATCATTGAACCTTTTGTGATGCAAATACTTCGGAAAGTTAATGACTTTGGTCAACGCGTTTGCGTTTGCGTTAAAAAAAAAACGCAAACGTGTTGAAAGCCAAACGCAAACGCGTTGAAGACTAGTTTGAAACGCGTTTGATGGTTCGCTTATCTTTGAGCGGTACTGTACATGTAACAACCTTGCCATATTCATAAATACAAGGTACCGGTACACACAGACCCATATTCGCCCCAAAGTCATTGCACACCATGACTGAATTTCACGTAACATAAAATTACCCAAATAGCTGACATCTTATTTCCAGCATGATTGCCCTGAGTGTTTTCAGCCAATCACAACACGCATTTGGACAAGACATCATTTGAAAACAAAGACAAACGACTGCAATGACTTTTGGACGGATATGGGCCTTTAACTAATCAACAGCCAATAAAAAGTGAGATTTCATATTACATTCATAATAATTATTATGCTAACCTTAACATTTCTTTTATCATTGCTGTCTGCCGTTAAAATATACGGGTCTGGTAGATCAGAGCCATGAACACTCAAAAAACAGTTAGTTGTGTGGCCAATACCCATTGGAAGGATCTTGTCTTGTAACATTGCATTAACAGTCGTACTCTTTCCATTGCTGGTGCGGCCAAAGAATGCAACTTTCATTTGATCCCGTGCTAACACCTCTGATATGCTGGAAACTTGGGCTAAAAAGCCAGATACCTGAGGAAGAGGAGTTTAAAAAAGACAAGCAATAATAACATCATACATTATAATCACTACATGAACCTGTCCTGTAGGTTTGTAGGTGTTAATAATGAGTGGATTTTTTTTTCGGGGGGATGGGGAGGGAGCAGCAGTCACAGAAACTGGGACTACAATCTTGGACAGAATAAAATGAACAGCAAACCCCCATCCCCCCCCCCCCCCCCCCCAAATCAAGGATGAAGCCACGCAAAAGCCAAAACGCGCCATTTTCCCATCCTTGATTTGGAAGGGGGGGGGGGGGGGGGAGGGTACAAATTTCCCATCTATTTTGTCCACGATTGTAGCACAGGCTGTCTGAGCTTCAGTGGATCGTGTACCACTTTGCCTTGCCTTGCCTTGCCCAAGTTCATCTCTGGACGCGTGACTGAAAGATTTCAGGCGAAAACAATTTAAATTTGCGAAGACATTTCGATATAAGCTTCACCCTTAATAACATGATGCTATAAACCAATAATTATGTAAAGCTTGATCATGAAATATGTTGCAGGATTCGATTCCAACAAGACCTGTGCCTTTGCCTATCTCGTGCTTACCTCCTTAGAAAACTTCTTGATATCTTCATTACTATCACCAGCTATTTCACATTCCAATAAAAAAGTGTTGCAGTCCTCGAGAAACTTGCCGATGTGACCGAAAGTGGAGTTAATCTTCTGTTTGGCTTTCACGAAGTTTCGTAGAGGAGAGACACCATTTACCCCATTCATTTCGCCGTCTTTCATGGACAGCGCTCGCTTGAACTGAGAAGAATTCCTCATGATGAAATAGAAACGCTCAAAGTGAAAGCGTCAAGTAGTGATCGCGAGAAAATACAACCATTATCGGTAAAATACAGGGAACACTGTGATATTATTTTCGATTTACAGGTTGAGGCATAATTTTCAGCTTGAGCTCACTGACCAGTTGGTATACAAGGCGCAAATGCTTCGGAGTTGTTTTGTTATCAATCAATCTTACCAATCTAAACAAGAGAGGATAATCGTCATCTTTTCTTGAAAAAAACTAATAAGATATAGAAGAAAGCATGACCCAAAACGTTGCTGTCCGCTCTCCTCAAAAATAGACCCTTCTCCTAAATGGCGGCAACGGATTTTAATGAGTTAAAATTGAACTGAATGAAAAACAGATTATTAAAAATTAATACCAGAAATAGAAAGAGCACCTTTTCTTTAGTAACTCTGCAAAAGTTCCAGCGCATTAGGTGTTATATCAGCTGAGAAAATTAAGTTGAAATTTGACAAATTTACGGACGTTGAGTGGGGGTGTACGCCGTATCCCAACTCATACAAACTTCTGTAGATTTTTCATTTTTCAACTTACATTTTCTCAGCTGATATTACACCTGATACGCCAAAACTAAACAGGGTTACTAAAATAAAGGTGCTCTTTCTATTTCTGGTATTAATTTTCAATTTTAACCTATTAGAATTTTCGGTTGCCATTTTGGAGAAGGGTCTATTGGAACTCTCTGGTTGTTAGCGGGCCGGTTGCTCGAAGCCTGGTTAGCGCTAACCGTTGTTTAAGAGGTATCAAAACCTATAGGTTTCCATGGTATTTAACGTTGGTTAGCGCTAACCATGCTTCGAGCAACCTGGGCCTGGACGTTAGCGAAAAGACTCGTTAGCGAAACGACCTGATACCACACCGGGCCCGGTTGTTCAAAAGCCGATTAACGCTAATCCCAGATTAAAAATTAACCAAGGAGTTTATTTCTCTATTCCCAAATGCTGTTCAACGCTGATATTCGGCAAAACTTTACATTAGAAGATGTCAATCCTGAACAACAAAAATAAGCAAAAGAATCTTTCACCAAAAAGTTGAAAACATGAAACAAAAGTTAACGCTAATCCTGGATTAAGTTAACCCGCTTTCGAACAACCGGGCCCAGACTGCCATAGTTTTCCTAACGAATATATGTCCAAAAAAATTGCTAAATTAGACACTTTCTATACCGAGGGCCGTTTCGTTCCCAAGGTGAAAACGGTCACGAAAAATGTCAATTGATGGTTTTCTGGCACAATTTGCCGGAGTAATAGATAGTTAACTATGGCTAAAAGCAGCCCTAGTGCACCCCTCTACCCAAAAAGCTGCTGGCTACAACGCACGCACGACCATGCAGTCTTGGGAAAGGAAAAACAAAGTGCGGATCTTGTCGTCTCCTACTAATCAACACTGAGCGAGATTTAAGATTGGTGTTTTTTTTTAATGAATTTGAGAAACTCAGTTTCGCTTGTAAAGCCGTTGGTATCTGACATAAAGTAGATGCAGACTGATGGGGTACTATATATACCTATCACTACTAATACCATTGTAATTCAGATGAAAAGTGAAGAAATCTCTGTTTTATTTACCAATACTTCGAAAGGCACTGCCTTTCTTCATCAGGGTGTTATTAGTAAGGAATCTAAAAACAACGGTACTTGAAGTACCACAGATATCCTTTACTGTTTGATCAGCCTTTCCTTGTCACACGCTTTCTGACGTGAAGGCCTTCCAGCCTAAGACACTACAAGTTGAGACCGCTGAGATTTGGATAGATTTTGGGAAGTAATTTCAAACAAACCGATTTAGTTTGCAACCTCAAATTTTGCCACAAAAGTTCAAGTCAAATGTATCTGTCAAAATTCTAATCTAATTAAATTCATTCAATGATGCGGTCGATCGCGCGCGTGCGGTTCAACAACACGATACGATTGCAATAGAAATTAATATTCTCCAGCTCCTCTTCGCAAATTTACAACGAAAATCTTCGAGAATGAAGCTGATAACGCAACGGGTTGGCCTTGTTTACGCTGCCAGAATGTTCATTTCCCAGTTCTCCTTCAGTGTTTAACGTTTCGCTGCTGCGAGTGAATTTTTCGCTTCCCTCTGCTCTTAGTAACAGACCACTTTCAGTTGTCTGTAATTTCTCATCAAGCAAGGGTTCGCTGTTTTCAATTGAA
>OX421446.1:50960979-50963479 GCA_949126865.1 Montipora capitata
TAGATAAAAATTTTGTTGTTGTTGCCAAATAACAACAAAATTTGAAAAACATGTGAAAAAACCTGGAAAACACATGTTTTGGATGTTTTTATGGATACCAGAAAGCAACGAAAGCGTGGTCTTGTGTTCATGTCAAGCATTGGTTGCTGCTTTCATTTTTATAAACTACCTTTTGAAGAGAAAATGTTTCCGATCTCGAATGATACATTATTATACTTTATTATAGAAATCCATCTGCCCATTAGTTCGTTGAAAATGTCTAAACCTTCTTTTCTTGCATAACAGCCACGGGAAGACAAGTCACATTCTGTCGCACACAGGCCGCCATGTTGTTCACATCAGGCTACAACCATGCTACATTTCTCGCACCAGTCCCTTGAACCTCTTTACTGAGTTGTTGATTTTTCGCCCGCGATGTGTATTTCAAGAGAAACGTATTATATGTAGGTCCAGGCTGCTTGATGTCACGGTGTGCCTTCCTGTTCAATGGGAAAATCCTTCAGACATATAATTTGATGCTACTCTAATTTGGAGAAGTTTGAATTTAGCTTAATAAGCCATTGTTTCCTGTGAGTGAGACTTTAACTTGTCAACCGGGGGTGTCATAGTACACCTGAGGGGTCAAGGGGTTAATCAGTCAACCCATGTACACCTCAAACGCCCTAGGACACCCCCCCTCCCCCCACCACTCCCATTGACAAGTAAAATAATCTGGCATTAGACAGAGTACATGTACAATCTATCAAGAGTCACTCTCAGGGGTCAGTGGGTTAATTTAACCCATTGACTTCTGGAAGTGAGACTAAACAGATTTTACTCTGTCAACACTTTCTTCAACACTTCTGTTAAGTAAAGGTAAAAGGCATAGGTCCCTATAATTTTTATGAGGGTAACATGTGCCATTGAACCAGAGTTATTGATAAACTAATTGTCTTGTGGCCATCAGTCCCCGCCTTTTACTGTACCCCCCTTCCTTCATCAGTGCTCTGTTTACGGGTATTCAAAGCTACAGCTACACGGATCAGAAGAAAGTGGAAACAGACATTGATGGAATGAGACAGGTCCTGATCAAACTGGCAACATGCAGCTCAGAAGACCAGGCACTCACCAACTGAGCCACGCATGTCTCTTCATTTGGGCTGATATACAGGACTTGCAATAACTTGGATTACCCCATATAAAGAATTTAGTCAAGAGTGGGGAAATGTTTGGTCTTGGACCTACATTCAAATTTTCCCGAAAACAGAATAACAGCAAACTATGTCCGATTGTCAACCCGGTTACGATGGGAACCTTAAGTTTTGGGAAAAATCCTTGTTTACAAATTTCAGATGTGGTACACGTATGTCCAGAAAAGCCCCTAATTACTTATGCACAAGGATTTCAACATCACTCGTCTCGGAATACAGACAATGACTGTCCCAAAGTGTCCAAATTAAAATGCTGCTCCTCAAGTAAGGATAAACCGCTGCATTTACCTTAAGCTAAAAATAATGCTAACCACCCTTACCTTACTGTTGGAAATAGGTAGCGAAGGCTTACAGACACTTCATGCTGGGTGTGCATCTACATGCAATTGGGTGCGTTTCTGGGCAGAAGTGAGAAATTTTGCATCATTACCAGCAGATCATCGAATTTTAATCAGTCTTAAAAGAAGTCGGTACTGAATATTGAAACTTCATTCTGAAGTCCTGAATTTTTCAGGCTTCTCTATGCAATTGTAAAAATTGCATTCGTAACTGCAAAGATCATAGCTTCACTTGATACTTGTGATTGTAGTTAGTCCAAAAGCAGAATTTTCTCAACAATTTTGTCCAAGATTGTAGATTAGTTGAACAAGTTTTTTTTTTTTTTTTGCAAAGAAAGATGTGTTGTAAGAACAAATTTGTACATGTATGTTACCAAGATGTAAAATTAAATGTACAAGTAAACGAGGAAGTCAGCGATGATTTTCCTATGGGGTAACCAAACCTCATTTTCTCCATACATACTTTAAGTGTACTGCATTACTAGATATAGAGTGCTCATGAATGTACTTACCATGAAAGTGCTAATGAGCAAATTATATTTGTTTTCATAGCTAGCCGCCAGTGTCTTTTCTTTCAAACATTATTACACCACTCCTATTAAATACTTTCACTTAAATCGCTGTTTCTTATTAATGGTGTGACATAAGTACTCACAGTGATAATATTCTCACTGATGAGTGCTCAAGTATTTTTTCATTTCCTGTCAGGTTTCCAAAAATAATCACAACATGCAAAATACAATGGAGTCCTGTGTATTTGATGTGACACCGTGGACTAAGATGTAGATGTTTTGGCCTCAAACTCGGGTAGCAAGATGTGATCTGTTTTTATGTTACTCTTGATAGGAATCATGAGGATCACAAATATTCGTTATGGCCGGATGGTGTTCATAGCTGTTGCCACAATTTTGATCCTGTTCATGTGCCTGTTAGCACAATTCAGCTTTCGATCTTCAGGTGGGAAAGGTATCT
>OX421446.1:50968479-50990979 GCA_949126865.1 Montipora capitata
GTAGGAACAAAATATTTTAGTTTTAGTGAGAACAGAAAACCAAAGGACCCAGTGGAGGACCAACAAACACGTGTAATTACCGACCTGGCTGGTCTGACTACAAGAGCTGGAATTTAACCCAGGTTATACATTAGTGGGAGTGTATTTCTTACTTCCACAATGAACTTCTGGTTCACCCTACACCATTGCATACTTGATCCAGAAAATATTATTTTTTTGTAGAATTTTCCTTATGCGTGAGGGATCCTTCTCATAATTATTGTAAACAGCCCATAGGCAACCAATTTAAAGGTAAATAAATTGAAGTTGCTTCAAAAAATGGAAAGTTGTAAATTCTGTTACTTTTAAAATGAATTTTGAGTTTTATATCTCACCCAGCTATAGGTACTTGTTCCTCGTCGATAACTTCACTCTCGTCCCCAGGGTCCACTTTTCTTTTAGTCAGCACCAAGAACACTTCCAAGGCAGGAAGTCCGCGAATCGCGGACTTCCGGCTAATGTACGCACCCTCAGAAATTTGAAGCAACAGCGGTTGGCAAAGGTTACAAAAATGGACCCTCAATACGACTGCGCATAATTTGGAAGTGGCCAGGGTCCGTGTTCTTGCTGCTGACAAAAGGGAAGGCGGACTCTGGGGACGAGATTACGATAACCTAAAGTATATATATAATTTTTTAGCGCAGTGATAGTTCTTTGCACTTCTATTTCTCCTCCAAAACAACTAAGAATTCTGATCTTGAGTTAAATTTAGAGTGCTTCGAACATTGAAAATATGTCACGATGTTGAAATGAAATATTTCCCAGCAGAGCATAATTTTCTGAAGGTTCCACTCTTTACTGCCTCCACAACTTGCGTGTTGTAAGTCTATGGTTATACCCCCTTATTTGACTTATCTGCTTTGCATTAATGTTTTCAAAGGATCTCCAAATGGCTAAGTAGTTAGTGATGTTAAATGAAGAATACAACCTTGCATCATGAACCCGTTGTGCCAGCTTCCTACAAAAAGGGATGTGCTGCCTGATGGGGTCGCATTTTCACGACTGGATTGACTACAATGGGGTTGCATTTTCAACAGAGTTTCGTGACAAAGTTACTAGAATGGAGTCGCAAATTGTTGGGATTTTGGGGGCAAGAAATTTTTGGCTAGTGGGATTAAAAAAAATTTCATTTAGTACACCAAATGTGTGACTTCATTTTGGGATGATCTCGTTAAAAGAGGTTTATTCAAAAGCAGAAAGTGACTTAAGTTGGGGCCGCTAAAATTACATTTAGCTAAAAAGTGACTAAGATGCTGTCTATAATTGGCCATAAAATAGACTCACGGTAAAGGGGTAGTGGTTCCGGAGAGGCCAGCAGCACATACCCAGCAAAAATTGACCCAAATATCTCCTCCTCCTCCCCCCCCCCCCCCCCCCCTTTCCCTGCATACGAAATGCGTTATCAATTTTTCAGCATTAAACGCAAGGTGATCACACCATAACACGAAACCGAGTGTAGCCATTACATCACGCGTCCGCACAACCATTTTACCTGGTTCATTGGCAGTCATAGAACTACACATAAGTGCTACACGGTCAACGTTTGCAAAAAAAACGAAATCCTTCCTTGTACTTGTACAGGTTCATTGCCGTGACTTTAACATCGTCAGTTCTTACGGCCTGCTCCTGTTTGACCTCGTAGCTCAGTCGGTAGAGCAGCGGTGATCTAACCCGAAGGTCGTGGGTTCAATTCCCACCCTGTTCAGAGTTTTTCTCTGTCCTTGTGTGGGCCCATTTCCATTAGTAGGGCTAACGTTCACATGGTTTATATGGGGTAAATACTTAGCACTTCACATTACACTCTAATCAGTTAAGTCTGTTCAAATATAAGTGCTACACGGCCAACGTTTGCAAAAAAAACGTAATCCTTCCTTGTACTTGTACATGTTCATTCCCGTGACTTTAATATCGTCAGTTCCCACGGCCTGCTCCCATTTGACCTTGTAGCTCAATCGGTAGAGCAGCAGTGATCTAACCCGAAGGTCGTGGGTTCAATTCCCACCCTGTTCAGAGTTTTTCTCTGTCCTTGTGTGGGCCCATTTCCATCAGTAGGGCTAACGCTCACATGGTTCATATGGGGTAAATACTTAGCACTTCACATTACACTCTAATCAGTTATAGATTGTCATAGTCAACTTACCAGGAGGGTGTTTTTGGGCATCCCTTTACGCCCACATGCAATGGTGGATGATATGGTGAGTAACCTTGCTTTTGTTGTTGTTTCTTTTTTCACTTAAGGGTTATGTCACACACCGATCTCTTTTGGTGATCCACCTTCCCACCCGCTTGACGTGGAAGAAACTGCCACTTAAAGGGGTGCCCACTTCCCTCGTATGTTGACGTTTCGTACGCTTCTCTACATTTCGGGTTCCCCTATCGAGCCCGGGGGGCGCTTCGGGGGAGCCAGGTTCGATTGGGCGCTTCCGGGGAACTGGTTTACCCTCCTTTGGGCGTTACCCGTTACGGCATTTCACACCGCCCTGTTTAGTTATCAGCTATTTCGTTCGGCCATTGCACTCTGACTGGGTCCGTGGCCGGGGACGCCTGAAAAAGAAAAACATTCTAAAAAGTAACCGTAATGATTTTCAAAGTTATTTTATATACGAAATAAAGTGATCTGAGCACTATATTAATATGAAAAACAACATGAAATGGGGTATTTCTATATTAGAGACCTTTAGTTACGGGGTTTTTTCTCTTAACTTGGTCACTGTTCAACTTAAAAGCATCAAACTTGGACAGATGGTCATTCTCAATGTTGTCTTTCATGATGGTTTCAATTTATCGATTGGTTCAAATTTGAAACTCGCCCCAGTTCCTTGCGCAATTCCGGAAGGTTACAATGGGGTTTAACCGTTACCGTAAAAGGGCCAAAAATCCAACGGTTAGGCGAAAAAAGCTTAACATTTAAGCGTTAGCCGCGAAGCAACTTCTCGGACACACTTGTGAATGGCCAACTGGTTGGCCTCCGGCCAGAGGGGGCAACTGATTGTAGAGTCGTCAGCATCAGAAATACAAGGAATAAAATAGGAGCTAAAATACTACCCTGAGAATGTATCTAGAGAAGCATACGAAACGTGAAGTTAATAAAAAATACATTTTTTTAAATGTTTATCTCCCGCTGTTTGTATTTTATTCTTAATTAAGCTACGATGGCCCGCGAAGAACACGATTTTATAATCAAAAAATCAATTAAAGTTACAGAAACAAAAGCCTGATCAGATGTCAATCACCTAACCCAAAATTTCTCGCTCAACTTGGTGCTTGTTTTACCAGTATTTCACACTTCCCGAGGCCCAAATAGCCGTGATTAGTATATACTAAAAAAGTGGATAGCGTTCAAAGCGCGCTCTTATTGGCTACTCAAACTCCAAATATCCTTTGCTATTCACCTCCGAGCAACTCGCGAATCAATTTTTCATACGTCTGTCCTGTTATTGATCATGAATTTCGTCACTGACATTGTCAAAGTAGCTATGGATCCACGAGGCGATAGCCGAGTGGATTCACAGGGCGAGTTAACCTTCAGGGCAGAGTTGTAGGGCGAGTTAACCTTCGGTTAAACTTATGTACAGGTTATAAGGTTGATTACACTGCACAACTGTTCTTTGTATTTTTTGTCACCTTTCTGGCCAAACGATAAATGTTGGACGATCCAACATGTTGAAAATTCGGGGGTGGCCAAACGATACCAAACATCCATTCAACAGGTTTGATCAAGAGACGCATTGGGTTGTGAGTAAGGATATTTCCCAGCGTACACCACGTTGTAACATCCACGGATTTTTGCAACATGGCGGAGAGGAAAGAGAAATTTAAGCGTTGTTTATCAGTGTTATTAGTGCTTGACGAGCTTGAAGAAACCAAGTATAGAGCACGTAAACGAGATAAAACAAGAGAATGGATTCGAAGACGACAAGAGAGTGGTTATTTTACCAATATTGTTTGAGAACTAGCCGCCGAAGACACGCCAGATTATCACCAGATAAGATTACAAGTTTGAAAAACTGCAATCTCTCCCAGTAAACCCACGTTGATTTGTAGCATTCGTTGCGTCCTTGTCCAGATTTCTTTGAGTTTGTTTTTGGCTAGTTCGCGGGCGAGCTGGGACCTTAGTCCAACAATTTTATTCCTAATATCACTCACAGATATATCGAGTTCCTCTTCGATCGAAGAATATGCTCTTTCTCTCTTGTCTTTCAGGTGGTAGTCGGCACAAAAAACATAAGCATCTATTCCCTTCCAGTGGGTCGATCAAGGGGTCAGTTTCCTCGTCGCTCCAACGTCTTGCTTTTCGTTTTGGTGTTTTTTTTGCTAGAAGTTTGATCGATATTCTGCGCTGCTTCCTCGCTCGCTGACATTAATAGGGAGCTTAAGCACGCACGTTTTTGAGACGCGGACGGCAACCGGAAGATAAATTTTCGCGTGCCAGGACAGTGGTGTCTCCCAGATTTTTATCCTAATCATCTCTAATGGGGAAAAGATCTTAGCAATTTAAATGTGATTGTGTGTAAACAAGTTAAAAGGGAAACATCTCACTTCCGGTTGCCGTCCGCGTCTCAAAAACGTGCGTGCTTGAGCTCTCCAATATTAAGGAGCTTAAGCACGCGCGTTTTTGAGACGCGGACGGCAACCGGAAGACAACATTTCACGTGACAGGACAGTGGTGTCTCCCAGATTTTTATACTAATCATCTCTAATGGAGAAAAGATACTTAGCAATGTAAATGTGGTTGTGTCAAGACAAGTTAAAAGGGAAAACAGCTCACTTCCGGTTGGCGTCCGCGTCTCAAAAAAGCGCGTGCTTAAGCTCCCTATTTTCAAACTACACTGACGCAAGCAAGTGGTGTCTATGGTAACGACTGAATTTGCGGTCACAATGCGCGTGCGCGCATGCAACATGTTGTTGAGACTGGCCAAACCAACAAAATTTTCACGCATCCAACATGAGATCAAAAGAAATGTTGGACGATGTTGGATGAAATGTTTGATACTGCATCAAACATGTTCCAACATCATCCAACATGTTGAGTGGTCATCAAACACAGTGGCCAAACGATAAAATGTTGGTTCACCCAACATGTTGGATCGTCCAACATTTATCGTTTGGCCGGGTTAGTTCATTTCTTGCAATGCTTTTCTGATCTCTCTTCCCTTCTTGCGCTCCCTGCTGTTTTCCGATTGACGTAATCGTTTCCTGGTCCAATATCTGTGCATTTGCATATTGCCGCCTTCATGGATATTTAGGCTGGCTTGGGGCCAAGAAGTGACTCCTGTTCGTTTTCATATTACCAAGGCGAAGTCGCGTGTTTTGGAGAACTGTGATCATCGGAACCAGGTTTGTCCGTTTATCAGCTCGTCAGAGCACCGGTTTAGCACTCAGAATCGAAATAGAGGTAAATGCGCCAGGCTTTTAACAGGTTACAAGAGAGGAACAAAATTGTAAATACGCTTCAGGCGGAAATAACAGTTCGTTATTGAACTGGTGAAATAATGCCAAGTTTCCGGCAAAGCTGAACAACTGGGTTTGTTACAGCCACACTACGAAATAACCTGTTTCTTTTCGGTGACTTTATTCTTCTTTGACAGTTCAGACTTCCATTCGAGACTCTTGGAATGAATCATGCCTCAAATTGAAATCAATCGCACACGGTCTCAAATTAATCTTTTGAAAAATGTAACATAAACCAGTCGCTCACTTTCATTTTCGTTTCGTTTTAAGGACACAAACATTTTGCGCTCACAGATTGAAGATTTCCCTTGACAAAAGTCTCACAAAAACGGACTGGTAGGGAGATTTGACGTTACCCTTTTATATTTATGCATGTCTTTCCAAGAAAAATAATCTACGCAGCCTTATTTAGTCAATTCTTTTACGATGTACGTTTTTTTTCTCCTAAAGAAAATCGAAAAATGGACTTTTGATATCACATTATTAATAGAGTGGTTGTTCCCTGACAAAAATTAAAATATCCAAACAAATAAATTCTTTAATCACAGTTCAGTGCGCAACAGATTTGCATGCAGTGTTTGACACTACTACGGAACGCAGACTAGCCCTAACTCACAGTTATTGAAACCTAACCGTTTTAAAATGGGTGCTTAGACCTAAATAATGTTTTTCTGAGTTGTCACACACCTTAACGCTGTGTTTTGACTTAAAACGACTTTCTCATTAAAATCAAACTAGTCATCGGAGTCGATTAAGCTTTGTGTGTTTCCTTCGACCAGCTATCAGATCTTTCATTTAATAATCTACCTTGACCTTGTCGAAATAACTGTTTACTTTTAACGTTCTCAATTTTCACGATTTTAAAGTTTATTGTACATAGATTAAATTTCAGATAATTTATTTTGCTATGTAATTCTTTTAGGGATGTAGCTTTATATGGGGATCTGGTTCTTCGTTGCTGTAACTCATTTGAAGTTTTCTTCAATAATGTTGTTATAAAGAATAAAGATTACAGAATCTTTTTTAAAATTCTGTATTCTACTTCTTAAAAGTAATCGACGTAAAATATCAGCTCAGGGCTGGTCTTTGAAAGGGAGAGCGATACGGCTGAAGAGTGTCAAATACGCTTGTTTCGGCCGCCGAGGAAACAAGGAGTGACTATGAGATGAGATTATTTAATTTTAACTTAATTCAAGGCGATCACACTCTCCAGAGCAGTTGGACCAGGTGGACGAAAGCCGAAATGCACCGCGATCAAGAATAGTTTTTAGCAGGCTGCGTTTACATCGATCATCGATGTGACTCTTGAAGTGTCTGCTAAAAGCTATGCTTGATCGCTTTAAATTACTGTTCTCTCGACTAAAACATCCAGACAAACTAATTGGCCGTTTTTATACTACAGACGCATAATGCGAACTTAAATAACGAACTAAAAGACGTATTCAAATAAATTGCCCAAAGTTTTCCAGACGCACCATGCGTGTCCAGTGTAAAAGTCTGAAAAGTGGTCATTAACTCCACCATCACAAGTTTCATCGCTGTAAAGGCATCTGCCTGTTTCCTCGGCCGCCGAAACTAATGTATTTCACGGACACTGAGGCTACGCCTCAACTGATGCTCTACGGAGACAACTTAATAACTATGATCATCCAAGCAGATCAAAGTTACCATCCAGCCCGGCTCTAGGTAATAGCCATTTTATTGCCATGGAACGTCGACCTTTCCAGACCGTCAAATGTAACTATGTATTTCTTTCCCTGTTTCAGACTAAGTAGGAATTTTGTCTATGGCAACTACCTTTCAAGTCACCATTTTAGCCTCCGAGTGGGGATCAACCAAAGGTGGACTCTCGACCATAAACAGAGAGTTAGCCATACAATTGGCTAAATTTCCTGATGTCAAGATCACTTTCTTTTTACCAAAATGCTCCAACGAAGATAAGGAGGTAGCTCTCAGCCATTACATAACGATTCGTGAGGCAACACCACTGCCTGGGTATGAAGAGCTGGGCTGGCTCAGCTTTCCACCAGAGGATTTGCCAATAGACGTCATAGTTGGTCATGGAGTGAAACTTGGTCGCCAAGCACAAGTTATCCGCAATTCTCACACATGTCAGTGGGTTCAAGTAGTTCACACTGACCCAGAGGAACTAGGCATGTTCAAAGATTATGAGAATCCAATCTCAAAGGGCGAAGAGAAACACAATGACGAAGTGAAGCTTTGCGAAATGGCGGATTTTGTTGTGGCAGTCGGGCCCAAGCTGGCAGACGCCTTTCGCCAATATCTCCGCAGTTGTCAAAAACATCAAGATGTTTTCGACTTCACTCCTGGTATTTTTGATGAATTTGTCAGTGTTCGACAAGTTCCTAAAGACGGAAAACGCTGCAGTGTCTTAGTGTTTGGTCGTGGAGATGCTGAAGACTTCAAGTTAAAAGGGTTTGACATTGCAGCAAGTTCTGTTGCGGCATTACCTGAAACTAATCTAATATTTGTTGGAGCACCGAATGGAAAACAGCAGGAGGTCGCCAATCGATTAGTTGAATGCGGTATTCCTAAAAATCGCCTTAAGGTGAGAGGCTATGTCAAAACCCGAGAAGAATTGAAGCGATTATTCCATGAGGTGGATCTTGTACTGATGCCCTCTCGAACAGAAGGGTTTGGTTTGACAGGCCTGGAGGCTCTGTCAGCTGGGCTACCTGTGATCGTCAGCAATAACTCGGGATTTGGAGAAGCCCTGAGCAATGTACCATTCGGAGATTCATTTGTCATTGACCCAGACGATGTCAATGCATGGGTTGCAACCACCAAGAGAATCTGGAACAAAGATAGGGAGATACGACTTTATGAGGCTAAGTCTTTGCGCATCTTCTACACAGAGAAATACAGCTGGGGAGAGCAGAGCGAAGATCTTCTCGAGAAGATGAAGAATCTGTTACAGGGTATGAATTGAACAAACAATAATATGTAACTATCAATTAAGACTAATACCTTGCGCCGACCATATCAAGAAATCTTCCTTGGTCGACTTTCCTTTGTTCCGACTCTATATCTGCTTATCTGCAAACATGGATGTTTTCCACGGGTTCAATCCTTTATGTCTTGAGCCGTCTCTATCACGATCAGTATTAGGCTGCCTTAGACTCTTAGATACGAGTTTTGTAAATTTTCCCTTTACGTTTCTGAATCTATCTGCATTTTAATTCATGCTCATGTAAAAAGAATACCCCTGACGCAGATCAAAATTGGACGAATTGTTAATCGGAAGGAAAACCGTTTGTTTTGGCGCGCGGTTAGAGAATGGAATTAAACTTAAGACCATAGATTATTACTACATTTTTCCCATCATTTTTGTTTTTAGGTGGTTACCTTGAAGCTCAGAACTCTTAAAGGTCAGAAGACAGTAAACAAACTGGCGAACACAGTGAAAACAAAGTAGTTTACGACAATCAGTCAGGTAGCCTAAAAGGAAAAAGACGCTCCACAAATTTTCAATCGAAGAGGACATCTTGTAAAAGGAAGAGGAGGGAGGGGAGGGGGCATGAAAGGGATTGGATAACTTTTGTATGTTGACAGCAGATGACTTTGTACATAATTAAATGCCTTTCGATAAAATTAAGTCTAGGTAATCAGCAACCTCGTTCCCAGGGTCTCCATCTTCCTCATTGACAAAGATACCCTGGGAACGAGGTTGGGTAATCAGAGGATTCCGAGTGCATTTTGGAAAAATTAAGCACGAGTAATTTTGTCAGACTAACAACTGATTGGTATAGGTAATCACATGATCTCGAGTGCAATTTGGAACTGATAAATAAGCACGAGTAAATTTTTGGCAGGCCTTTCAAATACCGGATTCGAAATAATTAATGTCCACGAAAGAAAAGAACAAAGCGAACATACTAATACCTAATTAGCAAGGCCTAATCGGAATAAGTAAGGGTTATTTTGTCCTCCGTCATTTCAGTCCGGTATATGAATGGTCTACCCAAATTTTATCAAAGACGCAGAAAATTGCACGAGGCGTAGGGCGAATGCAATTTGTTAGCCTTTGAAAAAATTTACGAGCCACAAAGATTACTGGTCTACTGCTGATTTTTTTTTTTTTTTTTTTACTTCAAACAACTATCTTCTCTACTTTTTTTCATATTTGTTAAGAAAGAAGATTTTGTTGGAGCAAAGGTTTTTTTCGTGTTCAAATAAACTTTTTTTATCCTTCCTACTTGATTTTGTTTCTTGTATATGTACCATCTGGCTGTTTTTGAAATTATAGTTTTTATTTCACACACGTAAAGGTCATTTTCTCGCGTGCGCGACACGTGAAGATGTATACTATTTCTCGACACCTTAAAATACTTTCAGAAGTACTCAAGTTCCCCGAGGATGGCCATGCCAAATGAATCCATAGCACGAGAAACATATCAGTTAAAATACACCATTAGTTGTTATTTAAATATTCACAGTAATATGCAGTCACCCAATTGTCAAAATAAAAAAACTATGATCAAATTTTGGAAAGTACTTATTAAAGACATACAGTAAGCAAAATCTACTGTGCAACTTCCATGTACATTACCAGTATGACTTGGGCTGTATTGAATCTGAAAAGTTGTACATGTGTTCAAGGCTATGACTTCTGCAGGAAATTCTGTTAACATTGAATGTTTGTCTCGATAAGCTTGATAAAGCAGTGTAGAGTTTATTTAATTCATATAATAAACAATTATTGGATGAGGTTGAGCATGATATCATGAATTATCAAAACCGAGGTCTGTGTTATCTGCCGAAGCCGAAGGCTGAGGCAGATAACACAGACACGAGGTTTTGATGATTCATGATATCATGCGAAAACCGAATTCAATAACTGTTTTGTTATACATTTTTCACATAATTCATCCTCAGAGACAGAAGCGAAGCGTTCAGCCATTTTGTTTGTCAGGAGAACACTCCAAGGGGCTTAGTAACCAGGCAGACGTTGAACGTAATATCTGCAGCAGATATTACATTTATCATGTCAAGTTCACAAGCTATTGTGAATTGATTGAATGCTCTCGACCAATCAGATTTTTCATAGTGAGTCTGATGTATAATAAATAATTACAGGGAAGTAATTAATTTCCTGTGATAATTGTATATAATAGCACATGGTGACATGCCTGCACATTCGCCACCAGCATTTGAGCCACACACTAAAACATCACCTTGACAGTTGTTTTACTAGGATCAATGGGATGTGAACCAGGGTTTTCCAAGGTTATGTCCCTGCAAAGGATGAGCTCAGTTACCAGCACTATGCCATGAGGTGGACCAGACTTTTAACAAAAAACTAATTTAACAAGAACTATTTCACTGAAAAACAAAGATATAGTGTTTCGTTTCCGGAATGGTAAGGGCAGGAGAAAAGACAAAATACTGTAGTGTAGGCCACTTGGTATGTCATATTTATTTCGCTTCGTCTATTGAAACTCTCGAGAAATAAAGAGAGAAATGCGAACGCAAACTCTCTGAACGGTGAGAAACCTGTCAAGGAATATTAACCATTAAAGAGAAGAACAGATACTTGTTTATGTGCACAATACATCAAAGCATAAAGTCTACAAATACCTATTTTACCGTCAAATACTCAGTTACCCCTGCATAACATTTCAAATTTCGTTTTCTGTGAATCTTCTATTACGTATATCACATATGAACCATGGCAATTCCCTTTATCACTCGGCGGCCATTTTGGAGTCCGTGGGGAATAAAGGCTTTGTCTTTGCATTGTCTTTGCCCGTCCAGCCTCACACTGAATGAGAGATTCGACGGGCAAAATCATTTGTTTGGACATTGAGTGATATGGGTCTATTACTAGGTTCCTCGTGAACGCAATTTATTACTAAGACTTGTTTACATTGCTAATTAACACGAAAAGGGATAACTTGGAATTTTAAGCAATCAATCGCTGTAATCTAACACAAACTTAAACATGATCATTCAGATATTCAAAACGTCCTATGCATGATCCATTTCCTTCGCTTTTGTGTTTTTCAGCATTATGATTTGCAATACTTCAGGTTCACGTGCTCACAAGTTTGTTTTTGAATGTCGTAGATGTTTAGATTTCCAATTACAAACTCTGTTTTGATTGGCCATTCTAACTCCCTGCCGTGTAAATAGTTCACCCTGAATCAAAGCAAATATGTTTCGTTTCTGGGAAAACGAAACAACAACATCCTTTTATAAATCGTACCGGGTATTCCTGATTTCTGTATTAAATTTAACTTTCATTTTGCATTTATCTGTTCATCCACGCTTTTGGACAGGTGTTACATACCACGTGCTTAGATTTAAACGCATACCCGAGGTTGCTCCTATACTTGTGTTTACGAGCAAGTGATCTCCTAGTAATACGATGAAATGTGGATGACCTCGGTACATTGTTAACCAAAAATATGTTCCAGCAAGTTTCCTCCTTTTTCTGCTTTTATAAAATAGACGTCTCAGCCTTTTCTCTGTAATTCTGCTCGGTTCTCGGTCACGTCTATGTCGATGCACACGCAAATCACAACTAAAGTAAACACACTTTTGCATATGGAGACCTGTATTTCTCCTTTAAAACCAAGTCTTTATTATCATTGAGAATCAAATGACTGTACAACCTTTCAAACTACATCACAATTATTTTCTAAAGTGCTGATCACAGTCTCCACTGACGATATCAAATCTTGTAAATCTAGAACAGTACTATATACACAAGATGGCAATGAACACGATTACTAATATGGCTAGTTGAACAAAGGATATAAGCTAGGCAATAGACAAAAACTTATCTTCGTAGTCAATGGTACACTGAGCGGGAGGCTATTTGTTCGCGGTGAAAATGATACAAGCGTGAGGCCATTTGTTCGCTGTGCTAATGTTTTTACTTTGTCTTCAGAAGATTCCAATATGGCGTCTATGTTGTTTATGGAGTTATTTTCTTTGTCGCTGTCATCTTCAGAGTGGTTATCAATGAAGTACCCGCTGTTTTTTAAAGAATTAGTATTTTAACTTGTATCGCTTTCAATAGTTGCGTCCATTTCAGTTACATTTGTGTACATTTCCTTTTCACTCAGTTCGCGGAACAACCCGTTTCGAAGCTGATGCTCGAAATCTTTTAGTGTAGGTCTATCGCGAAAAGCGTATGCCTTTTTTTGTATGTGTTTTGGACCCCCCAAGAAGAAATCGATTAAGCCAACGCAACGTCGATCTTCAGTAATCCAAACAACGCATCACAGTGCTTTTACGTGGTTTGCTTTTAATAACCAATGTAAACAGCGCAACGTGCCTTCTATTGCGTATTGCTCAATCAAAACGCCACCACGTGCTTTCTACTGTGCATTGCCCAATCAAACACCGCTATTTGCTTTCTATCATAGGCAGCCCAAGTTCGCGTCACTAGAGAGCGTGTAATAATTAATTACTAGTGGGAAGATGACCTTTTAGTGCAAGTGGTCTTGAGTTACAGGCGGCTGTTGAGAATTTAAACGCGTTGTAACACAGGCAGCCCAAGCTCAAAATGTTAGGAGTTCAGTGTAACTTTCTTTTAGCAGTGGAAATTCTAAAAGTCTTTCTTTTAGCAGTGGAAACCCACAAAACGATAAGTCGCCGAAATCGCGTTAGATCGGCTTGCGAAGCTGGCAAACAACAAAGAATACAACACGGCAACAGGGTAAGTAGATTTTATTCACAAAATATAAGAATAATTGACTTTTCCAGCAAAGCCGTTGCCTTCCCATACAAACCTTTACAAATTCAAACCGTTGTAACACAATACCTCCATATGCTGTAAGGCGGGAGTCACGTTTCGCGTAGTTATGTAATATAGCATATGTCACGTTACACTGAACTCCTAACATTTTGAGCTTGGGCTGCCTGTGGTTATAAGACTTTGTATGGGAAATAAAATACCTTCGATTATGAAGCCTAAAAAACGCTCAATTTAACGTTCATTCAATAAAAGGAATGAAAATGACTCACCTCTGGTGTATTCTTGTGCCTTTTAGAGCTTATTTTACTGTTTCGGGAATTCCGTGTTTTCAATGTTCTAAGACGAAGTTTCGTCGTCATAATCGACGGTATTTTATTTCCCATACAAAGTCTTACTCAACGACCGCCTGTAACGCAACACCGCTTGCACTCAAAGGTCATCTTCCCACTAGTAAATGCTATTTCTGACAGTTGTAGCCTGCGAAATTGGCAGAAATAGATGTTTTGCCGGCACGGACCAGAGGACTGGGTCAGGTTGTCTGGTGGGGATTATGGGTAAGTAATATGTCGTACAAATAGTGAACCGTTAGGGATTTGTATCAGTCTAGGTTCAGCTTTCTTCGCCTACTTTTTTTTTGTTAACTTTTACCCTTAGCCTCCATGGGGTAGTGGCACTTGCATAGGGTTTGGAGAATACGTTCCCTCATTCCCGAAGGGTTTTGGGTTTTCGTATCCGGCAGGTGCCCAGTGTACTTTTCCTTTAACAAGTTTTTACAGTTTTTAGAAGGTCAGTACCATCAAGTATGTTAACGTATTGTTATGCTGGAGCGGAGTTTGTATGCATATGGTAAGGAAAATAAACCGGCTTGTGGCGCTTGCTGTCCTACATGCCCATGTATCTACACAGTTGTGTTGTGATTGAGTTAGTTGTGTACATTGTGTCTGATTGGGTAGTGGAGTCAAAATTTAATTATTACACGCTCTCTAGTGACGCGAACTTGGGCTGCCTATGTTTCTATTGTGCATTTTGCTGCACCAGAAAAAAAAAAAGATAGCTAACATGTTTTATAACTCGGTGCCCTTATGAGCCCAAGTAATGAAACGATCTTTATATAAAGGTCACTAGTGATAAGAATAAAACACAAACAGCAGTTACAAACATTTGCTTGAACTGCATAACTTTTTATAAACTTAACGTTTCTTATGTTTCAAAAAGTTATGCAGTTCAAGCAAATGTTTGTAACCGCTGTTTGCGTTTTATTCTTATTTAAACTTAAATGGCTCAAGTCAAATAATTTTTATGTCACCAGTGATCTTTATTGCCCCCGCAGAGTTAAAACCCGAGGAGACAACCTAGCTGTCCCCGCGTAAAAAGGATGACGCTATATCGAAGGCGTTGATCGAGGATCGTTTACACGCGTTTATGGGACAGCGGTCGAAGATTGTAGAGTTTTGAAGCAAGCAACCGTGGACAATTTTCCTGTCGGTGTACGTTGGATCAGTGGCTTGATCTGATCGGCGTTATTTCAAGTTGAGAAACTAAATATTTTAAGCAAGAGCCGATACAACGTAGATTTGATTTTAGTGATGTACTATATTTCGGCTGGCCAAACCAGCCTTCTTCAGGTACAATGAGAGTTTACATTGAATTGCTTCTATGTACATATATATATCTATAGTAAATGGATGTTGACGTAATACTGGAAAAATGGGATAAAACATGGCAGTTACAAAGATTTTGAATTCAAGATTGTAGCACGTCTGGTCGCTACATGTTTTACTGGCAATACAGAAACAATAACATTCATTAAAGCTAACCTTCGGTCTAATTAGACGTAAAAAAGACCTAATTACACCTAAACAAGAGTTTTTAGGCTTAACGTCCCTAAGGTTAGCTTTAATGAATGTTCAGGTGTTAAGCTGGCCTATGCATAAAAGACTGTCTTGTTTAGACGTTTAATTCAAAATTTCCGACGAGCATCCCTACCCCTTCATGATATGCGAAGTCCCCCCGAGCTGGCATACTGAAAGAGTTGTTTTGGGAAATGACTAAAATGGAATTTACAGCAACCACAATCAATTTTGCTAAAAGAAAAGCCAATCAAAAGTAAGATGAGGAAAAAGAGCTATCATTTTAGCAACTTGCAACCACAGATACGATAAAAAATGGCAAGTGACCGCATGAAAATGACCGTTGATCGCTCCACCGCCTGACACATCCTCTTTGATCTCTCAATTCGCGCCCCTGAAAATAACGATATTAACATGCGTAATGTCAAGAGCCGCAAAGCGAGTTAAACTTCGGAGTTTTGAAGGAAGCAACCGTGGACAATCTTCCTATCGGTGTACGTTGGATTAGTGGTTTGATCCGATCGGCATAATTACACTGAATTACAAGTTGAGAAGCTAAATATTTTGAGCAAGAGCCGATACAACGTAGATTTCATTTTAGTGGTGTACGATATTTCGGCTGGCCAAACCAACCTTCTTCATGAGAGTTAATTAAACTTCGGTGATGTACCGCTATTAAGCTTGGTACGACGACATCTGATCACACTGGACAACCATTTCATTTCTTGCACTGCTCCTATGATCTCCCCCCCCCCCCCCCCCCCCACCCCCAATTTAAAGTTGCCCTCGCGCTGTTTTCCGATTCAGTGACCTAATCGTTCCCGTCCAGTATCTGTGCATTTTCATTCTTTGCCGCCTCCATGGATAGGGTCAAGAAGTGACTCCTGTTTGTTTTCATATTACTAAGACGAAGTCGCGTGTTTTGTGATCATCGGAACCAGGTTTGTTTGTTTATCAGCTCGTCCGAGCACCGGTTTAGCACTCACAATCGTAATAGAGGTAAATGCGCGAGGCTTTTAACAGGTTACAAGGGAGGAACAAAATTGAAAATACACCTCAGGCGGAAATAACAGTTCGTTAGCGGTGAACTTGTGAAATAATGCCAAGTTTCCAAAGTTGATCTGCAGGGTTTGTTACAGCCACATTACGAAATGACGTATTACTTTTCAGTGACTTGATTCGTCTCTGGCTTCGTTGAAGGTATATATCTTGGTTCAGCATCGGAGCGATTGAAATCAATCGCACACGGTCCCAAATTAATATTTTGGAAATGTAACATGAACCAGTAGCTCACTTTCCTTTTCGTTTCGTTTCAAGGACATACACATTTTGCCCCCACTGATTAAAGATTTCCCTTGAACGAATCGAAGTCTCACAAGAACGGGCTGGTTGGGAACCTTGATGTCACTCTTTTCAATTTATTTATGCATGTCTAGTAAAGGAATTTGAGCGTGCGTATGCAAAATGATATCTGTACATCCTCATTTAGTTTCCTTTGGAATGTACGTTTTTTTTCTTCTTAAAATCTAAAAATGGGCTTTTGGTGTCGAATTATTAATAGACTGGCTGTTCCCTAACGAAAATTAAAATGCCCGCAAATAAATTCTTTAATCACAGTTCAGTGCGCTACAGATTTGCATTACCTTCATTACAGGCATGACGCTTTCAGGGTTTTGACGTAAAACGACTTTCTCACTGGAATCAAACTGGTCGTCGGAGTCAATTACCTTTTCTTCTTTATTTTTGTGTGTTTCCTTCAGCCATCAATCCGAAATCTTACAAGTCATTAACCAAACTTGACCTTGTTGAATAACTGTTTTTCTGGCCTGGTCTTTGAGTGGGAGAGCGATACGAGCTGGGTCAAATACATTTCAAGCTTTCGGCCGACGAGGAAACAAACAGTGTGATGGTGGAATTAATGATTTAATTTTAATTATTTCAAGGCGATCACACTTTTAGAGAAGTACGGCCAGCTGGACGAAAACCAAACTACACCGCAATCAAGCATAGTTTTTGACAGGCCGCGTTTCCATCGATCATCGATGCGACTCTTGTAGTGGCTGCTAAAAACTCTGCTTGATAGTGCACTTCGTCTTTCATACAGCTGGACCTCCGTCGATCTTTGTGAGTATGAGTATAATCGCCTTAAATTACTGTTCTCTGTGTTCTGAAATATCCAAACAAACTAACTAGCAGTTTTTATACTACAGACGCATTATGCGTCTGGACGGCTTTGGGCAATTTATTTTAACGCGCCTTTTAGTTCGTCATTTAATTCGTCTTATATAGAGATGGACGAGAGACGCATTATGCGCTGGACGGACTACATCGTTCAGTGCAATGAGTCTTCAAAGCCGCACTAAACAATTTACTGAGTCTGGTCTGGAGTCCGTCTCTTGCCCATCTTTATTCAGGACGTATTAAATGACGACAAAAGACGCATAAAGATAGATTGCTCGAAGTCGTCTGGACGCACTAAGCGGGTCTAGTGTAAAAACGGCCATAAAGTCCACCATCACACGTTTCATCGCCTTTTCACCGCGCACCGGTAGCTGTCTTGGTTGAGCATCAAGCTACCACGCGGGTGGTCGCGGATCGAATCCCGGCCGGGTCAAAAAACAACTGCGGAGAAAGTGCTGCCTTTGTGTTCAGGCCATCTTCGAATGGTAAGACTTTCAAGTCTTCTCGAATAAGAAACTATAAACCGTAGGCCCCGTTTCACACAGTTATGTGGGACGATATTCAGCATGAGTAGTCGACTTGGAAATAATTTTGTGAATGGACTACTGTTCATCACACAATTAACTACCGACAGTAGTCAAATTGAAGGAGTCCATTTGCTGAAACTGGTAAACCTGGTAAGGAATCTGATCTGCCTGTTTCCTCGACGTCGAAACAACTATATTTGACACTGTAGCGTCCTCCCTTTCAAAGACCAGGTCTCAGCTGGTACTCTACGCTAACAACTTAAAGATTTGAAGGCTTAACTGTAAGATACCTGGCCACTCTGAAACACTTCGAGAAATTGCGGCTACGTGGCGACGCGGCTACTTTGTTACTGTTACGCGCAAACACGGCTACGCGGCTACATGCGGGCTTCGTAGCTACATGGCTAAGTTCAAAGACTGGCAAAAAAAAACTTCATGATATACCTCGCTCTTAAAGCGTCAAAAAAGATGAAGCATCCCATAGCGATGATTGTCACTGATCTAGGAAGTACAATGGAAACCTACATGCATAGCCTCGTAGTCACAAAGATGCGGAGCCACGGTGCCACGTAGGCAAGTAACCGTGGCAAGTAACCGTGTAGCTACAATAATTTACGCATTTGCTCGTTTGCAATGTACTCGCTTAGTCACTCACTCACTTAACCACTTAATAGCTACGCTGCTGCGTAGCCGGGAACGACGAGGCGTTGCTTGGAGTGACCGGGTATTTTGCTAATCTCCGATTTGAGCTAGATCAAAGTTACCATTTAGCCGCGATGTAACCTCCATTTTATTGGTGGACTAGTCGACCTTCCGCGTCAAATGAATGTATTTCTTTCCCTGTTGCAGACTAAACAGCACTTTTTTATATGGCAACTACCTCAAGCCAGTGCTCTCAAGAACACTGCCAAGCGTTTGGCAAAGACAAACCGGTTCAAGTCACCATTTTAGCCTCCGAGTGGGGATCAACCAAAGGTGGACTTTCGACCATAAACAGAGAGTTGGCCATACAGTTAGCTAAATTTGCTGATGTCAAGATCACTTTCTTTTTACCAAAATGCTCCAACGAAGATAAGGAGGTAGCTCTCAGCCATGACATAACGATTCGTGAGGCAACACCACTGCCTGGGTATGAAGAGCTGGAATGGCTCAGCTTTCCACCAGAGGATTTGCGAATGGACGTCATTGTTGGCCATGGAGTGAAACTTGGTCACCAAGCACAAGCTATCCGCAGGTCTCACAAATGTCAGTGGGTTCAAGTAGTACACACTGACCCAGAGGAACTAGGCATGTTCAAAGGTTATGAGAATCCAATCTCAAAGGGCGAAGAGAAACACAATACCGAAGTGAAGCTGTGCGAGATGGCGGATTTTGTTGTAGCAGTCGGGCCCAAGCTGGCAGACGCCTTCCGCAAATATCTGCGCAGTTGTCAAAAAGATCAAGGTGTTTTCGACTTCACTCCTGGTATTTTTGATGAATTTGTCAATGTTCAGCAAGTCCCTGAGGACGGAAAGCACTGCGGTGTCTTAGTGTTTGGTCGTGGAGAAGCTGAAGACTTCAAGTTAAAAGGATTTGACATTGCAGCAACATCTGTTGCGGCATTGCCCGACACTTGTCTAATTTTTGTTGGAGCACCCAATGGAAAACATGGGGAGATCGCAAAACGATTGCTTGAGTTTGGTATTCCCGAAAACCGCCTTAGGGTAAGAGGCTATGTGGAAACCCGAGACGTTTTGAGGCGATTATTCTGTGAGGTGGATGTTGCACTCATGCCCTCTCGAACAGAAGGGTTTGGTTTGACAGGTCTGGAGGCTCTGTCAGCTGGGCTACCTGTGATCGTCAGCAATAACTCGGGCTTTGGAGAAGCCCTGGGCAATGTACCATTTGGTTCTTCATTCGTCATTGACTCTGAGGATCCCACTGCGTGGACAGCAGCTATCAAGGACATCTGGAACAAAAACAGGCAGACAAGGCTTGATGAGGCTAAGGCTTTGCGTGACTCCTATGGAAAGAAATATAGCTGGTCTGAGCAGTGCAAAGATCTTGTCAAAAAGATGATGGACCTGGTACAAGGTATGAATTGAATAATATGTAGCTATCGATTTGAAGACCATATGGAATATTTCTTGGCCTACTTTTCTTCCTCCGATCTGCCTATCTGCAGACATCGACTTTTTACACGGGCTCTATCCCCAATGTCTTTAGCCGTCCTTATCTCGATATTTGGCTGCTTTCGCTTCTCACGAGTTTAATAAAATTTTGTTGTTGTTGTTGTTTTTTGCCTTGTATGAATCCACCATCTGCATGACAATCGATGTTTGTGAAAAAAAAGCCGCCGACGCCGATCAAAATGGGAGGAATTGTCAATCGGAAGGCGCGGATAAACTTGAGACCATAGATTATTACTACATTTTTCCCATCATTTTTTTTTTTTGTAGGTGGTTATCATGAAGCTCAGAACTCTTCAAGGGCGGAAGACAGGAGACAAACTGGCGAACACACTGAAAACAAAGCAGTTTACGACAATCAGTCAGGTAGCCTATAAGGAAAAAGACTCCCCGCAAATTTTCTTCCTAGAAGACGTCTGGTAAAATGGGAGTGGGGGGTGGGGGAGGGAATTAGGATGAAAGGAATTGGATAACCTAATTTTCGATAAAATGAAGTCAAGGTAATCACAGGATCCCGGGTGTATTTTGCTGTAAAAAAGCATGAGTAAATTTGTCTGACTAGCATTTGATTGGTATAGCCTTCAGGTAATCACATGATTTCGTGTGCTTCTTGCAATAAATATGCAAGAGTGAATTTTTCAAAGACGACCAAAATTTCACGAGCCCTATCCTCCTCAGCAGGCAACTTACTTTGCTTTTTGACCGAGGAAGAATGGGCCCCTCTCCTCTTGTGTTTTCCTCATTCCTAGTCTCTCCGAAAGGATTTGCAGTCTTTGGAAAACTTTATAATTGCGTATTTATTCCAAATTGTACGAGAAAAACATCATGTGATTACTTATTAATGATATACATACAAAAATTTCACCTTTATCCTACTAATTTCAACCATCTGCACTCTGTGTGGGATTAATTAATTGACGTGCTCTCAGCCAATTAACACTCTGAAATTTGTGCATGTATATTATTAGTATATAGGTAATAACATGATTTCGAGTGCAATTTGGAATAATAAAAGTAAGCACGAGCCCGTAGGGCGAGTGCAATTTGTAGTCTTTGAAAAAATTTACAAGGGCTTATTTATTCTAAATTGCTTATTTGAAAATGAGATACACGAAAAAATTCGAGATGACCAAGCAGAAGCAGCGAGCGCGTATGACGCAATCACGGAAAAATTGTGCCATAAATTGCGTCATCCAGGGCTAGCATTTGACTTTGCTTGCTCATTGGCCAATCGAAAAGGGAGAATTCTATGAGCAAATTGCACCGAATTAACTAGTTTTGCACTCTGTTCCAAAAACAGCAATTTTCTCAGCCAATCTGAATCGAGTAATTTTGTCATGTATGATTAAGCAAATAACACAAACAGCGGTGATAAACATTGTATTCCAAAGCATTTTTATAAAACTTGACGTTTCGTATGCTAGTCAACACACATTTTCAAAAGTGACCGTTACAATTTTTGAAAACTATATATATATCGTAAACATTAGGGGTCTGGAACCTAGACTGAGAAAAATGATCTGCAGCAGTACGTGTCTAGACATAATGAGGAGTAATAGCTAAAACAGCAATAACTTCTCACTACTAATATTGACATTAAGGGAAGGTTTTAGCTCTTGAATGAACAAAGTCTCTTTAATTTTGCAGTGAAAGTCAGTTTTTCCGGACGCTACGTTTTTCCCATCCCAATGTTTATCACCGCTGTTTGTGTTATTTTCTTAATCAAGCTACGATGGCCTAAGAACAAGAGTTTGTCATGTATGTTATTAACGGCAAAAAAAAGAGAAGAGTAATTTTGACAGTAATTTTCTATGAAGTTCATTTGAACTGCTCTGATTGGTTGAAACAAATTACAACGTTTGCCAAATTCAAATTTCTATAAGACTATCGTCCAAAAGTCATCTAACTGTAAACTTGAAAACTTCTTCTTACAAATTTGCATTGGCATTACGTGAGTAATGTAACTCATGCAGACAGAGCATCCTAACTGCAATGGGAAAAAATTCATTGGGGCAGTCAACAAAAAGGTTACGAAAACATCCGATCAATATATCGAGCAATAACAACCCATTTCGCGACAACTGAGGCGTGTTAACTGCCCCCTGCAACTCAGCCTTCCCCCTCCTACAATGTTGTTAAAAGCAAACAGTTATAAAGCCAGTTTAGGACGTACGGCGCAGAAAAGGGGAGAGGAGGGGAAGTGACATATTGATCTGCATGTAACGAAATGTCCCAAGGAGGGCCCAAGGATTTTAACCTCTATTGTAGTGTGCGGAAACCCGTCGTAGCTTTCAATCCTTGAAGATCTTCCAGGAGACGTCGTTAATTAAGACTTTTTTCCCGAGAAAATGATCCCGAGACTGGTAGAATCTTTTCGCAACCTCCACTTATTTCATTCAAACGCGACAAAAACGTAGGCAACTTTTTAGTTAGAAGCGCGCTCAAAACTAACGAGCAACCCGGCACTTTCAAATGCGCGCGCTCACGATGCAAAACTTGTCTTTTCATTGTTAACACTAGCAAGATATCGGGACCTAAGCGATCTGTTAAGATCACCG
>OX421446.1:50995979-50998479 GCA_949126865.1 Montipora capitata
CACTCGTATGATTACAGACCGAAATGGACTCCACTCAGGCCTATTACCATTATGAATTGAACTCTACTCAATCCTGTACTATCACTAATCGCCTTTCTCCCCCAGAGGTTGGTGTGCCTGCGGTTTTCGTATCAGGCGGCTTCACGGCTGAATCTTTTTCGACTGAGTGGTATTTATTTCTATTGTGCTTAGAGTAGTTTTGTACGTTATTTGGACGGCATTATTCACTCGGCAGGCTCTCAGTTCGAGCTGCACACCGACTCCTGGCTGTATGAGTCATGAATATAGATAGCAATTTAAACAATAGATGATACATCGCACGAATGACTGTATATGTGGAAACATCCGGCAAAATTAAAAAGAAAGAGAGAAAAATAATAAGTTTACGTTTTCGGTGTTTTTTATTCCGAATCGACCGACCTAACATTAGGAAGACTGAGCATTTGACGGTAAAGGGAGAAAAAAACAAATGTCAAAAAATGGGATGGCCCTATATAAAAGGAAATTAAAACGTGGCTGTCATTTGTTTGTTTGTTTTTTTTTTTACCTAATTTTCTTGCGATATCGTAGTCTTCTAAAGTAAAGTAAAGTCGCTTTATTTAACGTCGGTAGTAGCTTCAGCTACAAGGGTGGTATTAATGGTAGCCAACTGTGCGCCATAGCAACCGAATTATTGACATTAACAGTAATAGCAACACTTATCAGTGAAATAGTACAACTTCTTCACGAGAACTTTGAGAGAAGGGAAAGCTTTACCTTACTTTTTATTAGATCAGCCTTCCGTTGACAGCTGTAAATCTGCCGTGATGGACCTTCTTAATACCTTTAATTGATTTAATTCGCGCATAATGCTATATATCTGTTTTACATATTTAATCCCTAATTCTTCTTGCATTACTTGGTTCCATCTATAAAGATGATTTTAAAGTGGTCAGGGTTTCCATAAAACATTGAAAATTCCGTAAAACATTATAAATAAATAAATAAATTACTTAATTAATTAATTAAAAACGTAACAACATTTCTCGATTCAAAAGTGATATACAGCCAATCAGGCCTTGAAAGAGGCCAAGTATAGTAACTCAACCATGCTTCGCGGCAGGCTGTTCCATTCTTGTTAGTTCTTGCAATGACTGAGAATTTGTGGTAGTTTGTAGAAGACGAAGCAACTTTATATGCCAAATTATGTAGATGACGACTTGTGCGCACTTAGAATTCTGGAATGAGATACCATGCCATATCTATTTCAGCAAGACCATTATCGAACATGTACATCACGGCCAATCTATTTCTTCACTTTCCTCCTTAATTCCAAGGAATCACACCCTAGATTATTCAGCATATCAGTGACACTTGCTGTACGAAGCGGGAAGATCGTCTTTGCACCATTTCTATTTTATCAATGTTAAGCTTTGTATAAGGGTCCCATACTGATGAAGAATATTCCAGTATTGTACGAGCTAGACTTTTATACGCAGGGTAGGCGAGTTTACTGGTAGGTTCTCCGTAGAAGACCGACAGTTCTGATGCCTTTATTTCCAGTAATATTTGAAATATGAGCGTTCCAACTAAGATCGTGAGTGATAATGATTCCAAGATATTTGTCAGCATCAACTGACTCCAGAGACTTTCCATACAGTCTGTAATCCGGCAAAGATCATTGGGTTACGTACCATGTCAGAGTTCTTACATATAGTTTTGTTTGATATTCACAGTGATGGTAAATCTTAGTAAATTATGATAATACAGAGATAAATCACGGCGTTTTCTTGAAACGGCAAACGCGAAACAGTGGCCTGCTGCTCGTCATAAAAGCATGGAAATGATGTCATTCTAACTCACCTCTCTCTTTTGAAAAGTTACTTGCTACCTGTTGTTAACACGAAAGAAATGAACTCATATCAAACGAGTTTCTTCCATTTTTGTCAAAACGCAAAGTTCAGTCCGACGTTTGCCGTTTGCCGTAAACGCGATACTTAGGGTGGTTTCGATTGACCCTATTCCGGAATCAGAATACGTGGAGTGATGATTTAAAACGGTATGCTTTGTCGTTTTAAAGCTACAAGGATAGTAAAGACATGTTTAAAATAGCATTTTAAGGTGTTTGACAATTTTAATGTGAGTCTCCGTAAAAACGAAGGATTTCTAACTTCTATTCTCTGTATTCCTGTTCCAGAATACGGTCAATCGAACGCACCTTAGGGCGCGTTCGATTGACCCTATTCCGGAATCAGAATACGTGGAGTTATGATTTAAAACGGTGTGTTTTGGCGTTTTAAAGCTACAAGGATAGTAAAGATATGTTTAAAACAGCATTTTAGCAGGCGTTTTACAATTTTAATGTGAATCTCCGTAAAAGTGAAGGATTTCCAACTCCTATTCCATGTATTTCTATTCGAGAATACGGTCAATCAAACACGCCCTTAATTAATCTCTCTAATAAATAAATACGCAAAGGGAAAGAAATGTACAGAAATGCGTGCCGCACGTGTTGCAGCAC
>OX421446.1:51005979-51020979 GCA_949126865.1 Montipora capitata
TTTTTGACACATTTACAAGTCCCCTTCTTTAATTAAAAACTTACTGAACTCATTGATGATGCGACAATGGCAATGTCATTTATTTTCATTTCTGATATTCTTTGGGGTACATTTTTTTGTTAATTTTTTAAGCTGATTATTGAACATCCCGTGAAATATTTCGTGTTTTGAACCGCTGTTAATATTCAATGCATCCGATTAACTTATAAATTTTTATAAGTTAAAAAGGTCTTGGAAATCATTTCTCTACTAATAATTAAACATTATTGAAAATTTTTAAGTCCTTTTTTTGAATCACTTACATAAATTATTGATTTTAAAAGTTCTGTGTACAGCTTTAATTAATCTTGAATTAGCTAATAGATTAAACATGCTTGCAAGTACAATATTGATTCATGTATCTGAAGGTGAAACTATCTCATTGCTCTCCATTTAAGCTGAGCAATATTGGCTGAAGTTCCAAATAATTTGTCCATTGCAAAGACTTTAGATTTGCATACCACTTTGAGGGAGTTACAGATACTGTTGTACATGTTGTAAGCTGCATACAAAGTTTAAGTGAAACAGAGCGGAAGAAATGAAAGTTAGACAAAGGCATTGCCCGGCTCAGTTTGTTCCAAAATCAAGGTGTGTGCAAGTTAAGAAGTTTCCATTTCATCCAGTTGACAAGAAATTTATGTTTTATACTTAGCTTTGTGTTCTTCATTCTGGTGAAGAAGCACTGAGAAGAAAAGTCAAATATTTAACATAATCATTGCAGGCTTTCAGATTTTTATCAGGAGCAACAACCAACTAGGCAGTTAGAATGACTAAATCCAAGTGCATGGATGCCTTGCTTAAAGTCTGAATTCCTTTTGAAATGGGCGACTGGCACATGCTAGGTACACAATGCCGTGAAGTAATGTCTAGAACATTCAGTTGAATGCCCTAATAGCTAATAGCTGCTAATTAAGATTTAAAGTGAATCTAGCCTGGTGCAGTTTTTCATTATCAGAAGAATCAATAAGAACAATCTTTATTGAGGATACCAACTTCACTTAAAAGTGCTTTACAAAAGGGTCCTCCTATTAAATAATAAAAATTATAAAAAAATACAGCCAATTAAAATGGAGTTAAATATTAAATTGCTACTATGATCGAAAAATCATTCCCTTTTTTTCTTGAGATTTTGAAAGCGTGTTCGCTTAACACCTAACTGGCAAAATTGTGAGCTTTTAGTTTTATCCAAAGGCTGTTTATTTTGAGTGTAAGTTTTGGATTTCACGGTCTGCCATTACTAATGTTCAAAACTGACCAATTGGACCTCAGAGGGTTGGATCTAGGGAAATGATGTCATTTACTCACTAGGTTAAAATTTTGGTATGTAAATGCAATTTATTGTATATGCAAAACACGGGATTAAAAGTCTGAAAGCGCGAATGTACACACACATTGCATTCTTAAACTAGTGAGCCTTTGACGTCATTTTCTTCTCGACCCAGCTCTCTCAAGATTTTAAAGTTAGTAATGGCAGACCAATAAATAAGAAAATTCCAGTTAAAATAAACAGGTGTCTTTTTAAAATCAGAACTTAAAACTTGGGTCACTTATGTTTAGTTAACATAGTTTTGAAATCCAAAGAAAAAAATAGAATTGTTTTTTTGGTCGTAGTAGCACTTTAAGCACAAATCCAACTACAGGTAATTTACAATAAAACTCTAAAGAATATGATCTAATGTGTCAGATATGTACTTGCAATCATAGATAGCCTTTTCAAATTTAACTAGTGGGTCAATCTCCCTTGCTGATTTATGCAAATTATTCCAATCATCGGTGGGTAAATTTATGGTGATGAAAAGTTATGTATGTTATCTAAGGTACTGCAGTCTATTGAAGAGGACAGTTTTATAAGTGGTCTGGTGCTAGAATAAGAATTGTAAGACCCTGTCCACATGTATCTGGATATTTTCGAAAACGAATATTTTTCTCTGTATATGAAAAAATGTGCGTCCGTGTGTAGTGTCTTCAAACATGAATACATGAAAATGATGCTAACCGCCACCCATAGACAGACGAAATTAGTGGTCGTCTGGTCGTCCCAGACGACCAGAAAGTTTACTGGGTGACTAGTTTTTGGTAAAATGGAAAGTTTGGTGGCCTGAAGGAAAAACAACGGACAACCCAGCCCAAAATAGAAAATGAATTACATAAGCAGCACCCAACTCACTTGTCGGTTTTCTTTTATCAATGTCCGATAGTAGTGCGACCTTAACAATGATATTATTAATTTGCCGCAGCTGAGCATTTTCCTGTGTTTTGAATATCTGTAGCTTTTGCAAAACATTGTCCGATAGGAAAATGATTGTATGGGATGGAGATCAAAGACTCCATTTTGAAAATGCTAAAACTGCAGGCACACACAGTAGAACTATGGGATACTCCAACGCCATGTGATAGCATCTCAGCACAGCGTGCATTTAATTGTAGGGGGTTTTCCTAATGGGCAACCAGGCATTTATCAGGGTAACCAAATTTACAGGTTTAGTTGGCCTGCTTTTAAAACAGGGACAACCTGAATTTTTTTTAAATTTCGAGCACTGCCTATAGAGCATGTGTTCACATGTCATTGTAGTTGAAAACCTTTATTTTCACCTGTCTACACAAATACGATAAACCTCTGTTTTAAAAGATCTACAGTCTAGGGAGCGTTTAAAAAAACTTTGCAGCTTTCGGTATCCAAAAACTCTGTATTTGTTTGAACGGGAGGCAAGAATGGATGAAAAAGTCACTGTTTTTGAAGTAACACTCTTGAGAAGAAAAGGGTCATTATTACACCTAGCCTACGAATGGCTGCGAGGCGGCCGGTGATCAGATTGTATTGATACAGACCTAACTTTTATCATGTAAATTGTATTGTTGTAATTCTAATTACCTGGTAGTCTACATTAACATTAGAAATGCACAAAGGTTTGTATCAAAACAGGGTCACCAGCAGCCTCGTTTCCATTCTTAGGCCAGGTATAAGCAACGATTAAATAAAACAGAGGTGATGTTACAAATTTGTATTGATTAGCACAGTGTTTTTTTTTGTTTTTATAGAACCACCATACAGTACAGTGTGAAAGACTTAATTACTCGGTCCTTTGATATGCACACTCTACATTGTATTTCTTGTGGTGCTTTCAATTTTACTGCCATATATCACTTTAATTTATTAGAAAAGATAAATGGATTACCCCAAGCTTTGTGATAAGCAGACTACAATTCACTTTGTTGTTTTTCTATTCAATGGTCCACCAACTTGGCTATTAATGTGAATGGTCACAGCTCCAAGGAAAATTAATGGATGAGTGGTGTTGTTTTGCTTTCTCATTTTGCAATTGTGTATGAGCTTTCGTTCCAGTATGTTAAAGTTCTGACTGTGAATTAATTTAGACAGATTTTAAGTTACATCATCACTTTTTTCGTGCACAGTGCACAATTCGGACCTTTGTATTTCATTGTTTGGCGCAGTTACGCCTCCTCAGTTTCGTTCTAGTGGCATCATGAACAAGAAGAACTGAGATGAAATTATCACTACTCAAACCTGTAGAAAAACTGTGATGAAACTGTAAAACACTTTATTTTCAATTGATGCAATCTAAGCTGACTTAATAAGTTAAGCTTGCCATGTGCTTCAAGCTGCAACACTGATTATTAATTATTTGTTGATTAGTACCAGGACAGATTTTAAGTTACAATTTTGTTTCTTTCTGCAAACAATTTAGACATCAGAGGGATCTTTGTAGTTTGTAGTGTCTTGCTCTCTCACTTTGCATTGTGCACAAATTAATTTCAGATCAGTTGCTTATCAGCTAGAGTTTTATATTTTCTCTCCGTTTACATTTTCTCTACGTCATCACAGTCTGCTCAATATCAATGAAATGTAACAATTATTACTATCTATTAGATACACATGCCTTTAAGTTATTGAATGGTTTAACATAATTTATGATATGCACAGATATTTTGCAATTTACGTCAGGGAATGGAAAAAGATGAACATTGAGCAAAATGTCCAAACATATTACATGTATATGTTAAACCATTCAATTAGGGATATATCCTTCCACTATTGCCATTTTCTGGTAATCTCAGACTGGCTTCTTCCTGCATTGACGGAAAATCGTATCGATTGCATAATAAGGCACATGCGAATGATGAAAACCATTCAAATGTCGTTTATTTGATTGGATAAACGAAATGTCGAGTAACAAGCGATGACAAGCTAATTAAATTTCTCAGGCAATTTCTTTCATTGAAAAACTCCAGCCTAGCCTGTTCTGTCTGTATTTGCTGTTCTAAACCAGTCAAACTGGGACACTTATACTGTAACAGTGTATTACTGTCTCACATTTTGCATGTCCTCTTGACCAAATATCATGGTAAAATGGCATAACAGTGGATAATAATATTAAGTCTAGTTTATTGAGCAGTTTTCTATATCTTATAGGAAGGTCATTATGGAGGCAACAACCTCACCCATTTTGGCGGGCAAGTAAGTGAAATAATCTCTTAGTTCATGCACACTTTCTGTAGGGAACTTTTTAAACTACGTAAGGCAAACTGCCACTGCACACCAGTGACTCAGTAGGGCTCTCGTGTGGGAGATAATAATGTGGGTTCAAAATTGGATCAAAACGCAGAATCATAATTAAAATAACTGAGGAGAAAGTGCTGCCTTTGTAAATTCATCTGCAAATGGTTAGACTTTCAAGTCTTCTCATGATCAGGTAACATCATAAGGGCTATACACTGTCGGCCCCCTCTCACAAATATCTTCCATGTTCATAAGTTCCCTGTGAGACATGCACACACTATTCGAGAAGAGTAGGGGATGGACCAGAGTTCCTGGTGTTGTGGCTGTCCTCTATTTGTGTATGGGTGGGTGGGTATAGGAGGTTGACATCAGCTGAATAGCTGTCAAAGCATCAACTTGCTCAAACAAACAAATAAATGACTGTAAACAAACAACAGACAGACTAAAATCAAATTATTAACACATGTACATGTGTACATGTATATGTGTAATCATTGTATTTACAGGCAATGGCCAATTAGGTTAATATTTTCTGCATTTTTTTGCAGCATCTTGAATGAATCCATCCCAAAAGATGAAGCTGATCAACTTCTTCAGGATCTTTTTCATGAAATGAGTAAGAAAAGCAAAACAAAAGGTTTCAATGATAATAATAATTATTATTATTAATTATTATTATTACATGTAGTCCCATATACAGTATGTAATGCTTTAAATGAAAAAAACTACCGGCACGTAAAAATATTATTCAATGACATGTTTCCAGGGCTTGAAAGTGTGACAAATACAGTCACCTTTGCAAGTGAAGAATTATTTTTTCCATTTAATTTTGCTATACTGTCTAATAATTATTACTTAGAAAAATACATGTGTCTGTAGTATAGTAAGGGTCACAAATTAAGTGACTACAATCATGGACAAAAGTGTTGGGAAGGTAACTTCATTTTACAGATACCCCCCTCTCCCTTTTCAATGTTACCTGAAGAACTCCAACATTGAATATGGGGGAGGGGGGCCACAAGAGCATGGTATTTCCCAAATACTTCAGCCAATAGTTAGAAAAATCGAATTAGGTGTGAAGTGAGCTGATGCCCGCAACCTTCCCAACAACTTTTGACCACGATTGTCTGAAAAAGGTCGAAGCGCAATAAATGCGATTTTATACACGTGGTTTCATTCCTTTAACAGAAACTCGAAGAAGTGGCAAAATATTAGCATTTCGATATGTTTCGTTCAAGTTATTGCTGAAATCAAGCTCAAATAACGTCTTCATATTTTCTTGTTGATAATCTCGCAAATAGTAACGTGGGATGTTTACGAAATGAATAAGAATAATTCCCGGTGAGCTGTACCATATATCTATTTGCTGTTGTTAGATATGCAATATTTGCCATAAATACGCGATAGATTTTGCTAGGATAGGTCGTAAGTGGCTTCCAAATGTTATTGAACCCTGTGTGTAGCCTCGAGGATCAGGTTACAGTCATATAGTCAATGCTACACAGTTCTCCTCAACAGTACTCCATACATTCCGAGGAAAATGTCGCTGTTTTGTTCGTCTTTGGCTTCAACTAAGCGCTTAGTAGTGACCATTGTAATCCAAACTTTCTTTTTCATAGGATTGCAGACTGTAAAGTTTGGTTTTAAACACTATTTACACAGTACTCCATCGAACGAATATAAATGAGAACTTATTACTCAATTAATCTTTTAAGTTCCCGCAATAGAAGGGAGTACTGTTCAAAATGAAGGAATTTCTTTATTCTAAGGGACAAATTCACAATCAGTTACTTTGCAGTATTAAATTCTATCCATAACCATTCAAGTTGTATCAAAACGTACCTCACTGGCCTCAAAAATTGCCACATACTTGTGGAGTACTGTGTGGAGTACTGCGTGAAACAACGTTTTGTAGTCATGTATTAACAATTATACGTCAATAGGTCGCCATTCACTCTCGCTACATCACCTGAAGGCCATCTAAAAATGCATTTACTTAACAAACCGGGAAAACAATAGTACAACAACAAATTTTCAGTTCCAAGCACGTGGTTTACATGTCTTGGTGAGGTTTGAATTAGGGAAAAAAGAACCTTTGCTATATTACTATTGTGGGAGTAACTCAAAGAACAATACGTCGACCATTAACAGGTCACTTGTCTTCTAAATATTTTGTATGTTTTGCACGAATTGTACCTCTAGATACCAAATTTACACTGCAATACGTTTTTAAGTGGTGAACTTCATGAAACAGAACGGCAATTTTACGGAGAAAGGACTTTCAATGCGCATTGTTGTACCGGTCCTAAGATACTGTTGTAACGCAATATTGTGTCACGGAAAACCACTCCTCGGAGTGAGCACATAGGTGGCTTTAGCAAATTCCATGTTCTGAGACTGGGGCCCAAAAACAATGACAATAAAGATAATCCATGGAACCGTAATTATGGAAAATAACAACTGCAAATCTTCCGTAAATTTTGTGTTCTACGCCAAAAACTGTTTACAGTTGTTTTCAGACAATCATGGACAAAAGTGTTGGGAAGGTAACTTCATTTTACAAATACCCCCCTCCCCCTTTTCAATGTTGGATTTTCCAGGGAAAAAAAATGGTGACTTTTCTTACCTGAAGAACTCCAACATTGAATGTTGGATTTTCCAGGGAAAAAAAATGGTGACTTTTCTTACCTGAAGAACTCCAACATTGAATGTTGGATTTTCCAGGGAATTAAAAATGGTGACTTTTCTTACCTGAAGAACTCCAACATTGAATGTTGGATTTTCCAGGGAAAAAAAATGGTGACTTTTCTTACCTGAAGAACTCCAACATTGAATGTTGGATTTTCCAGGGAAAAAAAATGGTGACTTTTCTTACCTGAAGAACTCCAACATTGAATGTTGGATTTTCCAGGGAATTAAAAATGGTGACTTTTCTTACCTGAAGAACTCCAACATTGAATGTTGGATTTTCCAGGGGAAAAAAATGGTGACTTTTCTTACCTGAAGAACTCCAACATTGAATATGGGGGAGGGGGGCCACAAGAGCATGGTATTTCCCAAATACTTCAGCCAATAGTTAGAAAAATCGAATTAGGTGTGAAGTGAGCTGATGCCCGCAACCTTCCCAACAACTTTTGACCACGATTGTAGTTTTGATATTTGCTATATAAAGTTCTAAATACAAATGAAAGGGTTAACTAGCTGTAATAGTTGCCACTTTTTAAAATGAAAAAATATTTTGTTTCTCATCGTGAATTTTGTTTTAAATATGGGTCAATGTTACGTGCACAATGCCATTCCCTTAATCATTCGCCACTTCCGCCAGTGTCTTTATTTAATTACATGTAACTAGTTTTTCACATGAGAGTTTCTTTAACCTTGTGTATTCCATTGAAACAAAAGAGAACATTTGCATGATAATAATTATTTACACAAAAAATTAATCAATTCTGATTGGCCAAATTTTGCTGTAACAGTGCAAACGTGTAACATCATTGCAAAGTTGTAACACAGTGCAATTACAGATGTATTTTGATTGGTTTAGACACAATAGAAATTTGAATTAGCCAATCAAATCTTTTGTTTTGAAATCAAACGTGCACCCTGGATGGTGCATTTTTTTCCTGATTGCGTGATACACATGCATTTCTTCTGCTTAACCATCTCGAATTTTATCATACATGTATATATTTTTAATAAGTAATCTCTGATTTTCCTCGTGCAATTTGGAATAAATTCATGGGCAATAATTGTAAATTTTTTGAATGACTACAAATTAATTATTAGACTCACCCTATGGGCTTGGCCAATTTTGCTCGTCTTTATTATAAAAATTGTAAATCAATGTCGTAGGAGTCTTAATTGTACCAATAACGAGATGCTTCCATGAAGCATACACTGGGTTGCCTGTGGTACGTGTTACAGAAAATCAGAAGGCACTGAATTGTGTGGTATTGAACAACAGCATTCCAGTCTCTGAAGAATAACAAATAAAAGAGAGCAGAAGGAAGTTTCCGGGACGGTCGGTCGAGAATAAAATATTTACGACATGAAAACAACATTAATTTTGAACCGTGAATATAGAACATAAAAAGTTACGATCAGCGACAAACATTTTGGGAGATTTTTTCTACATGTACGTTCAAATGAATCGCAAAATCGAAAGTGACATGGCCGGAATTCAAGGGCAAGATACCGGGTTTTTGTAAGTTTGTTTTTCTGTCAAGTGTTATAAAGTTTGACAATAAAATGAGCGAAGTCAAAACAAAGATCACAATTGCCCAACTCTTGAGGTAATGACCATTTGTTTATGCAAAGTCAAAATTAACTCTCCAAGATGTGTACGATGTTATTTATCACCAGGTAATTCCGTCATTTTGGAAATTAATAGCAGCTACTTTATTATTCATCTGCGTCACAATTTTTCCCTGATTTTGGGGCTCATTTTGTTGAAACTCCAGCACGCTTCCAACAGGCCTGTGAACCCTTCCTGCTTACAGAGCAATACTAAAAAACCTTAAGCTCGAAAATTCAATACACAACATGACATTATAATTCACAAAGGCAGAAAATACCACAGAATCCTTTTCCAGCAAAAAATTTATTGAAACAAACAACATATTTGCTCTTAGAGGCAAAAACCTCTTCCTATTTCATTGCGTGCGTGAAGACAAGAAACTCAATCGTGTCAAATTACCATTAGCCTAAATTACCATGTACTTCAGGTTTCCTGAAGAATCTTTTCCTTGAATAACATAAAAACTATCCAGTTAAGCTCGCATATCATAAAACATGATGAATTCATAAAGGCCACCTTTTCCAGCGAACAATTTTTTGAAGCAAACAACATATTTGATATTAGAGGCAAAAACCCCTTCTATTTCATTACATGCGTGAAGAGAAGAAACTCAATCGCGTCAAATAATGCGCAATATTGCAACAAACTAAATTTCAGGATCAAACCGTTTCCACGAAGAGCCTTTTCCTTGATTAATGAAGCACAAAATGCACGACAAGCTTTCTTTCAAATAATTCTTGGCTGTCACATTTCCAATTATTTTCTTTACTTGAAGACTGTGCAGAGTTGATCACAGATCCACGTAAGGTGTTCGATTCGTTCTCTGTCTTTGTTGAACCCATAAGTTACCAGAGAATTTTCCATTTGGTTTCAGTGTTCTACATCACAGCACACTTGGGTAACTATTAGAAATGCAGCTCACTTTGATTTCGGCTCAACGGGCGACAGATTGTTGTCAAAGTCCATTACTTGTCGCTTTTAAGTTTCCACCGCCTGTCTTGTTCAGTATCCAATTGACTTGCCAGTATTTAGCTTCATAAGGGTATATTTTGTTCAAAGATCCACTAAAACGCCATTCACGTTGAACATGACTTTCGACGCCGTTGCCGGTTTACATTAAGTTTATCATTCTACTGTGTCCACCAGAGAAATCTATGCATTTCCACTACCCTCTCTATCCTAAGAGAATGCGAGCAGAAGGCTCTATGCACAAAGATACCACTTAGCAGGGGAGTGACAGGCAAGACTTTTACTGACACGGAAAAAAATAAAAAAGTAAAACGGAGCAATCTACCAATTTTCCGACTGGGATTGCCATACGGCAACCCAGTAATTACGTGTATTGTTTCTCAGAGCATGTTCACATACCGTATGTTGTTTTAAAAAGCAGTATTAGACAGAGGGTTCATTAAGGGACAAGCACCAGGAAATTGACCTGCTGTGCACACTCTTGTGCCATGACTTTTTGCCCAGCTGTTTACCGGTAATCTTTTCAGCTTACTTTATTAATTATATCAAGAGCGTTAAAAATGCCGGCCAGCTGCCACATGTTGAAAGACCTTCTGAGCAAAATCCTAATGAAACCCTAGAGATGGAAAAAAGTTTCCCACATACTCTATTATTTTCCTTTAGACCAGACTGACCTTATGATCTTTAATGTGATTTGTTTTCTCAGGTGAAGAAGGCTTCAACGAAATCAGATTTGCTGCCTACCGGACTGCAGCAAAACTGCTTTTTGTCCAAAGCAAAACAAACTGTAAGCTGGTGACAGTAGTACAATCATGTATTTATAATTTCAACTAGTACAAACAGAGTTTGGTTATTTCCACGGATTCCGAAGTTCTCAAAGGCCATTTCAGAAAATACCATAATACTCTTTGTTTGTCCCCCCAAATTTTGCACAAGCATTGTTTCCAGTTTCTCTTGGGAATTACAATGGTCCCAAGAGAAAACAAAAACAATGCGTATGCAAAATTTGAGGGGACAAACAAAGAGTATTATGGTATTTTCCGAAATGACCTATTGATTGTTTCACTCCTTCCATTTCAATGGGCCATTGAAAGTATTTAATCTTGGTAAGAACCAGATGATTAACTCAAGAGTGGAGATCTCTTGAAGGTGAAAGAGTCAACCAAGATTATTGGTGTCCTTGTAATGAGTACATACATATAAAAAATGTCTGGCATTAGCCAAGATGAATGTAGAGTCTAATGGGCCTGTTCACAGATGGGTCCCTGGGTTGTTGAGATACCCGGCCTCGCTGGGGTAACCAATCTCTCCATACAATCTCTCTTTTTTTCTTGATTGTGTTTCACATGAGAGGTGGGGTTCCTCACCGAGGTGGGTTGCCCGGTCAGCCAGGCCAGGTAACCTGCTTAGGTGAGGTGGGTTTTCTCCATGTGAATGCTGAAGGTGGGGTACCCTGCCTGACTGAGGTGATGTTCATTCAGGCATTTATCTTTAGTTTGAACATTTGGAAACCTCACCCCAGCACCCCGGAGCTTTTAATATTGCATGTGAAGGCTCTCTTTTTCTTAACTGCGATAAGGCAGGGTACCTCACCTACCTGGGGTCTCCCACCTCCATGTGAACAGACCCTAAATTGACAGGCCAATTATTGCTTTATCATTGAATTAGTCACTTTACCTTGATTAGGCAAAAAGCACATTCTTTGCTTTCTTGCAAATCATGTTGTCTGAGGGTTTTTTTCTAACCTGAATCAGTTGAATTAATATTGCTTCACAGGCAATAACAAATGTTAGACTTGATTGACATGAATGGATATTCTTGTTGCAGTCATGGCAAGTGAAAGAGTGGAATAAGCTCAGACCTATTAATATTAGATCTAGTCAGAATGTAAAGCTTTTAAGAAAAATAATGTAAACTATCTTAAGGACTCGATCATTTCTGTATTTCTTAAGTCAACACTATTTTTGTATTTTGTCTTTAGTCATTTTATTTATTGGATTTTATGTATAGTATAATGAGGGCCACTAGTTTATCAGTTCTACATGTAAGTCGATTCAGTCCAAGAACTTAAATAAATTTGCACCTGCCTGGTTTTTCACTAAATTTTCTTAAAAATGATCAGATTTGCTATCTTCACTGATCTGTGAAGGCAAGTACTGTACAGTACTGTTTCTATTGTAGTCCATGATTTTTTTTTCAGTACATCTTGTGGATGTTTTTAACATGATTGAAGCATTTCGTGAAAATGGACTCAACACATTGGACCACAACACAGAGCTCCATGAGACACGGCTAGAAGCCATTGTGTCCAGCATATTTTATGCGTTGAACAAGAGGTTACCTACAACCCACTACATTGAAGTCGAGCGGTCCATAAGTTTGGTGACAAACTGGCTGTTATATGCGTATGACAGGTGATGATTACAGTATACAGGATACACAGCATGAACACGGACATAGATGAGGCTATGGAAACACGGAAAAAGTCCTCTATTGCTTTTATAGAATATTTGTCAAGGATAATTTTGACAAATGAAGGAAAATGCTGGTTTTTTTACTTCTAGACTGAAACAGATTTTCTTGATACACGCTCATATTTCCTACCAGCCAATCAAAACACGTGTCTGACAACACATAACCAATCAAAATTCATGTGATGTCACAGCTGTGTTTCCATACTCTCATCTAAACACAGAGCTCTATTGACCAATGAGAGTGCACATACTATTGTAATTATTAATTTTTTTAAAATTGGTATGGAATTGAAAATGCATCCTTGTTGTTGGACTTGTTTCTGATCTTAAGGTCATTTTTTAAGGATGTCCGCACCCAAAATGTTCCCACGTCCAGACTTTTTTAAAACTTGTCACGCAGAAAGGTAATGATCTACTTTTGCCAAAAAGGCAAAAAAAATGGGGGGTCACCGTGCTCGTTTTCGAGATCATGAGGTGCACTTTTAGAAGTTGCATTATTTAAAAACGATCTTAGCTTACAACTGTCAGCAATAAAAAAGCTACATTAGTGAAATTTAGATCAGGTAAACATACTCAATTCAACATAAACTAAATTAACTTAATGCAGCTGATGTCTTTTTCTGAGGTGAAATAGACCCTGAAAAACGATACACATTAGTCTAAGAAAAAAATCTTTGGTCGCACGAGACCATAAAAGGCGACACATTTGTACCTTCTCACACAAAGATTTTTTTTGTTTTTTGTTAAAATGGACAAAATCAGATAAAGAAGTGATCTATGGAAAGAAAAATAGGGGTCACCAAGCATTCAAGAGAGTAAAATTGCTGCAAAGTTCTCAAAACGATGGTATATGCTCACTGTCACGTCATTGCGTGACATTTCTGAGAAGACCTGGGTCCACAGCTATCCCATGATGCCACATGCTTTCACATTCCATTCTTGTGGAAAATGTTTGAGCCTTTAGCATTGTGTTTACCTTGGTGGTCTGTGATGCATGATGCGTGCGTGACATGCACGAAAAAATGTGTAGTAGCAACGGGTGCGAACGTCCTTAAAATTCAATTTCATGATGCTTCAAATGACCTTGTTAAGATGCAAACCCCCCAGCTTTAATTAGGTGGATTCTACTTTAACCCTTTACCCCTAAACAGTCCATACTTAGTATTTTACTCTGTCTAATGCCAGACGATTTTACTCGTGAATGGGGAACCCCTGGGAGTCTATGGGTTAATCACTGACTGAGATGTCTCAATAACCCTTTCACCCTTAAACTGGCCTGACGCAAGACAATTTACTCGTCAATGGGGAACCCCAAGGAGTCAGTGGGTTAATTAGCTAGTCACCCCTAGCCTTGCTACAAAATGGCCCTTTAATACTGTGTCAATGCATAAATAGGTTGGGGCTCCTACAATATAGGTGTTTGTGGGAAAAAAGAAGCTTGACTTTCAAGTATCCCTTTTTTTGGTTTGTTTTCTCTAGTGATTCCATTGGACGGATCAGAGTGCTCTCAGTGAAGACAGCTCTTTCAACGATGTGTGCGGGGCGTCTTGTTGACAAACTGAGATGTAAGAGCAGTATTTAAATTAACCCTTTCACTCCCAAGAGTGACACTTACAGATTTTAATCTGTCTAACACCAGACGATTTTACTTGTCAATGGGGAACCCCACAGGGGTGAAAGTGTTAACAACAGTTAGATTCACTCAAAAAGTATGTCCCCATTAACCCTTTCACTCCCAAGAGTGACACTTATAGATTTTACTCTGCCTAACGGCAGACGATTTACTCGTCAATGGGGAACCCCACAGGATTGAAAGGGTTAAACATCTGTGTCTGCCAAAGGAGTTACACACTATGAAAGCTTGCCTTGTTTTGCAGATCACTTTTCGCAGATAGAGGATGAGAATGGATTGTTGAACTTTCCTAAGTTTGAAGCCTACCTGAGAGAATTACTTCAGGTAAGTTGCCCTGTCAATAATATTCCTTTGTTCAGTAAGTAAACAATGTGGACCCAAATGTACGTGGAGTAGAGTATGTTGTGAGCAGCTTACTGAGAAGTAAAAGGGGTATTTTACACGTGGTGGTTTGTGGAGCAATGATTATGTCGTAGCTCAAATATTTTTCTTGGTTTAAAATTTGTCAAGCCAGTTCAATTTTATTTTTTCTTTTGTCTAATATTCATTATCATATTAAGGTGAAACAAAAGAGAAATCAAAGTTGAACAACTGGTAATTTGAACAACTTTGAACCAAATGTAAATTTGAACCATAACATACCAGTACATAGACAAGCAAAATGAAAACCAAGTGGAAGAAGAAAAGCTGCTGCCTTAATTGTTTGACAATTTACAACAAACACAACAACAACAATAATAGTAGTGATAATTACTAGTATAAGATGATGATGATGATGAAATCTGGACAGTTATAAATTTGTTGGAATGGGATTGAATTGAACATTTAGGAGCCTGTTTTTCTTGAACCTGGGATAGGGTGGCCATGAGAGCATTCAACACCCACCAATGTGGCACAAACTCAATCCTTGATGATGCCATGTGTTGGTTGAATTTTTGTTTGTTGTTGATCCTTTTTATCGTATTGTTTTTCTCTGGGTGTGTTCCAATGTTTTTCCCCACTCACTAAAAGCAAGCATGCAGAGCTTATTCCACCAAGTTGCAACTGTCCATCAAGGTCAGACCTGGAC
>OX421446.1:51025979-51028479 GCA_949126865.1 Montipora capitata
TTCCTCACCGTGTGCGGCGGGCTTAAGTAGGCCAAAAGCATTTGAACAGTAGAAAACTATTTTTTATCTTGGAGCAGCTGCAGTTTACCCCGCCACATCGAGGCCGTTACTGTAAAGGGCTGGCCACGCGGTACGCGGAAAAAATAAAGTCAAGGTTGCTAAGTATCTTAAGTAGCTGGCTACGCAGTACGCGGTACGCAGAAATAATTAAATTCAAGATGGCGAGGTATGTTAGCTGACTACGCGGTACGCGTACGCAAAGTTAAAAGCGTGCTTAGGCCAAATCACTGAAACGAGCGCTTAGGCTTCATCAATGAACGAGTCCTATTTGCTTCACACAATCTCGTGCAAAGTGTAGTTAGCCAAACCGTAAATTGTAAGCTAAAATGTTGACGAGGGTTTAGGCCTAATCACTACTAGAGGACTATTATTAATAGTCTTCGAGTAGTGAAAAGGTGACGCTTTACTTCGTTTTATTCCCTCTTTCTTCTCTTGTAAGTTATTCACGCAATTTTTTTTATTTTCACTCCCCTTTTCTTTTAAAAAATAAAGCGGATGTAAAGAGAAGCGAATGCCGCCGGTGTGTTAGGTGAGACAGAGAGGGAAAACAAAGCTGAAAAGCCTATTCAAATCGTCGTGTCATTTAACAGCAACACCGGAAAATAACTGGGTGAAACACGAAAATAAACAGGTGTAATGGAAGCGTGCTTGAATTTCGTCAAATTATCCCCAAAATCAGCAAGAATTTGTGACGCTGATGAATAATGAAGCAGTCTCTTTTTCCAAAACGATAGAATTACCTGGTGATAAATAACCTCGTCTAGGAGAGTGAATTTTTGGCTTCGCAGAAACAATGGTCAACCTCAGAGAGTTGGACGATTGGACGTTTGTGTTGAATTCGCACATTTCTTGTCCAACGAGTGCTTTCTTCGAACCGCAAAATGAAAGCTAAAATTTTACGAGAGTGCTTAAAAGCCTAATCATTTAAAGGAGCGCTTACACTTTTGACATATGGCTATAATGAACTGTCACCGCGGTGCGCAATCCCGTAGTCGATGAATGAAAATTGTGCAAGGGCGATCTCATGAAAAGTGTAGTTAACCGAACCGCAAAATGAAAGCAAAAAGTTTACGAGAGTGCTTAGGCCTAATCACTGAAACGAGCGCTTAGGCTTAATCAGGAAGCGAGTGGTATTTCCTGCAGTTAACCGAACCGTAAAATGAAAGTTAATTAACCGAATTGTAAAATGATTTGATCAACGTGCTATAAGAACGAGAGATACATATCAACAAGGAGATTGATTACGCTTTAAGAAACATCATTGTTTGTGCTCGATCATCGTGCTTTATGAACGAGAAATACATATACATCAATGTCCCTCGCTCTTTTTGTTTGGCGCCTCAGACGGGAGAAATACTGCGTATCCACAAAGCTCGGCGTCTCCAATGCGTATCTGCGTGCCCGCGTATCCACCACCCAATTTAGTGTAAAGCTTTGACGTGGAAGGGTATTCGGTGAAGCCGTTGATTTCACCGATAGGCTTTTTTTTTTCTCTTGGGATTTATTCACCCATTTTCTTTTTTTCACTTCACGTTTCTTTGAAGAAATTATGTCTGTATGAAAAGTGGAGAAGCGGAAGCCGCGAGTGTGTTAGATGAGAGGGAAAGCAAAGCTGAAAAGCCTTTTCAAATTGTCATGTCATTTAACAGGCGCACCGGAAAATAAGTGGGTGAAAGACGAAAATAAACAAGTCTGTTGGAAGCGTGCTTGAATTGCGACAAATGAGCCCCAAAATAAGCAAGAATTTGTGACGCTGATGAATGAAAATGGTTTAAGGGCATTCGTGAAAAGTGTAGTTAACCGAACCGTAAAATGACAGCTGTAATTGCCGAATTTGTCGAAATCGCCAATGTTCACCCGCGTAGTATAAATACCAATGGATGAAGTAATTTGACGAAATTGGTAAAACATCGCCAAAATTGCCGATTTTGTCCAAACGCCAATGTTCACCCAAGAGGTGTAAATACCAATGGATGAACTAATTTGACGAAATTGGCAAAACATCACCAAAATTGCCGAATTTGTCAAAATCGCCAATGTTCACCCCGTATGGTGTGAATACCAATGGATGAACTAATTTGACGAAATTGGCAAAACATCGCCAAAATTGCCGAATTTGTCAAAATCGCCAAAATCGCCAATGTTCACCCGTGTGGTGTGAATACCAATGGATGAACTAATTTGACGAAATTGGCAAAACATCGCCAAAATTGCCGAATTTGTCAAAATCGTCAAAATCGCCAAAATCGCCAATGTTCACCCGTGTGGTGTGAATACCAATGGATGAACTAATTTGACGAAATTGGCAAAACATCGCCAAAATTGCCGAATTTGTCAAAATCGCCAAAATCGCCAAAATCGCCAATGTTCACCCGTGTGGTGTGAATACCAATGGATGAACTAATTTGACGAAATTGGCAAAACATCGCCAAAATTGCCG
>OX421446.1:51033479-51063479 GCA_949126865.1 Montipora capitata
TTCACTGTGTTGAGCATGCACGGAGGTTACTTAGCGACCGAATCCTTACGTCATACTTCATATTGTGTGGGCTCACTTAACAACAGCGGATTTACTGTAAAAGAATGCGTGGGACACATTGGGCTCAAGTGACAGTCAGCAAACATATCGTGGGGCATGCGGTTTGAAGAGTGCCGTCCAAGGTTGTGTACGGCGGTTGGACCAGAGCGAGTTTCGACCCAAAAGGCAGAGGTCTCTTCTCACGTACTCGTCAACTCAGCGAACGCAAAAGAAGAGGGTTGTCCAATACACCCAAACTGAGACCGATGGACGAAGGCCATGAGCAACCAGACTCACCGGAAGTCAGTTCGCGAGAGACTAGAGATTCAGCTAGTTAACGGCAAGTTGCAAAGGTAAAGTCGAAATGTGTGTTTTTGAAGCCGTTCAAAAACACTCGCAGCACGTGTTTTATCGGGTCTAAAACACTTGGTTATGCCTCGTGTTTTTAAACCCGATAAAACACTGCTGCTCGTTTTTTTAAAAATGACATAAACACGATACTAAATCTCAGTTATTAAAGTGATTATATTCCACTTGCGCGGTCTTCAGTCCAGTAAAGGGGGGTTATGTTTTTTCTCGCCTTTCAATTTTAGAACGCTGGGGAGAGAGGCAATTCATTCCGAAGCAAATTTTTATGTGGCGGTGGAAGGAAGAAACGCCCCTCACTTCCGGATTTTCCGCGAGAACCAGAACCCAACAAGACGCTTGATGTCACCAACATCGTGTAAGTGCTGATTTACTGAAGAGATTCCATAATGCAGTGCGTCTTTTTGGAGATAGAAGGGATTTTAAGATCAACGACGGCGACATTGACGAAAACTTCACTTCAAAATATAACTAGAGCTGCTCTGTCGTATGTCTTTCGTGATTGTTTAATCTCGTTCCCGTCGCACATTGTGGGCGAGGTATCCTAAAAATAAATTGGTACGAGCGGTTTCAGAGTAAAAATTTAGAATGAAAGATTCACATTTGTACGCCCGCGTTGCCGTTGAAACCTCAAACTTGTTGATTTCACGTCGTTGTTGTGCAGAGTACATCAAGGGTGAGGCTAAATCGCGTGGGTGAGTGGGTCGTGGGTCGTGTTTGTTTGAAGATAAAAAAGTATATATATATATTAGCTCCCTCAGTGGTCGGTCCAAATTTGCAATTGCCCGCTTGCGAATTAATTTCTCGAACTCCTTTTATGAAACGTTGAACAAAAGAAAACTGTCTCCCATTAACTATAAACATTTTTCCTTAAAGTTAGGGTTAGGGTTAGGGTTACATGACGTGTTTACATGGAGGATCTCGGACCCACGACACACGACCCACGACTCACGACCCACCCACCCACGACCCACCCACCCACGCCGATAAGACACTCTCGTACATCAAACGTATGTGCTAAAATGCGTGCCGCACGAGCATTTTTCGTCTTTTAACCAATGATATTCTTGTTTTGTGACGGTCTCGTTGACGACCGCGTCGTAGATCTTAAATTCCCTCATGAGCTTAAGCGAGACGACGACGACAACGGCTATGAGAAGGTCACAAGAAAATCAATAGACCTGATCAGAAAAGAAAAAAAAGCTCTGCACCGAGCATTGCTTTACTCTCGAAATGTCTTTTTCCTCTAAAGTGTTCATAGCCTGCTTTGGCCAATCGGAATGCGAGCAAATGAGGCAATAAACCAAACTTGAAAACATGCGACGAAAAATCGAACAGAACTCGCGTGGCGGACGAAAAGCGCGGGAAAAGGCAAGTTTGGGGCTATTCACTACTTGCACAATTCCATAATACACCTCTATTACCCTCCAAAACTTTTGCATAACCATTGTTTGCAATTTCTCCTGGGACATGAAAATGTCCCAAGAGAAGTCGAAAACAATGCCTATGCAGATTTTTGGGAGGGTAAAAGGGGTGTATTATGGGATTTGTGCAATTAGTGAATTAGGTGCTTTTGCTTGTACTTGGTCATGTTGTTGACTAATAACCAAGCGAAGTTACGTAACACTAACCTGTGAATAGGCAAGCCATTGGGTTGTGGCAGAAACCCATAAGGGTTGAAACGTATAACGCGAGTTCACAGCTTCGGAATATTCAGTGCGAACTGATTTGTTGAATGTTTCATTGCTATATAAATAAGTACCATATTTGGAAACCCCTCGCTCTTGTTGCTCCAAATATGGTACTTAGCAAATTGAATATTCACAAGCTTGTTTCCCAGCTCACAAGGGGCCGTTACACGTTTCAACCCTTATGGGTTTCTGGTTGTGGGTAGGTGAAGCTCATCTGGAAGGGGTTACTACGTAGCAACACCACGTTTCCATGACTTTCTTTCCGCTGTTTTTCGAATTTGTTCTTATATACGGAACTCCTTTCTTTTATTTAAATGGAATTACCTTTTAGTAATGATATCCACGCAAACCGTTAACTCAGTCAGTATTCAATATTCTCAGTATTAAGCGTTTTTGTAATTATTTTGTAAATTCATGTCATCTCTGTTTAATTGTCTTTTTAACGTAGCATTGTGAGGCGCCATAGCGCAGTTAGTGGATATGGCGCTTTATAAATCTATTCATCGTCATCATCATTTATTCTACGTGAACAGCCTGTTTGGTGTCTTGTTTACTGTAAGTGGTTGTGAGTGGGAACTTACCGGTCATTGAAACCTCTCAAACGTTTCTTTCCTTTGAGTGTGTGCGAGAGAGAACCCTTGTTTGAAAAAAACGTTTAAGAGAAAAAAAGTAAAAGTAATTAATTTCCAGTTTTTTTCGAAACGTCGAACATTTTGACGGATCTTTTTTGTGTGTAGAATTATTAATTTAAAGGAGTGTTTGAAAGGAATGACCGTTTCTGTAGGACGATCATCAGTATGACGCAAAATATTGCTCTGGTACTAAAAGTGAGCCATGCTGTTAGTTTTTCTTTTTGATTTAAATTCGTTTCCTCTCGATTGGCCGCAGTCTTGTTCACAATTTATTTGGATCGATTGTTATCTGAAATACGATTGTTATCTGAAATAACCACGAATCAATTATTTACTCTCTTTTGCTTTCTTGCGTATCAAAATATCAAATATTCTGGTGATGTAAGATCATTTTCGATTTCCTGCCCTGCGAAATGGAACTAAAAGCGAAGGAATGCAGTTGTCGGTGGTTGGTTTTTTCTAAGAAGCACTTGTGTGCGGATCTGTGGATATGAGATGAAAATGAGTTCCAGTAAAAGTAGTTCGAATGGCAGTATATCCAATAGCGAGGGAAGCAGTAGAAGCAGCACAAGTACTGGAAGCGCCAGTTCTCAAGGAGGGAAACGTCTATTTATCACTTTGAAACCAAATGCTAGACAAACCTGCTACATTTTCACACGACCCATGAGAGTAAGGTTAAAATGTCCCACGTAAGTTGATATTTTTTTCAACATATTTTCAAATTTCTCTACTTTAGATATTAGCAAATCTATTTGGAAAATGCAAACCGAATCATATTCGGGGAAAGTTCTCGAATTTTCTCTCGCACGACAGCGTGTAGACTTAATTTTAGAATAACGTTGTACCACGAGATGAGTAGCTCGACACGAAAGTATTATTCTTATGTCCTGTATATTTAATAATTTCTTTGTCGTGAAGACATATGATGTTGAAAGGCCTGTTCCAGAACATTTGTTTACCTCAAACGGTTTTCTTTGATCGACATGTTTCAATGTTCTTCGCTAATTCAAATATCTTAGAATAGAAAAGTCAAATTTAATATTCCGTTTTAGTGGGTTCGTATGTTCAATTATGCGAGGGACAGCAGATGTTTGTGTGATTTTGCTTGTTGAAGTTTCTGGGTTTTATTTCGAAACACTCCGCATTGTTATTTCGGAGAAACAGGGGTGTGAGATTGCCTATACTCAGTTTATACTCATAATCAACACTGAGGACCTGAAAGCTTACATTGAAACTATTTGTTTGTTAAGGACCTCCTGAAAACTAACCTCAGACTTCATTTCTCTAAGTGATTTTTTAACCGATCTTTAATATCTGTTTTACGGTGTTGTTAGTTTTTTCATTGTTGCCCTATTTCTTAGAACGCTTTCCATTTGACAGAACTGACCGGCCACACCGTGCATTTGGATGGATTAACTATACAACGCTTTCAAATTAACGCACTGCGAGGATGATATGCACTCCTCCAGACTAGGAGCTTACCACTTTGCTGTATTTGTGGCACGGTGTTTTTACAGACCGAGTTATTTTTGGATCACTTTTCCCGTGAAACCAGGGATTAAGAATGGTCGCTCGTGCAATCGGCCCGAATCTTATTTAAAGAACTCGTCTAAAAATAGCTTGATCTGTGAAAATGCCATTACATAGACCTAGTATTGTAGTCGTAGGCTTCTGAATATGGGCTTTTGTTTTCAGATGACCTTGAAAACAAAAACCAGTTTCCCTTAACTTCCTCGACTACGTGAACTCGCCGGAGTACGTAAACATGACAGCATGAAATAGCGCCTTAAATAATGTGGACGTCTTAGGGAAAAGAATTCAACCCCTTCCAAAGAATACTTCAGATAAAATTGAAACGCAATAAGGCCCTCCACAGACGAGACAAGTTGTTATCGATAACTTTTTAGTTGTCGACAACAAAAAGTTATCTATGACAAAACATTGCGTGTGTGAATCAAGTTATCGACACAAATAGCGAAAAATCAAGCCCTCGATAACAAAGCTTGTCATCGGCAACAAAGTAGTTTTTCTTTTTCAAATGGAAGACTACTTTAGCTGTCGATGGAAAACGCGGCCGTTTGTTATCGACAACTCCCTTTCTCCCGTCTATGAGCAAGTTATCCATTACTGAAGTCTGTTTCGTAGCGACGCAAACGATTTTTGAAGTCAGCGGTTCTTCTTTTCTTGTCGCTATTTTCCCAGCCTCCCGCAAAACGTACCGGTTATCGACAACTAGAGTTTTCGTCTGTGGAAACGCATTTCTTAACATTAACAGCTGTCGATTTAATTAAGATGTCCATAACAACTTGCCTCGTCTGTGGAGGGCCTAAGGGCCAGATTACGTGTCTTTCTTTCAATCTGTTATCCCAACGGGAAAAGACCATTTCCCCACGGGGAAAAATGGCCACTGTAACAGGAACTATTATTACTATCGTAGGCCACCATTGCCCTCAGATCTGTCTGGACCAAACCAATACGTGGATTACGTCTACCTTTCTGTCTCTCCCGAGTCTCTCGCGGGATCTTCCCTTGCCTCATCAAACCCAAATAAGCTTTCGGAGGACTTGGATGGAAGGTAGGAAGAATTAAATCTGTGAAGACTGCGTCCGAGTTTTCGTTTTACACTAGAAACTAGAAGAGCCATATCTCGTATAGTCTTGTAACTGACGTCAGACTATGGCAACAAAGCCGTCAACGTTCTTACAGAAGATTAGTAACGGCTTTGTAGACGTAAATGCTGGCAAGAATGTCATATCTTCAACTGAATTGTGAAACGAAATCCTATGAACTTGTATTTTACCCAGGTATAACACCTGAACTCTCTTCAAGTGTATTTGTCTAGACCTCTAAGATAAATTCTGAAGCATTGAAGCGCTAAATTTTAGAGCTTGTAAAGCTCCTGAACATCCCGGCCAATAATCCTCGCAATGCAGGGGAAATCGTATCTTCAAAATATTATAAAGTCATTACGCATTAAGCCACTCATTTGTGAGCCATCACGTTTGGAATAAGGGTAGTTAATTTTTTTTTATGGTGCCTTCGCAACTTTCAGAGTTGTATTGTACTTTGGTAACCATAAATTCCATTTTTGTGGCGGTGAAGTTAAAAATCGCAGGAAAATTGCGTTTAAATCGCACTTGGCTTTCTCGAGCGATCAACTTTACTGTGGCAAAGTCGCTGGTGCACGGTCCTTTACAAATCATTGACCCGCCAAAACCATGTTCGCCCTCAGCAACGGTTAGCACCGAGAACAACGACCTCTGACTAGGTGACATTCTCGTCACCAGAGCCTTGGATCAGTCAAGAAAAGAGCTCTGGGGTCGAGATTGGGTCCGAGACGGAAGGTCCACGAATCATGGACTTCCGGCGCTTCTGCGCAGTCTCAGATATTTGTAACAACGGCGGTTGCTAACGGTGACAGGAACGGTACTACGACTGAGCGTATTTCGGAACCTGTCAGAGGTCGTTTTGATGCTGAATAAGAAAATGCCAAAACCCCTTGGGATGATTGGACCAAACCCTAACGATAGTTGTTATGATTATGCGCAAAAGCCGACAACATGAAATCGATATATTCTTGCCGTTCTCTTGTGGCTGTTGTTGTTAAACGCGATTCATAGGCCATGAATAAGCTTCTGTGTATTGGACAGGACCCATTCCATTGGAAGCAGAATGTGGGAGTTTCTCAGCAGCTCGTCAGTGTTGGGTCTTTATGCTATCTATCTTCTTCAGCAAAGTCGTTTTCAGCGGGAACCACATGCAAACATTAACGTATAACTGTATTTTGTTCTTGCATTTACGAAGCCATTTCTGAAGCAATGAAACATATTTCAAAGCTGAAGTGTACGCCTACTGTACTTCTGAGATCAAAATCAATGATTCTGCCTTGCTCAATCGAATTCACAGGGAAAAACGAGTTCTTTTGCCCAAGTTTAACTGGTAAACACTTCCAAAAATAAAAGAATCGATTCAAGTTTTAAGACGACTGAAATTAAGGGAAAACCTAGAAAATTACATGAAAACACAATCTGGAAAGCTCGTACAATGACAATAAACCTTAGTACATTATCATCTATCGGATATTGCTTGATTGATCATTCTAATCTTTTTCTCGCTTTTCCGGTAATTTGAACATTTAACGTTTCAGTCAGTCATGTTTCATGGCTGTTGTTTTCTGTTAGCTTAGCCACAAAGCTTAGAATAATTGTTAATATGGAAATTTAAAACGGCGGAAGCAATAAACTGAAAAATGTACTCTTCTGGCAATCACGAATGCGACCCACGAAAGTCTAAAAGCGTCGCTGAATTCTGAAAGTTAAATCTTATAAACGCAGCAAAGAAAAACACCACGCTCATTTTATTAGTAGTTATCATTTTTATACGTGTGGTATCCGAAAAAAAAGAAAAAAAGAAAACAGAGAAAGAAAGAAAGAAAACAAATTCGACTGCTGCATTTCAGATTTACGATCTGTCATATGTACTCAAATAGTCAGAGTGATTTGACAGAATTTTTGTAGCTATGAATTTACAAATGTTTTATCCCACAGCAAAAACGTGCATGTGTTTCATTTAATTTGTAAGCTTTGTTATTCAAAGCACTCCGACTAAAATGTGAATGCGTTTCTGCTTAAGATACTTATAATTCCTGCTGAGATAATAGGTACAATTTTTTTCAAGTCGTGTTTCGGCCAATAAAATGAACAATACGGTTCTTTCTTTTAATTTAATGAACTTTTCCCCTTTTCCCCGAAAGCTCATTATGAATATGTAGATCTGTTTTATTAACAGCTGGGAGCAAGTACTGCTGAATACACCAAAACCTAATCGACTCTTGAAAAAGTCACCAAGGAAGCACTGTCAAGACGTTTGCCTCGTGCGCGAACCATATCGATATTTACTTCGCGGGCTTGACATCGATATTTATCAACATGCCTAACAGTAATTCCGTTCCTAGCCGTCGTGAACGTGCATTTTTGTTGTCTGATTCTAGAATGGACGACGAGCACAAATTGATATCAAGATACGCGGCCAGGTAAGTTAATAAAATGAAGGCCTTATTTGTTGAGAAAGTGAGCTTTGTCAAACCGATGTTTTTTTTTCATCGTTAATACCAGAGGGGGATTCGTTTGAGGTTTGCTTTACATCAGAAAAACGCCCTGATGTCATGTTCTTAACCACAAGTCATATTTCGATATTTCAAAGGTCGTATTTTCGTTTTTCAGCAGCTTTGAGGGACATCTTTAACTGGCAAGATATCAATTAATTATGATGCCCTATCATTGATGTGGTCCTTGCAGGTTCTTCGTTGTCTCGGAAAATTTTAATACGATTTTAAAATTATTTTTTGTTTTGGATTTGCGAATTGCCGTCTGACTCATTTAGCTCCATTTTTCGGGTAAAAAAAAATGTTTACATCTACGAATTTTTTTTGAATATGTTTTTTGAGAAATGACAGACTCAGCTAAATAAATCTATTACTGTATTTCCCCCGGCATCCAATAGCAAGCTGAGCATAATTTTCTTGTACATCTCCAACCAAACCCTAAACATATCTTTGGAGCCAAAAATATTTTCTCATTAGTTCTCCACCGAGGAATGTATTGGCATTGAGAAGATTAAATTTCCATTTACGGTGGAATAAATTAAATGGGTGCGGTGTCATCGAGAAGATTTCGTTTCCACCATTTAGAACCGTTTCCAGTGTTTCAACCATGTCAGAATTAACGCTAAATTTCACTCTTTTTTGGAAATTTCCGTTTCACCAATTTTTAGGGCCGTGTCGGTTGTCTTCTGAAATACGTTTTGGAAGGCCTCTTTATCTTTTTGTTGTCGTCTTTGTTTCTTGAATTTTTTTAGCTTGATTTTAATTGACAATTTCACTTTAGAAGGAACACCCTGCGAGAAATCTTTCACTTCCGTTCGATTTCGAAAATCATTTCCAAAATGTTTCACATTTAATCCCATATTTGTCAACAAACAGTATGAAATTGGGCTGTCACGCTACAAGGCAATACCCTTTCCTTAAAATTCAGAGAACAAACAGGTCGGATTTTCTGAGTATTCCTTGAAAACACTAATTCTCGTGACTTAATAGTCCTGAAGAAACAGGCGTGGAGTTCGTCTCTTCGTCGTTCATTTATTATTACGGAGGTTGAAAAATCGGTGCATCGCGTCCTTTAGATATATTTCAGTGATTTCAACTCAGTTTTGGCTAATGAAGATTAACATTTTTCGATTGTTGAGATGAAATCTTATGCGATATGGCTCGAAATTGTGGTTTTTAAAACTAAATTGCTTTGCTAGACCACTCAAGTAATGCAAATACTTCTTTGTCTTAATTATCCGTACTTCTGTTTGCCGTATCGGAACAAGGAAACGGCAGCTCTTTTAACTAATGCTACCATTAGACTTGCCGCCAGATTTCTTTGATTTGGGTTGTGCTCAATTATGCATATCCTAAAAGAATCAATCAAAACAAAAATATTACAATTTGTGGGCTGCTCTAGTTTTCCCACGCGAACCCTACTGTTTTTTTCCCTCTATTCTGCTGAAAATTGGAGAATACCTTAACTTATGGAATGGTTTGGGCGATGAGGAGTTTATTTTTACCTGGAGCGTAGAAAAGATATTTCAAAATATTTTTTTCCTCCGTTAGACCAATACCGATGACAACAACAACAAAAACTTCTTTCGAAAATGAGTGTTTGTGCGAACTTAACTAATTTGCGATTATTCGATCTTGTTCGCGTTGCACTGTGTTAGCCAAGTAACCCACATAAGGACTGGGGAATGTTCTTTGAATTATTGGTGAAAATAAATTATGAGAGATTTACATCGAACAAGATTGAGAGAGAGAGAAGAGGGAAGATTCGCGTTGTGGTCAACAGCCTTTACAAACAACGATTGACCCTAACGAGAATGTTTGTTGAATATCAAATTATCTCTTCTTTTCGGATAATCATAATAGCGCGCATAGAATAGCGCGCGCTATGCGATCTGAATGGATTTCTCGTCGATGCGTGCGCATGCAGCTTTGATTAATATATTGGTGTTCTCACTTTGTGTTAAATGGCCGCGCTTTTTTGGTCAGCGCCGAAATGAGCGCAGTCGCCGCGACAATCCCTTTTTGTAACCATGGGCAACGACTACTGTTTCATATTTCTGAGATTGCGTAGATGATCCAGAAGACCATGATTCGCGGACTTCCTTGTTCCGAACAAAGCAGAAGTCGTTATTGCCTGTGCTGAGCAAAGGAGACGTGGCTTCTGGGAAAGCTAGAATGTGGTGTGATTTTCACTTGCTTTTAGTTCTTTATTCGTTTACTAACTTTTCGGTGTTTTCTCCTGTTTTTTTCTTCCGGTTTTGGCGTCGCTGACAACTTGAAGACTTGCGGCAAATTCGGTAAGTAACATAGACGGCCATTATTCCTTTGAATTTTGCGTGCCGTGCCGAGGTTAGAAATTGAAGACTTACTTACTAGCGTTAAAACAAAAAAGAACTTTACTTGATTGCCATTGTATTCATTTTTTGTTTGTTGTTTGTTTGTTCTTGATCTTTTTGCGTTGTAAAAATTGCGTTAAAATACTTTTGTCTTCTGTTGATATTCCGCAATTTCCTTATACCACTTACTTGCCACCGCTGTGGGCCTAAAATCTGTTGAAAGAGAGAGAATAATATCCTTATGAAGTTATCTCCACTCCAGTCCTGTTGTACACAACATAATGTAATGAGATTTTCATTCTTAACGATGAAATGATCGTTGGATTGGAGTGGAATGGATCGTTGATCCTGTTTTGGTGCGTGACTTTTGGAAACCGATCGTGTTTCCCTCAGTCACCGGGGAAGAAAGTCGCATACGAGACCAAGTCTGACAGTCGAGCCCGGGACGACTAGTGGTATCAGCACTGCATGTGCCATCACTGGGCCACCACTGCTTCCAGGTCTGCCCCATATTAATTATCGAGAAAGCTATATATCTTATTACTGTCTGCTTTTAGCGTCAGAAGCCGATCGGTGAGGTGAGCAAGTCGTCCAGCCAAACGAGCATTGATGCTAACAGAGAACAGAGGGAGCTTATGCAGATACTGCAAAACAAAAACAGGTAATTTGTCATTCGTTTGAAATGTTGGAATAAATCAGATTCATCTTTCACATATTAGAAAAAGACACGCTATTTCGCCGTCACTTGTAAAGTCGACCCGACTGTTGTAAATGTCAGGTGGTGAGAGACTTGGAAAAAATCGTGTATGTGAAGATAGTGGAGGCGGTGAGGCCGACTGAAAATGTTGACGGGTCGTGACGACCCGTCTAGTTCGTGACGGGCCGTCATTTGAAAAGTCGACCCGACGTTTGGAAATGTCAGGTGGTGCTTGGATGTTTTGAGGAAGTGTACGGCGATTTCGCCATGCTTAAAGAACGAAGCATTCAACATTTCGGAGCGCTATTACAGTCAGTCATTATTTCTGTTTCTGAACAGCATGTTGTTAGGGTATTAAGGACACATTCGCAACATTTGTGAATGCTGTTCTGGTCAATGTTTATAATTGTTTATGCGTATATCGATATTTTAGTCGCTACTCTTTGAGAGCGAAACATACAAGGTTTTTGAGCAGCACAGCCTCCTTTGTTCATCGAAGTTTTTCTTTCTCTCAGCACCTGACACTTCCAATAGTAGGGTCGACTTTTCAAATGACGGATCGTCACGATCCGTCGAGATATTTGAATCTGCCCCAGACAGTTCGACTTCCGGCAGTAAAGCCTACTTCCTTTTTAAACTTTACGATCCGACATGCGGTGAGTCGGGGCGTCATCAGCAATTGACTAGCCGACTCAGTTCATGTATATTGGACATGTGTGAGAGACGAGGTGTGTAGAGACGAGGTTAAAAAAAAAAACAAGAACACATAGTCGCTTGGCTTAAAATTAACAATCCTCAGATTGAATGTTCAGTCAGCTATTTGCGTTAATTTTCATGGAACGTTTCATGACAACGGCAATTTGGAAATGCGAAAATTGAACACGTTTCGAAGTTGTGGGAAAAGTCACTAGTTTGTGGGTCACCTTTAACGGCTTTGTTGATTGACAATTGCAATTGCGGAATGGTTTAAGGTCTTTATCAGTGACAAAGTAATTTTCATTTTATGATGTCCTTCTTTTAGGATTCTTCTCAAGGAAATTCGACGCCTTCGAGACGAGCACGAAGAGGCATCCAGGTCAGCGGCGCAGATCGCACAAAACCCTCAGCTATTGGCAGAGCTTAAGTTGCTAAGGCAACGAAAAGATGAACTCGAATTGCGCATGTCTGCACTCCAGGAAAGCCGTCGCGAATTGATGGTTCAGCTGGAAGGATTGATGAACCTGCTCAAAGTAAGTTTATAAATTGCACCTGTCCTCCTTCCTGTCCTCTTATTTTTTTCGTGTAATAACTCTGCACAACTTAAATGAAAAAAATTAAAGTAAATTGGATCGAACGGTTTCAAAGTAAAAATACAGAATCAAAGTTCGCATTTGTAGTCTCTCGCTGTCGTTAAGGACGGTGCCTACTAATTCAAAGGTATTTTTGCGCGGTTTACTAGATATGAGGGAAAAGCAGAAAAAAGTGTTATTGAAATCTTAAAAGCAAATTGGGGGTAACCACGCATTTTTCAAAGATAATTCATGAAGAATATTTGTAAAAAGCTTTAAAATACAAATCAATGTATGGTATTCCTTTCCAATTTGAAGCTTAATTATCTCTGAAAAATGCATAGTTATCCCCAATTTTCTTCTTGGATACCAAGAGCACTTGCTAAGTTCTGCTTTCTCCGCATAGTTTTTAAACCGCGCAAAAATATCTCTGTATAATAAGCATCACCCTTAGGAAATCCGAGTATGCAGAACATATGCGCAATAACAATGGTAGGCACCGTCCTTAAAACCTCAAATTTAGTGATTTCATGTCATGTTACGCATAGTACCGCAAAAAATACGAGCCAAGTGCGTGCGGCACGTGCGGCACGATTGTTTTCTCCTGTTAACCAACGTTTTTTTGCCGTGGCCGTCGTCGTTTTGTCAACTCCCTAATGAAGGACAGGTGTCTATCTTTCTCTAATACGTCACAAACTGCTTGGCAACGTTGAGTGAAAACACGAGTGCAAAGCGTCAAATGCACCACAGACCCATGCCTCCCACGAGTTGTTGGTACAAGGGACATCGTCAAGCATCTTAGCGCGAGTTTAGCTAAGTTTGAGTAACTAGTGCCGCATCTAAAAAAGTGAATGAAGGGGGTAGTTTCTAAAGAAACTGTGGTGCTGCGTCGGTGGGGAAGTAGTATACAAAAACTTGGTATTATCAACAGAGTTGATAATGCAAATTGGCCACCGTACAGAGATTCTAAAAAGTGTTATGTTTAGGGGAAAATGTGCAAAATGTGTTCGCTACATGTGGACAAATTTGTCTTTAATAATTAGCAACTATTCGCCGAAGTGGAGGTGGCTAGTAGCCACTGACTAAAACGGTGAGATAATACAGCACAAAAAGATGATTTTAACTCATTTATTCCTGCAAAGATTACAAAATCTTCGGACGCAAATTGTTCGTAGGTGACCAGCAAAGGATATCCGGTGTTTGAGTAGCCAATGAGCGCGCGCGTTCAACGCTATCCACTGTTTTAGTTAATACTAATGAAGGATATTTGAGCTTAAGGGCTCATGACATTGCTTTGAGGATGACCTCAGTCATTTTCTTATATTATCCTTCTTAAAGCTCCTTATGCAGCTCATCAGTAGTATGTAATGCCTTAGGGTTTCTTTATTATCCCGCTTAGCTTCGTAAAGTACCCGTATGGTTGCTTCTCTTATTATCCTGTTGAAAGTAAGTTGCCCTTGCAAAATCCGAGTTAACCCTGAGAAGTCATCCGTATGTCTAGTTTCAGAATTTTTCTTTGATCCTCTTCAGTACTCTGTTGGCTTCTTGAAAAGTTACCCATGTTTGTTTAAAATACGGTTTCTGTCATGGTATGATTGTGGCCAAACAAAGCATGCAGAAACATAAAGTAGTGCGAGTAAGCATATCTGTTCAACTGTGTTTTAATTTAAATCAACGATGGAATTAAGCGCAAATACACAGGCTTAATTTTGGGGACAGCAAGACGCGTTCCTGAGATGATTGGATCTCTCGAACACACTTGCTAGTCAGAGTAAAAGTTAGTATGAATGTACTATACTGGTATAAATCGTAAGTTTGTATGCTAATACCTTTGCCATTATATGTTACTGCGATTTTTATAATTCTGCGTAGTTCATCTACAACCACCAACGGCCAAACTGCGTTTTGGCTTCCATTAAGCATACTTTCGACGCCAACCGCAGATGACGAAATCAATTGATGCGTGACGTAAATCACCAATCAGTATCTTTAATTCCCACGGTACATAGTAGTACATCCACACTAAATGCCGATGGAAAGCGATGAATCTGTACGAATCTCTTTACTGAAGAATTTCTAAAAGCATGTCATAATGCTATTCGATCTGTGAACTAAGCAAAAACTCCAATTCACTTTCCGGAGGCGGAATCGATCTTCCCGGCTATGTTCGGAAATTTGATTGATGGAAGCCGAATCGCAGTTTGGCGCTTGGCGCTTGCAGGTGAGATTCCGCAGAATTATGAAAATCGCAGTACTTAAGCAGAAAATAATAATAATCTTTACGTAGTCTTCCTGGTTGAAATCAGAGAGAAAATGCGCCTTTCATTGGTAAAGACTTTGACTGATTCTCGCTCATTTCCAACAACGCCATCTTTACAAAAAGACGCCCTGCAAGCGTTTACTTGAGATGCCTTGTGCCGTAGATGGAAAACTTTATTCATGAAGCTTGCGGGTTTTTTCATAGTGCATTATTCTGTAGATGTCATTCAGAAACTGAAGCTCGGCATCTTTGATGTGAACTTTTGAATCTTCTATCTTTTGAGCGTCGGAAAACAGCGATCTACCGAGTACGACATCCTGTATTCTCAGTTTACAAATTTAAACCAGCTGCATCCATAAACATAAATGGTTCATTATCACATAATCGTAAATTTCGAAAGGAGACACGATGAATCACCATGACGTGGATTCTGTAGTCCATTCTACCTTTTACACGGAAATGACAAATCCCAGCCAAACTCATTTTATGACTTGGTGAGGCTGTTCCAAGGAATAGAGTGACTGCCTTTTTCTGGTGAACAATGTGGTGTTACCAGTGAGCTTGACTGTCACGCGTAGCGTTTGGTCACGCATTTTGTCAGTGAAACCCTAATGGCCAAGTCAGAAAGTCTTCATAAGAAATAAAGTAGAACGCAAACAACAAAGCACTTTTCTTTACAGCAGCAAGGAAAATGGCAAGGCAAGGCATGGCTTGACGAGAAGCACAAAAGAAGAGGCAAAAGAATGTTGTTAAGGTTGCTTTGAGAAACACTGACGGCGCGCCCTTTTTGTTTTTTCATAAACGTGACTGTCACGTAAGAATGTAGGCGAAATAAACAAGGTTTATCATGTTAGCTTATGAAAGCTCGATGCCTAAAGTTGAAAAAAGTGGCCCGTGCTGTGGGTTGGAGTCAAGGAATGAGGTCTTCTAGCGCTTGAAATGGTTTCTTATTTTCAGTTTACACACAAAATGGTGTACTTTCCCTTAGTGAAGGTATCTTTGCTTATTACCGACAAAAGTAAGAATTGACAAAAATAAGATGGCATCTGTTGGGTATTAAGCTGCTTGTATATATCAGTTACTTTAAGGCGGAGTTTAAAACTCGATAATGTTGAACTTGTTCCATTTAATGTAAACGAATAACTTTTTCTTCTCTAAGATATTCTTCTTTCTGTGAAAAGAGGTCTTCAATCTCGACCATGAACAGAGTTTTTTAAAAAAAATTATTCTTCATTTTGAATGACATAAACCTCCCTCTCGAAACACTTAATAATAAAAAGTTTCACAGTGTTTTCCAATAACATGCGAACTCAAATTTTCTGTTTTGAGAGGGGCATACTCGGAAAAATACGAGTGCTCATTTGCAAGAGTCGAAGCTCTGACCTTCCGATTACTAGTTCGGATGTTCTACCAATGAGCTACGGAGCACACTCGGGAGAATCCGAGTCCTCATTTGTTGGATTCGAACCTATGATCTTCGGATTGCTAGTTCGGATGTTCTACCAATGAGCTACGGAGCACACTCGGGAGAATCCGAGTCCTCAGTTGTGGGAGTCGAACCTATGATCTTCCGATTACTAGTTCGGATTTTCTACCAATGAGCTACAGCGCACACTCGGGAGAGTCCGAGTTCTCATTTGCAGGAGTCGAACCTACGATCTTCCGATTCCTAGGCGGGATGTTCTACCGACCGTTGCATTAGGTTCGTGTGACAAACGTCCTGTATACTGCGCTCGACTAAAACTGGCGGATTAACGGTTTCATTTTTTGCTTCCCTCAATCACATTCATGCCGATAGGGAACTTGAGGGGCTAAAACAGAAAGCGACAAAATGGATCAAAACCCGCCAATCAAAAAGTGCCATGTGGCCCTTTGTCTCATTCCACAGTCACTGCTACAGTATTTTTGAAACAGCAATTCGCGGGATGAAATTCATAGGCAGGGTGTTCATCCAACCAAATGGCTATGTTTTGCAGAGTGGAATCTCGTGACTTTCATGACTTTAGAGTTCGCATGTTGGTGAAACGCGAAAGACTACTGCGTAGCAAACCGATTAGCTTCGAACTGAGTTGCCGGTTAAGAACAAAACAAAGTGGATTAATTGAAAAATCTAGGTAGGACGTGAAAAGGTTTTAATTCTTTTGAAGGTTTTTGCTGGATTAAAAAGGCAGAAGAAATTTATATCCAAGAAGAACGCATTTTTATTGTGTTATCCATGCGTTTGTGCGACGCCAAATTGACATTCGCGCCTTTGTGTACTGCAGGCAAATTGAAGCTGCAGATCTGTTTTAAAGCACAACCTATTTATTCGGCTACCCCAAAACCTCAGTGTTAGCTTAGGATAAACTTCGATTGACGAAATTTCCTGCTAGACGCAATCTTAAAATTCGCCCAATTCATGTTTCTGTTTTATTAATCCGCTTTGTTCTGTCTCTTGCAGGCAGAGAACCTCTGAACGAGACTCTCAAGAGGACGAATAAACAGTTTTCAGTTTGGTTTCAATAAATTAAAATTAAAGCTCCACAGTACTGTAGTATATATAGATAGTACAAATACTGAAAGTGGCACTAAGTTGTTTAAAAAGTTCAAGGCTACAAGAAAACTAGGAACGTTCAGTTACGAAATTGAAAAAATTAATAGAATTTATAGCGTATTTCTCAAGTCGTCGCCATAGGGCATGCTTTGACGTCACTCTTGTTTATTACAGAAAAGATCTAAAATGGCGGCTGCAGTGAAAGCACGCGATTTTTTTTTCTTTTGTTAAATCGATAGTAATCTTTGCTAATTAAGCATCTGACAATAATTTTGAAAATGGAGCTTATTATCTATGAGATATGAAATTGACATTGACTGGATTAATTTCATATGAAATCCATTTGTAGTGTTGGTCGCACATTGCCAGGGTAGTATTGACATTAAATCGATAAAGTTGTGTTTCTTACCTCTAAGAAACTGAAGTTATTTTTAATGCTTCTTAAACAATTATCAAATTTAGTTTTTGTGTTTTTCATTTTTTTTAAATTTTATAGGCGAATTCTATTTAACAAATAGATTCCATGTTGCTGAGCTTCTGTTCAGTAAGAGATCACAGATGACGTCAAAATGTGGTGAGAACACTGATGTTCTTACGTCTTCTGTGATATATTTTAACACACACAAGGCAACATGGAATCTAATTGTTTTGTATAATAAAGAATAAAAGTTTTTGATGATGACGTCATCTTTGCGTCTGTCCTCTAATAGATCATAGGTGAGAACTTATCAAAATGCGTGCATTATTGATACTGATAGAGAGGGCTGTGGCAGGTGCAAGTCACTTTTCCTGCAATTGCAAGCAATGTAGTTATGACTGACTTTGTGAATGGAAAGGTTGAGTCGTTTTGGTTTATGCCAAGAACGGGGACGTTATGTTTTGTTTACATTTGTCAAAGTTTTTTCTCAATCGAATGGTATTAGAGATTATATTCGAAAGATATCGTTATCAAATTGTTTGCATTAGAAACCCAATAAAGCCATTATCATTAGCCGAGAGATAATGAGTTTTAAATAAAAGGTCTTAAAAAGTCTTATGTTAACGGCTTTAAGATCGGAGATGATCATTTTAGCGCACTGGTAAAGTGTAACATATTTACGTCTGTCAATAAATACATTAAACGTAATAGCGCCAAGCATATCTGTGGGTCCAATACATTTTCTTCTGCGTCGGAAGGACGTTGAATCCGTCTTTTTTGTGGTTGGGCTGACTTTCACAGAACTTTGGACTCTCGTTTGGACGATTTTGTATCCATTTCTTTTGCATTCTTCGCTGTATGTTGGCTTAGCGAAGCTCGTGTATTTCAACCAATCAGAAGCAAAGTTAGATCCTATATGAATCCTGATTGGTTTTATCATCCATTTTTTTGCCTTGTGATTGGTCAGTGTTACTTCTTTTGGTTCAGTTAGGAAGACAGGTCGAGAATTGTTTCCTTTAATTTTGTGAACACCCAGCCTAATTACTACCATTCCTTGAGAAGTTTACCAACGCATACACTTTTCTTGTCATATATTCATTATCAGCTCTTTTTTCGTGTCATTTTATTTCACAACTCGAGACACTGTATACGATGAAATCAAGGCGTTTGCGGTGAGAAGTGTCTTTAAATCAGTGCCCAAAAATCTCAGTTTTAAATTTGAGCGATTTGGGAAGAAAGTAAATTTATAATAACAGTGCTCTTGATTGCTTCAACTTGCAGTGGTAAGCTGTCTTATTCTCTCGATGGGATAACGATAATGAACTTTGCGTTAGCAACGATCTTACTATAGGTGGAGACGGCGTAGACCATTCAAATCAATGAGAAGAAGGTAAAACTGGAGGGTCTGCTGAAAACATCTCTCGTAGCAGAGCACTGAGAGCACTACCAGAATCGCTACAGCTATGAAACCGAGGTCAAGAAAATCGAACCCCAGACCCAACGTAGAAGGCGAGTGCTTTTATGGGCAGCTTCGCCGGCTTGGTTGGCTTAATTTAGACATCGTGACGGTGGCGGTCGATCTCCTGTACTGGTCAAAAGACGTTGCACTGCAAAGAAATGATGAGGAGGAAAAAATTTCAATTTCCAAGTTGCAGGTCGTTGTAAAATAGACCTTCATATATTAAAATTCAGCTTGATAGTGAGGCAGTGAGGACAAAGACAATGGAAAGTTGATGATATGTGAATATTTTTCGCATTCATTCCAACGTGTTTCTATTGTTTTTGTCGTCACTGCCTCGCTATTAAGCTGAATAGTTGATATTTTGAAAATGGCCTATTGTACCAACACAGTCACTAAGGTCGGAGTGTCAAGTTCTGCCTTTTTCCTTTTGGTTTAGTTAGGCTGAAATAATGAAATAATAAATACGTTAACAGATAGAGCGGTTTTTAATTGAGTGTCGAAAGTAATTATCGAATTGCTTTGGTTTTGAATCACTTCACTCAGTGATTGGTTCAAAGTTCTCGCGCCACTTTTTCAACCAGTCAGAAGTGAAACTAAAACCATTTTCCCGCGCTTTGTGTCGGCTACGAGTAATTACTTCGAGTTTTGATTGGTTTACTGGATTGTCTCCGTCCTTTTTGATTGGCCAAAGAAATTACTTTGGTTTTGCTTTTACGACACTCGATTGAAACTCGCTCAACGTCCAGAAATGCACGGAGTTAGATGTACAAAGTAATCGTCTCCCCCTTTGGTCTCCTCCTTATTTTCAACAATGCTCGCGTCTACGAATACAAACAATTGTCCCCTAGTCATCGGTCCTCAAGTGAAGGTAAACAGCTGCATTTACCCTCACCAAAAGATGACTCTAACCCTTACACTCACCTTGTTGCTAGAAATAGTGAACACTGAAATTTTAAGACTTAAAAGGACACTTCATGCTCTATATTAAAGGGACTATGTCACGCAAAAGGACATACAATACAATACAATACATACTGAATTGACCGCTCCCCATAGGGGCTTTTCAAGGCCAATGAAACACAATCAACTAAACAACAGAACACAACAACTACAACTGTTAAGAATCCCAACTGGCCGGAGGCAAACCAGTTGGCTATTTACAAGTGCAACTGGCAAGTTGAACCAGGGACTACCAGGATCAAATTCAACGAGTGGCCAGAGCGGGTCTTGAACCCGGGTTCTCCGGATCTCAAGGCAAGCGCCCTAATCACTGGGCCACACTGCCTCATGACACTCAAAATGCCAAACTTTGTCATAACCACTAAAACTGTTGAACAACACAAAAGATGCAGCAAAAGGAAAGAGAAGCGTGGATAAACACAAATGGGCAAGATTGAAACGGGTTGCATTTGGCCGGGTAATCTTGAAAAACGTCGGACGTCGGTCCGACGTTTTTCAAGTTTACAGTAAATCGCCTGGTCAAAGGTCGTTTTTTGCTCAGAATCATCTTGTTTGTAATGTGACGATAATTTTATCAGTAAAGGAATTCCACATTACCATTTTCGAGTTTTAAACTCGTGATTAACTAAAGATTTCCCCTAAACACCCTAAAATAACATGACATAGCCCCTTTAATCAAGGTGAAATTGTTTGGAAAAACGTGAAACGCTTTTTCCAATTACGTACATTTCTGTGGATAAGTGTTTTAAAGCGAGTTACAATCGAGTGTCGTAAAACCAAAACTAAAGTAATTACCTTGGCCAATCAAAAAGGAGGGAGACGATCCAGTAAACCAATCAAAACTCGAAGTAACTTCAGGTAGCCGACACAAAGCGCGGGAAAATGTGCACGCGCGAGCCACGATTGGTTTTGGTTTCACTTCTGATTGGTTGAAAAAGTGGCGCGACATTTTTGAACCAATCACTCATTGAAGTAATACAAAACCAAAGTAATTCGCGTTTTTGTAGGAATTTAATTTCATTCAGAGTATTTAAAATACTTCAATGGAAATCATCACCACCCGCAATGCATGCCGGGGCTTTTACCTTGGTTTGTAGTTTGCACCGGCTCACACCAACTAGATTTAACTCATCTTAAATCAAGTCCACAAGAAGATAACTCAACGAAACAGGAAGAAAAACAAAGAAAATCTACAAACTGAAAATTCATAACCTTAAAACATTTTCGCGATGCAACAGTTCTCGCGGCACCTGGCCCAGCTGTATTTGGTTTCTTCAAAAACTTTCTTTCAAAACTTTCTTTCGAAGTGGGAATTGCCACTCGGAATTTGCTCTGCGACTGTGCTCGCGAGGGAACAAAGGGTCCCATACCGAATTGACGTTACTGATTTGTATCAGAGTTGCTCTGTGAAGCAACAATGGAAAGTAGTTTGTGATGTTCACCTGAAATTCGAACCGTTCGACTTCCTCGCTCGTTCGTGAGCCGTACTATGACCAGTTTCCCCATCTTGAAACCCAAGGAAACAACGATTTTTTTTTTCAGAAAAAAAGGTAATAAAACAATAAAATACGGTACAAGTTTAGAGAATTATATTGTAGCAGAAGAGTTCGCCGGTTTACTGTGTTAAAGCAATTACAACGAAACCAAGCTTAAACTCTGCCTAACTCAATAAAAACAAAACGTGGTTTATCTAAACCGAGTATTTCTTAGCTTGTTTATGTTTATGCGACGTTCACAGCGAACAAAAGTTGTTAAAATAAGTGCCATTTTCTTGCAAAAGCTGTCACAACCTTGCAGCTTTATGTTTTCTCATGCCGTTTTCTGGTTTCGCGCGCCGTCAGTCTCCTGTTTCGTGCGCAGCTCTCTCGATTTCCCTGCGTCCACTTTCCTCTCTTCTCTTTTCTTACACTTGGCACAAACGCCTGTTTAAATTCTTCCTAGAATAACCGTTAAAAAGTACTTTCTTCTGATGTAAGGCTTGAAATAAACGTTTGAGTTTTCTGACGAAATTGTGGAAGATTCATATCATTTGTAGCATTGCACTTATTCAAGGTATTTCCTGTCAATATTGAGCGTCGTTCCCTCGCTATCGTTAAGTGGATAATGGATCTATTATCTCTGTGAACTTTGTTTTGAAACAAGTCCAAACAACCGCTTTGTGGTCGCGGTTTGAGACTTGAGACAAACGTATTTCCTCTGTTAATGGTATCGGCAAAGCTTTCAAGTCTACAGTAGAAGTTTCTTTCGCCGCCGTTAAACCAGAGCTCTTAACGGCTATTTTCATGCGAACGTTACGTAACCTGCTTTAGATTCTGAAGATTGAGGAGGCGGAGGAGATGAACTTAGTTACTCGTCCCATCCTCATCTTGTTACTTGATGCAGATTAAACTCTAAGTTACTTTTAAATTTAAAATTACTTTTCTTTTATACTCAAGTATTCCAGCGTACTGTGTAATAATTTTCTAGAGCTGTAACTGGTTTTCTCTTGTTTCTTAGTTTCGTTGTCGATCAGTGTAAAGTAGGATAGATGTACCATCGTGTTAACGACAAACCGTATACGCCGGGATAAAATTTGCATTGCGCCAAATTAAAAGCGAAGAAATTTGTTTGTTTTTGGCTGGTATCTCTTAGGTACAAATATCTCGCACTTTCCCAAAGGATTGAGACCGGCTGGAATATTAAAGGGCCACCGACAACCAGTGTCCTTTGCGCGCCTTTGTTGTTGTTATTATCCGGGCAATCGAATCGGCCGGTTCGCTTCAGAAACATCCCGTGAAGAAGAACTTCTGCGAATTCGCTGTTCGATTTGTTTTTTAATCCAAACGCCTTCCTCCTTTCGTTCCATAATCTTAAGGTTGAAGTAGTGAGCCAAATAACATGGCGCTTTTCCTTCCTCGTCGGACGACCTTTCTTCACAGTTTTCATTTCGCTTTTAACACGAACACAACACCCAAATAACGCCAAAAATACAATATTTAAACATTAAGGAAAATATTAACAAAGTTTGAAGCTACTGGGCATCCAAAACACGACGATGTGAGGCGATGGAATTTGACTTTTCAAGAAATACTAGTTTCTGTATTACAGAAAATGGCGCCGATAGCTTGCACGCCCGCAAAGACTTGTGGTTGTCGGTGGCCCTTTAATATAAGAGAATGATCATGCTTCTATGAGAAGCAGAATTCTGCCGTTTGCTGTTTGCCGGAATGTGCGGGTAACAAATATTGTAAAACTCGTTCGACTATCTTACTGTTTTCATTATTTCACCAGGGAGTATTTTTTTCAGGGCGGGAAAATTTTGATTTAAGTCGTTCCCTGCTCGCTTTTTATGGAATTTTACTTAATTAATTAGTTCATTTTAACAAATCAAGAGATTTCTTTCATTCCTTCCGGCCTAGTAAGTAGCACCCTCAATGTAAACTCTACTGTTTCTCTTTTTATCATAAATTATATTCTTGAGTTTCAATATTTGTAAGTTTGAATTTATAAATACCACTTTCATATGTAGTTGCCGTTTACAAGACTTTCAGCAAACTGAGTTCTTAGTTTTAATTCAAGCATGTTGGGCAATACTTTGTTGTGGTATTGGTTGTTTTGAACAATGAGAAACAAGTTTAACTCTGTAAGGTTGAAGTTAAACTGCGGTTTAAGCATTTATATAGCTAACTTTCGGTATTGGATATCATTTTACGCGTGTTTAGAAAGCCTTTTTGAGGGAACATAAGTTTCCAACGTGGCCTTACAATCGAGTCAATCGTACCCATGGCTTCCAGCATGTTTCGAAAAATGTCCCTAAAAAGATTCTTAAGTAACTTTTATGGGTTCAGAATAGCAAAAACTATAAGTGCTTTGCTAATTTATTGGAAGAATGATAAGAATTTCTGGCCGTGCAAGAGGACGAATACAGGCTTTCATACAAAGTCCATTAGAAGGTAGCGTTAAATTTGCATAGGTGCCGTCTTAGCGGAAAGACGAACAATGGTATTGCATCAATATCTGTCTTTTTTTAAAAATGCATTTTAGACTACTATGGATAAAAACTGTGAAAGATTCTAAGAACTTTAGAAAGAACAGCAGCTTGGAAAGGTGTGCATAAAGGCATTACATTGCGTCAAACACTGGCAGCTGTTTTGTCATCTATTACGCTTCTCATTGTCATTCAAGTGCTTTTCTGAAACTGCTTACTCTGCCAGACTGTTAAGCCGGTATCTAATGTCTTTTGCTAGGGATCTTATCTAATTTATACTAAAAAGGACTTGTTTTTGAGACAAGTCTGCGTCTACATTCGGACCTTTGTCGGCGATTTTACTCCGCCCTATGTCGTCGCTATAGCTGGTTCCGAGACAAAATCATGTGACGTAATATCGAAGAAGAAATTTCAGTGCTTTTATTTTCTTATTAATATTAAGGCTAGACAGTCCACAAAAACAAATGCATACTTTTGTCCAGCGGGGAATAAGTTGGATGGCTGTTCAGTGTTAGCAAGAGCCGCTCATTTCTTCTAGCAATGCGTTTACTTTGACCTGTGGTCATTATTTGTTTTTTCATTGCCATTCTTGCTGTGAATTTTGAGAGTCAGCACAAAAATTATTTGTCAATGTGCGCTGTCAAGGAGTTGTAAGAGCTTGTGTAACTTTGTCGGTCTAGAGATTCAAAGGCATTTAAGGTGCCGTTTCAAAAATTGTTTACAGTCTCCATATTATAATGCCGTCAACTTTAATTTCTTACTAATTCGGAGGGACCATATTAGCCAATTTACGGTAGCGCGTCAATACCATTTTTCCTTTTTGAAAGTTACACTTAATGATATGCAAAAAGAAAAGTCGCTGTTGGATTGATCGTGTTTTCGTCAAACCTTAACCGTGACCTTTAGGAACTCATCGTGTCGTGTTTATAGATGACCGCTTTGTTTTGATTGTCCTAATGAAATATTTCGGTGCGTCGTTCGGTGCAATTCCAATCCTCGCCCATGCGCAGTTGATTCTTATACATGTTTCACTTATCAGTTACATCACAATGCTCGGCTGGTTTGAAGTGTATTTTATACTACTGTAGTTACGCAGTTTGAATAGTGGCATAAAAAAATATGGGATGTTTTACTGGTTGTTGGGATGTATTGTGAACTGTTGTGGCTAGCGGACCTGCAGACCGTGTAAAAATGCAATTATATTAAAGGCTTTTTAATTAAGAAAGATCGCACTCTTAACATTGTACTTTCTTGAGTATTCTTCAGAACGTAATTGTTAACGAAAATTCAAATGGTTATTAACATTTTGGCCACGTAAGGTCTGTAAACTATGTTTGGTACAGAATATCCTTGGTATTTGATCTAGTTTAGTGGGTTGTTTGTTTGCGGGAATGAATTATGTAATTCGCTTAAGAATTTAATTTTCACGTTGAAAGTTTTCGCAGAACTTGACGTTCACACTGTGATCGTCTCGTCGAACGAGTTTCAAAAGCTACTCCGTTGTTGCCACATTTTGCTAAACGCCTAAAGCAGCAGTAATAGTCTAAATCGACTGGCGTCGACCGTCTTTTCAGAGTTCTGTCGGGGAGGGAGGGGGTAAGTGCGGACTCATTTCCCGAAACAGCGGCTGGTAATCAAGCCCAAAATCGTTCCATATATAGGCAGCGTTTACACGAACCCCGTTTCATTTGTAACTGCATCGTTTTTGATGCGGTTGAGCCTTCTGTTTACACGACACCGATCTAGCCCGTTGGCGAAACCGGGTCGATTTGAAAACGCTGCCAAAAGTGGAGCGTTTTCAAAACGGTACGATTTCAGCTGTCGTGTACACAGCGAAATCGCATCGATTTGAATACGGTTACTATTTTGGCGCGAAATTTGTATTGTTCGATTCAAAATGGCGAATTTAGTACGTAGTGCAACGCTCGCTTATACCATCACGACTGATTTTCTGGCGAAAACGGTTCCGTGTCAACACTTCCAAGCCGCGTCGATTTTGACGCGGTTTTGAAATCGTGAAACCGTGTTGATGTGAAACCGCGTTCGTGTAAACGCTGCCATAGTCAAACTTGGAAAAGCCGACGTGTCTTAAATGAGGATGTGTTCTTTTAGAGTAATTAGCTCTATAAAGTACGGTCATTGGAAGATGGCTTTGAAGTTTTAGTGATATTGTACTTTCTAGAAAAGTAACATTTTAAGCGATTATTTGGTTGGAGTCGTTTCAGCGATTGTTCAGTCCCTGGTGATATTGAGCTGCGAATGTACATAATCTCGATTTTCATCTACGGGCCATTCTCGAGGATTCCTTTTTGCGGTAATAAACATCCCAAAGGACGTGTGCGTGCATAAGTTTTCCTAAGATTTGGCTCGATTGGTCTTCACTGAAAATTTTGATCTATGAACAGTTCTAGGGGCTTCTTAGGGCCGATTTACACGGTACAATTTTTGTCGCATGCGACAACGGCTTACGACAGGCCCACGGCATGATTTACGATTGTTGTGTACGTCAGAAAAAATGTCGTAGCATTTTAAAACATGTTTTAAAACGTTGCGACAATCGTAAGTCATGTCGTAGGGCTGTCCTGAGCTGGTCGCATGCGACAAAAATCGTACCGTGTAGATCGGCCCTTAGTGAGATCTTTTCATAGCTTCAAACGAAGTTAGCAGAAGTTTCTTTTTTTTAACGCTCCCGTACAACGATTTTCCCACGGACACAAAATTAAAAGTCTTCAAACGTTCAAACTTGCTTATAACTGACCGAACGTTTTGCGTCTTAGCAAAATTCAAGTTATTGTGTTTTAAGATTCTAATTAACCGTTTCCTAAGAGGCATTTGGCAAGGTTGTGGTTTTTGGATGGCTAACATTTTCGCGCTGCTAGATTCGCATTTTTGTTAAAGTATTCAGCTCTAAGCAAGAAGAGGAGGAAAAAATCCCTAAAAATTGGCGAACCAAGTTTATTTCAACATTGGATTCGCCATTTTGAATTTCTTTTTCATGACGTTCTGAAAACAACATTTCAAATTAGATTTAGGGAAGCTGTATTAAGTATGACAAAGCAACATTCAATATAGCAAGCTGTTGTACAGGAAAATCTTGAACGATTTCCGATTTGCCAGCACTCAAATCGCACTCTTCCAAGGGGTCCCAGGGCATTCTTTCAGAAATCATTTCATTGTGCTAACCATGGCTATTTCTGTCAATTAGCATTCAATCCGACCGGATGTGATTAATTTCCGTTAATCGGTAGAACTAGCAATTTTTCTCCAATAGTTGATGTCAATTAACTTGTTTGTCGGACGTACCTTACTTTGAAATACGCTGATTTAAAGGTAGGTGTTCCGTCTCTGCAGATCTTCCCGTCGTGTTGCTTTCACAGTGAACAAAACATCATTTCTCCGTTGAGAACTTTTGAGTTTCACTGGGTCCAAAATAATTAAACTTTTAAAACCCACAGTTGAGCAGTTCTAAATTTATCCCGCCTTTAACCGGGTGTTAATTTAAAATATTGGCTTTGAAGGTTGCAATCATTCCAAGAGTTACAAATTGACCCTTTATCTTAGATCGGCATCGCATTAACGTGCTTAACTCGATTCAATACTTGTCTTCGCACCCTCAAATAGAACCGCTATATTGCACCAATACGTGGCTCTCTTAACAAGGAGAGACCTTAAATATCTTGAGTTTGTAATTTTTATTTGCTTTACAAATTCCATAGCGTGGGCTGAAGAGTTAGCTGCGATCAAAGCAACATGTTTGCCAAGTTTGTTCCTTTCGACAAAGTCCTCACTTTTTGCAACGGAAATAAGGGATTGTCCTCTGTAGTCGTATTCTTTATCGTTACAAACGTTCTTGCCTTGTTTTCACCGATTTTCGAGCCCCCTTGCGTTTCGTGTTCCCTTACAAGGACTGTGGCGGAGTATGGCGGATGTTCTTACAACGCTGTCCCGTTTACTTCGCTTAAGGTAGGGGTTTGTTAATATTTTGAAGTGGCTGTCTTCGTTTTCGCGTAACATCTCCCAATTCCTTCGCCCGTGGAACTTACAATGATGTCGAAAGCTCATCTATTTTGGCGCAAAAATATTGCTGGAAATTCTCTCCCTTTTTTGGCGTTTCAGATTGCACACTTGAGCTCTTAATTTATTAGGAAAGAAGTAGTTTTAGACTTAACGACAAGTGACATGTTTGGTCATTTGTTACTAAGTTCTTGAAATCAAAATGTCTGCACGTTTGTTGCAACGCGACCGGTAGCATTTACATTCTTGGTATTTCAGTACATTTTATCTTCTGTTAAAGTATTACTGCGCTGATATTTCCAGTTTCACAGCCTTACATTTCATTCATTTGCAGACGTATAGTTGATTCGGCAGTTCCGGCCATTACTTATATTCCCCTTGTTTTAAACATTTTTCTCATGATATTCTCTTCTTATTTCTTACCTTTAAGCCAACCCCTGATTTTCCGTATCTCTCAATCGTAGTATCGCTAAGAAACATCAGAAGCAAGATCGGCGCCAAACGTACTAAACCTCCTTGTTCAACATTTTTTTCCCCGTATTCGAACTTTCTTCGCATTTGTGTTTTCGGGTTTTCCGAGAGGGCAAAACTTCCACATCAATGCTAAAACTGCGTGAGTTCCAATAATTAGCCAACTGGCATAGCAAGGCGGACGAATAGAGTGATCCAATCAATTAATTTTAAATTAATTAAAACATTCAAAGGAATAAAATCGCTGTCTTAACTATCTTTCAATAGGACATTTGCATGATGACGCCATATGACTACAAGAACCAGAATCCTTCAGGTTTCGCTTGTCTCATGTTAATTAGAGCTATTGTTATTTTACCCCACTGGGAATACAAAATTTAAATATGAAAAGAAAAACAAACTGAATTGTGGTAGTTGTAGTCAAATGACGCCATCGTGAAAATTGCCTATTCATATAATAAGGCCTTAATTAGTAAAAAAAAATTCAAAATTTTCGGCACGGTAGCTTTTCTTTTTTTTTTGAAAGATTTAGTTGAGGGAAAATACATGTTGAGACAACCTATCCAAAAGACGGCGTCACTTGAGCCTATGTTTAAGCATTTCCGTTAACAAAATGAGTCTTTTTATGGTCAATCATAAAGCGAAATAAAGCAATATATGTGTATTACGTAAAAATATTTTGTGGTCGCCGCACGTGCATTTTTCTCTCTTCTAGAGGCCGCACGTTAAGTCAGGAGGCTGAAGTGTCTTTTGATATTGCTCCAGTGATTATGGTTAGAGCAATTTTCAATTGAGTGTTGAAAGTAATTAGCGAATTGCTTTGGTTTTGCACTTCGCTCAGTGATTGGTTCAAAGTTCTCGCGCCATTTTTTCAACCAATCAGAAGTGAAACCAAAACCAATCGTGGCTCGCGCGTGCACATTTTCCCACGCTTTGCGTCGGTTACGTGTAATTACTTCGATCTATGATTGGTTTTTACTGGATTGTCTCCGTCCTTTTATGATTGGCCAAAGTAATTACTTTGGTTTTGGCTTTACGACACTCGATTGAAACTCGCTCTAACGATATAAGATTATTATTATTTGAAGAAATTAGGTATTGCCCACCAATGTGCAATGATTAACTCTTTCGTTCAGTTTTTTTTTTTTTGGGGGGGGGGGGGGATATTAACGAGGTGTTCGTCAATGTATTCAAAGCTGGTCTTTATCTGATGTGATAAATATTACATTAGTGTACTCAATTTTGCCGCGTACCAAGGGAATCATTAGCATTATTCATAATCTGTGGAATTTGTTATCGCACTTACAGTTCTATCAACCGACTTTGTCTGGGGTGATTTGTATTTTTTGCAAAATTTTTAAACCTAACCCAAAAAAATGAAAAATGAGCAGATAACGAAGTAGAAAGTCAGAATGTCGGAGGCAATCAAAAGATATAAAATTATTATAAAAGGTACTTAATTCTAAATTCTAAAACGTACTTTTAGCAATGTTAATTCAATATTTCGACGAGCCGATTTTCTGCAATTTGCCTTTATTCCAATGTTTGCCCCCCCCAGCATAACACATGGCTAATTTGCATGACAATTTGAAAACCAACATGGCGGCTATCGTGAATAAGGGCTATTATTTCACCGTCCTTGAAGGTTTGCACAAGCAATCTCTGGGGACACTGATACGATGGGACAGTGCACTGGTGGACAATGACCACCAATCACTAGCCCGCCAGCAGGCTCTTCCGTTGAAAATGGCGAGCGGTCGAAATATAGGGGCTTGGTTACTA
>OX421446.1:51068479-51083479 GCA_949126865.1 Montipora capitata
AAAGAGCATACAAACACGGGTCCGATATTCCTAAGATTCACTAGCCACTATTCTCCTGTTTAAACGATTTCAAAAAGATCGCAAAACTGAATGTGGCCACCTTTAACCACACTTTGTACACAAATTATGTTTTAAGTAATTCACATTCTTTCAAGCCGAAGAGGGCTTTCCTTGGCGTATGAATGATTTGTTGGTGTAGCTGAATGGCTCAGTTTCCATCGAAACTATAGTTTGGTGCAGTGAGTGAAGCACACTAAAGTCAGTGAATTGTTTTGATAAAGGTGACCAGTCACTGTCCAGGGTCCTTGCTCAAAGATCCCACCAAAAGGGCATCCTTTGGTCCAACTGACCTTAAGTTTATTGATTGGCTAAACACTCTTGCGTCTTTTTCTCAACCAATCAGAAACTTAATAGTAACAGTTGCGATTTCCTCCACCGCGTTTTTCCTGCGTCTGGCGCCGGCTGCAAGAACTTGCTTCAAGTTCTGATTGGTTTAACTCGCCGCCTGAGTCGCTGTACGCATTGGCCAAAAATACTCCCTTGGCCCAAGTGATACAACACTCAATAAAAAAATGCCTTTCAACAGAAAATTAGTAGAAACTCTGCGAGCTCGTGATTATTAAAAATAACTAATTCCTCAAAGAAAAGTTTTTTTTCCCGTAACGCTATCCTGCACCAAAGGCTTGCATCGGTGTTGCTGATGTCCAAAGAGCTTGCGCGCTGAATCTTTCCCTTGGCTGGATTACCACAACGAGTGAAGATGTAGATTTCGACTGAGAATAGACCGAACATCAGAGACAAATCTTAACGCATCCAACATGGGAAGAAGATTAAGTAGAGCTGTGTCCGAGGGATCAGCAAACCAAGACTTTATAGGGATGGCATTATCTGGAATGAAAGCAATAATCACTTGTGATTGGTCTTGAGCAAGGGGTTATGCTCTAGGCCCCGGTTAAGCGGCATGCGGCTTGTGGCTCGCAAGAATGGCGTAGAGGCGAAAACACTCCCCTCCCACCAATATGGACATGATTTATTCCGTGGTTGTCGCCATATGTGGTCTTTATACTGTGATGGTTGTCGCCGGGGTTGTCGCCCCCGCTAGGGCAGTTTTTCTCCCTCACAATCCCTGAGAGGAGTTCAAAAGAACACACTAAGGAGTAAATACGCATCCCTCGTTAAATAAAGCGGTTTTGGTCTCTACTCTCTTCGTCATTTCCCAATTCGCACTTACCCACTCGGCACTTTATTGCACTTGCCTTTCTTTCAGTTTTCCCTTTCAGCTAGTACACACGCTGTGATTGGCCAATTTAGTGATCCGTATTCTAGATCTATTTCGCATATACAGTGGATTTAACGAAGTCGAAGGGGACCGGCCAAATTTGTTCGTTAAATCGAGGGTTCGATATATCGAAAACCTCGATGTAACGAACTTGAGGGGAAACGACCAAAATGTTCGTTATATCTCGGTCATAGTTAATGACTGACAACCCACACGACACCCATGCTGTTGCCGTTCAAGATCAAGGAGGGACGTCGCAGATCATGGGTCATGTGCCATTCACACTGTCATATGTATTTCACTTGTTTGTAAAACACGGAGGACAAATCTCAGTGGAAGTGACCGGCAAAAGGAGAAACAAGGGCATTGGAATAGAAATTCCGGCTACGTATTCAATGTATCACAAGACGCCTTCGAAAGTGAAGAAGTTAATAGAACTAATAAGAGACAAAGAAGATGGAGCGGAAGTTAATTGATGTCGAAATATTATAGTGCCAATGTCTGTCTTATTAATAATAATAATAATAATAATAATAATAATAATAATAATAATAATGCTAAGTTGGGCTTTAAAAAAATCCCTCGACTAGCCTTAGTTAGTCGATGTGATATCTCGCCCAATAATGCCAATAATTAACAACTACACCGAAGTGGAGGTGGCTAGTGGTGGATATTTACCGAGGCGTGAAGTAGCGAGGTAAGTATCCGCCACTAGCCACCGACAGCGAGATAATACAGCACAAAAACATGATTTTAACTCATTTATTCCTGCAAAGATTACAACATTTTCGAGCGCAAATTCCGCGCGAATTGCTCGGAGGTGAATAGTTGTTTTTAGTATATACTCAAAATGTGAGATAATATAGCACAAAAAGATGATTTTAACTCATTTATTCCTGCAAAGATTACAACATTTTCGGGCCCAAATTCCGCGCGAATTGCTTGGAGGTGAATAGCAAAGGATATCCGGATTTTGAGAAGCCAATCAGCGCGCGAGTTCAACGCTATCCACTGTTTTAGTATATACTAATAATGATTATTACTATTATCCTCATTATATCTCACCTGGATTGTAGCGATAAGCACCAGGGGAATTGTCCAAAATAAAAACTGAAGACAGATCTTCATTGACTTGCGATAAATCTTTAGTGTAACTACCCAATTCTAGAGTACAGTGCTGAAAAACAGACAAGAATCTTTCATGACATACTGTAGATTTCAAGGGCATAAACTTTTTAACTTGTGAATGCAACAATAATTTCATGAATCAAACAGTAAGCGAGGGTCAAATTCACTCCATGGATGCATTAGGGCTTTCGTCTTTTAATAACGCGGTGGATATGGGTCTGAGGTAAAGGTGATAAACTTGTATGCTTAAGATTCAACGAGACTCGGTGAAAAAGTAATAACTAATAATCATGCGACTTGTTTAAATAACTTTTGCTGACTCAGTACATGTACATGCGAAAGCATTTGCTCTGATACTAATAGAGTCTTGAAGCTATCTGCCTAATTTGCTAAGTATCCGGGGTGCAAGCGGAATAATAAGGAGCTTATAAGCACGCGCGTTTTTGAGACGCGGAGGGCAACCGGAAGTGAACATTCCGCATGCCAGGTCAGTAGTGGTGGATATTTACTGAGCCGTGAACCACTAGTCACCGACACTGAGATGAATAGTTGTTTTATTGTATACTAAAACAGTGAGATAACAGAGCAAAAAAGATGATCTTAAAGGATTTATTCCTGCAAAGATTACAACCTTTTCGGGCGCAAATTCCGCGCGAATTGTGCGGAGGTGAATAGCAAAGGATATCCGGAGTTTGAGTAGGCAATCAGCGCGCGCGTTCAACACTATCCACTGTTTTAGTATATACTCATTATTGTTAGTATCACCCAACTAGTGGACTAATGCAAATCCTGCATTTTGATTGGCTACGCCACTAGAGGACTATTAGAAATAGTCCTCGAGTAGCGAAAAGCGTGAAGCTTTCTTTCGTTTTATTCTCAAATATATATTTCTTCAACTTGCATTTGCTAACTTTATTATTGCCTTTTCTGTCCGACTAGTTGGTTGATACTAAAACAATTAGACCCTTCGCCCTCAAGGGCCACGGGTCAATAGCCCATTCGGCTTCGCCTCATGGGCTATTGACCCGTAGCAATTGCGGGCTTCGGGTCTAATTGTTAATTATTGTCTTCTACATATTGGTAACAATGCTCAAGATGACCTCATGTACCTGTCTAAAATATCTTCTATTGAGAATTCCTCTGTTTCTGTCTAAGTTGTCTGCGACAGCAGCACCATAGATCTAAGATGCAAATCAAATTAATAATATTAGTAATAGGCCCAATCCACCTTATTGCACTTCCCATAGTATTGCTTTTCACCTTGGTTAAAACAAAGTATAATATTTTCTTCCACCTTGATGTTTTCATATGACAGTATTTTCAGTTCTATCCTTGTATTTGCTGTACTCTCTGTTTAACACAAACAAAGGCAACTGTTTTCCAAATACTATTATATGCATTTTGCAAGTCTCTCATTTTGAAAGTCTCCATTCATCAGTTTGTTCAGGAAAGTTAGTGTAGAAAAAAAGCCAACTAAAAATACAGAAATAAAGTTAGAATGTGTAATGCTGGATAAAATGAATTTTCACTACGTAATTCATTTTTAGTGTTGGAAAATACCCACTGAGTTTCTTTTTACAGAACTCAAGAACAGTGTCCAACAGTTTGTTGCACCAAGGTTTTTTTAAAAAGCCGACTATACGTGAAGGCCACAGAAGAGTTTAATAGTACCCACCTCCATACTAGCAGTAAAAACCACAAGATCATACCATTGACTCACCTGGAAGGAAAATAAGGAAAATGGAAATAGTGAGGTTAATCTGGGGTAACCTTCAACTAACAATCAAGAGCCCCAAAACAATCATAGAGGGCACAGTTTAGGACAGACCAAAAACAACAGTCAACCAAGTAAAAGCTAACCTGACAGCAAAAACCACTTGTAACTTCATATCAACCACAGGTAAGGATGGTCTTTCCTTCCAATGTTATTACAAAGGTACTGTACAGTAAGTAGTGTATGCATTTTGTCATTAATTTTTTTTCTTTTTCCCTTGTTAAAATCAGGTTTACTTTTTACCTTTTCTGAGATGCATTATGAGGAAGCAATACAGTATTTAACAATAATATTATCCACGGAAGGCGAGGTGAATATCGGTGAATAAAAACCAAGACAAAGTTGAGGTTTTTATTCACCATTCTTCACCAAGCCTGAGGCGAATAATAATTAGTTTTAGTAAATATACATAGGTGATTATTTGAAAAATGTGCATTTTCTTTAAAACAATTCTTGTCTGTCACCTCGACAAAACAGCTTGCGGCCATTTTGAAAAAAACCACTTAGGTGAATATCGCATATTATTGAATTCTCAACCTCGGATAATGCATTTCGCGTGCTCTGATTGGTTCACTCAATCTCGGTTATCAGCTCATATGCCTTAGTTGGTAAATGATTGCGCTAAGCATTGCTCAGCTAAAAAATTCTTCCCCGGAAAACGAAATTTCTCTCTGAATAAAGCCAAAATAGAAACATGACTTTTCTTGTGGAAAGTTTGGATCAATTCCGACGTTTACAAGTACGCGAAAAGGCAAGAAATGTTTTTGTGATGAGCCTACCTCTGTCTAACCACAAGGTATTACACAACATCGCATCTTCATCAAGTTTTTTCGATTTCGTTCTGGTTTTCTCCCTTCCTTCGCTCGTAAATCTTACTTCCAAAATTTTGGAGTTTAAGGAATTTAATAAAACAACTATTATTCCATTCGCGCTTGTTGGATATGAGACTGGTTATAGCCAACTCATATCCAACGTGCGCTCTGGAATAATTGTAAAATAATCACCTCAAGTGCTGCCAACCAATCAGTGCAGAGCATTATTTTTCAATAATCACCCATGTAATCATACTGATGCTGGATAATAATTTTTTTATGGCATTGACACCTTTGTTTAGCAAAATACTGTAGTGTTGATGATATTTTAAATGACAGAGAGGATCTAACAGACAGGTTGGACACCTACACATTCAAGGAAGAAGTCCACATGAGGTCTCTTGTGAACAAAAAAACGGATTGGATGATGGTCTATTGTGACCTGCCAGACAAGAAAAATACAGTGTCAGTAGAACTAGATGTGCCCAGGGGTGTAGCCAGGATTTTTCAAAGGGGGGTCTCACCCCTCCCCCACCTACGCCCTTGTGTACCGTCTAGTAACTCTCATGCCTAGGATCTGTCAACAACTGCAGCTCACAATAAAGATAATAATGAAATTTATTTATTTAGTTAGTTAGTTATTTACTTAAGTCTCAAGTTTACTATTTTAGCCGATTGCAAGAGCTCTACTACATGAGACTGAAAATAAAACATTAAGGAAATTAAAGCAGAAAATAAAATTTACAAAAATTGACTTTTCATGAGAAGGGAGAAATGGAGTACCTAGAGAAAAACCTCTTGGAGCAGCAACTTAACCTGAGTCCAGGAATCGAAGATGGGGAAAAATGGTGGAAAACAGGTGCTCGGCCATCACTGTACCAACCCTGGGGCCTGTTTCTCGAAAGTCCTGAAACTTTACGGGCCATTTTTGGGTGTCACAATTTCCTCTGTATCTCAAGAAGGGAGAGGATTATTTTAAGTCGTCAAACTTCACAGACATCTTTCTTTTAGTTAGCTTAAAAACATGCTAAAAGAGAACTGCTTTCCAAAACAAGCAGTTGGCAGTTTCACAAATGGCTTTTTGGGACTTTCCAGAAACGGGCCGCAGGCCCCAGTCGTTCAAAGGCCGGATAACTTTATCTGCTGGATGAATCACTATCCAAAAGTTACAATCGAATATTTGCTTGTGAACATTAACGCAAATATATGCACAATCTGAGCACATCTGTTGCCGACATTAAATAATAATAATTCTTATTATTGGTCTATGGGTGTAGCTGTTATCAATGAATGCTGTAGACAAGGCAGATGACTGGTCCTGGAATCCGGAGTTACAGCATTAGACAAGGCAGATGACTGGCTGTAGACAAGGCAGATGACTGGTCCTGGAATCCGGAGTTACAGCATTAACGGTTGGAAGAGTGCTTTATTGGGAGACTCCAACATCTCCAGCCTAAGCTTGTTGAGGGTTGAAATGCTGCTCTGGCTTTAGCACACTTACCCTTAGAACAAAATCTGGAGGAGTTCCAGGTCTTACTGTTTGTCGTTGCACACTAATAGTTAACAAAAAAAAAGCATTAAATTCACCATCATTGCTCCTTTCATAAAGAGGGGAATTTGATGATCAAATTTCAATTATCAGTCTCATTTTTAACTGCTAGCATTTAATGAGGCAGAGAGGAGACCAAAATTAATGGGTAAAATTAGATTTCTAGAGTGTCATGTACATGTCGAAGTCTTCATAATGAAAAAACAAAAGCATATACCATTATAAAAAAAAAATGGAAAAGTGCACTGGATAAGTGAGACACAGTATACCCTCCATGAGAAAGTACTGTTCAGGGGTATGGTCCATAAATTATTTTTTTCCTTTTTAACCCCTTTCACACCCTGAACCAGTCCACACATGGTCTAGTCAAAATTTAATGGTCTGGTGTCAGATCAGACAGTGTAAAATATAGAGCTGTACCTCTTAGGACAGGGGAAGGGTGAAGACGCAATATAAAAGGAGTGCATGGCTCCACCCTCCGCTTTTGTTCGAATTCGTTCAAGCACGACTGATTAATTATCCAAGATGGTGATTAACAAACAGCAATACAGAGACAAGCCTGAAAAGATATTTCTAGCACAAAAATAAAAAGGGACTGGGTATGAAAATAAAGAATGACAGATGACATTTTATGACATATTACGGACACATCACCATAAAGGGCTTTTTTATTGCACAAATTATCAAAGAGCTCGGTTACGTCCACGGTTGATTGATAAATCATTTGCATGTCCCTAAGGCACCATGGCTTTTATAGCGTGTCTTTGTGTTTAACTACTACCAAACTGTTGCTATGGACCCCTTCAAATACCGTTTTTGCCAAGTATGTACTTTAACCTTCCTTTGTCTGGTTTGACTCACAACCACAATATTTTAGTAAATCAGGTGACAAAAATAGAAAGTGCCTAAAAACTCTGTGACTTAACCATGTTTTTCTCGAATTTTTAAGGCAACACTATGAGGAGTCAGTCTAACACAAAATCTGTAGCATGGATCTTAGAAAAAGTTATTTCCTAAGAAAAATTATGACATCGTAAGGCCCTCCTTTGATACACTTTTCAAAATATCAGTTCCATTTTTTGCCTAAATAGAAATTGCATGCTACAGTTTACGAAAATGATGGGATGGTGAAAAAAACGCCTCTTCCCTTGTTTTCCTGAGAGTAACTTTTACATGTTTTTCACTGTCAAAACCCAAAGCAGAGAACTGGAACTAGTTGTACATGTGCATTCTGATTGAAGTGATGTCAGGTTTCCTTTGAAAAAGTTACTTCAAAGAATACAATACAATACAATACATACTTAATTGACCGCTCCCCATAGGGGCTTTTCAGGGCCAATGAAACACAATGAAACGACAGAACAGAACAACAAGAACAACTGTTAAGAATCCCAACTGGCCGGAGGCAAACCAGTTGGCTATTTACAAGTGCAGCTGGGAAGTTGAACCAGGGACTACCAGGATCAAATTCAAGGAGTGGTCAGAGCGGGTCTTGAACCCGGGATCCCTGGACCCCAAGGCAAGCGCCCTAACCACTGGGCCACACTGCCTCCCATGCAACCTTTCTGTAGGGCTCTTGACTTAAAAAAGCTTCCTCAGCAACCACTGTCTTCCTGTAGTTAAGTGCCTCTGGGCCCCTTGAAGATTTTACGCTGTCTACACATAACCCTGGATGATTTTACTCATCAGTGGGGCCGATTTACACTTGTAGGGGAAAATGGGTTTTAAAGAAGAAGGGATTTCAATAACTCTTGAAGTAGATGCCTTGGCTAATCAATGTGCGCAGCAGTCACTCGGACTTGTCTTTTATATGGGGTTTACAAAGCAGATTATCTGGCGGTGAGACACAAATTTTTGACAACATAGACAGTGGTTATACTGCTGGGGAACGGCTTCTAATGAAACCCCTCAGAAGAAAAAGACACTGTAATGCATAGTTCAAATAACCTAAAAATTCTTGAGGAATCTGAAGGTTTCATGGTTCCCATAAGTAACTGTAGGTTTTGGCAAATCAGATTCAAGAACGTGCGTACAAATAATAATAATGATAATAATAATAATAATAATAATAATAATAATAATATTATTATTATTATTATTATTATTATTATTATTATTATTATTATTATTATTAAGTAATGGTAATAGGACTGAGTGGAGTCCAATTCAGTCTGTAATCATATGTGTGATAACAACATACAGTGTAGGATGACTGCACAGCGGGAGTCCAATTTGTTTAACAGACCGAATTGGACGACACAAAGTCCTCTTACCAATCAATCATAAAAATTACAATTTTCCGAGAAAAGAAGAAGAAGAGCCAAGTTATGAAAAAAAGGGAAAAATTGCATTAAAAAACAGACAAAGGAGGTGTAAATTGTTTAATGAAAGGGGTACTTATTTTCTAAAGAAACTGTGGTTCTGCGTTGGCGGGGAATTAGTATACAAAAATTTGGTTTTATCAACAGAGTTGATAATGTAAATTGGCCACTGTACAGAGAGTTTTAGAATGTCTGTATGGTGGCCAATTTGCATAATTTATCAACTCCATTGATAAAACCAAATTTTTGTAAATTGTTTAATGTTGCTCTGAAAGAAAGAAACAAAGAGAGAAAGAAAGAAAGAAAGCCCAAATTTAGGAGTCTATGGTGATTGAAACCAAGGTTGTGATTGGTTGATTACGGTAAACTACAACTTTGAACGGAATTTTGCTTGATTTAAACTTACTACAACTTTGAATGTGATTGGATTATTGAACTGGTTGCTCAAAGAATGGTTGGCACTACTGGTAACCAGCGTTAACACCATGGAGACCTATAGCTTGTGATATCTCTTAACCAACCGTTAGCATCAACCAAGCTTCGAGCAACTGGCCCCTGTCCAATAACAACTTGGCAAGTGAAGTAGTGGAAAATAGGAGTTTTCTTAAACCAATTACAATCGAGAAAATTGTAAGTTTTATGAATAATAATAATAATAATAATAATAATAATAATAATAATAATAATAATAATAATAATAATAGAAGGAAGGAACAGGAGAAAACTGACAAGTATGCGCCGTTGAGATGGGAGATGCGCCAACAGTTCCCCGGCCACACTATCACACAGTTTAATGTGATAGTTGATGTACTAGGAGGCTACTCCATGGAGACGGCGGAGAAAGTTAGGAAGTTTTTAGGTTTGGATAGAGGGAACCAGGTTTTGTTTAATATGCAGAAGGCAGTTTTATCGTACACCCTAAACATAGCAAGGTCATTCAAGGTTTCGACGAGTTATTAAGGAATATAAACTCTTGTTCCTTTCTCAAATGTTGGTTCGTTAGTTATCACCAATTGGTTTGTAAATAGGTTTAACAGTAGGGATTGTTACACAATAGTGCCTTTTCCTACTTATATTTGTAAGCATACTTACGTACTACATACTGAATAATAATAATAATAATAATAATAATAATAATAATAATAACAACAACAACAACAACAACAACAACAACAACAACAACAACAACAACAACAAGAACATCAGTAAGTGTAAAAAGTGGATGCAAAGTGCTGGGTATTTTTCCACCTTTCTTACCCATCATGATGTGAATGTATAAGAGTTTCATCCAAGTCCAACACTAATGTTTTTCGCTTTACAAGTCCTTGAAAAAAAAAACATTATTTAACAGTGATACAAGAATAGGAAATAAAGATGACAACATGGGATGCAAACTACCAGAAGAGCAAAAATTCAGTGGCATTAATTTTTAAAACTTTAATTAAGTAGATGCAAGTGAATACCACAGGACAGAAGATCAAGCAAAACAATGTGTATGTACTTACTCAATCTTTGAATTGATAGAGGTGATAGTGGAAGCACTTGATACTTAACTGTCTTGTGTTGTATAACCTATACAAAAAGCCAGAATTAAAACAGAGCTAATGGTGAATGTTTAGCTTGACATGTTGACATGACTATAGAAACAGCATGTTCATCCATAACCTATTTTATTCCTTAAATTATTATTTTCGTTGATTGTAGACACCTTGCTTTGCAAAAAATAAAAATAAAGGGCAGGAAACAGGTTTAAGGATATTCTATTTAAATCAGTTCTGTAACGCTTAGATTCCAAAACCTGAGGCTAAATTACATGTAAGCAAAAAGAAGGTTTTAGGGTATGCTTAGTGTTGTTATGGCTATAGTTATTGATTATGCCTTGCTGTTAAATCTATAAGCCATTTGAGCCATACGAGGAAGACATGTTACAATGGGCTTTACTATGCTTAGCTTTAGAATATTAAGCCTAAAGTCAAATAAGCTAACACAAAGATTAGGGTTAGGTACTTTTAGCTTATCACTCCCATGGCTCACTCAGGCTCTCACTGTGTCCTAACTCATAAAGATGTGAACTTCAACATACAAAATTGCTGGTTTGCATTTTTGTCATAGTAGCCATGTTGGTTGGCAAGAACTTTAATAACAAGAACCTGTTTCTCTGCTGAGAAGTATACTTTACTACAGTCAAACCTCGATTATATCCTGACTTGCTTCTCTGGTACCAGTTTTTCATGCAGCCATATTAATTTAATTAGTCATTTTATGATCCAGTCAGCAAAAGTTTTTTTCCTTCAAATTATGAGAGTAATGTCTGGTTTGAATTGGGTAATTAAATGTTACTCTTCTCTAACTTATTCAGTTTTGTTTTTGACTCATTAATATTCAATCATGTTTTCAACTATCCGGACTCTTGATTGTCCGGACCATTAAGCCCAGTTCCCAAATTAAAGTTGACCAAAACACAAAAAGGTTTAATAAACACATTTTTAAAGGTTTCTGTTCAAAGTTTGCTGATAAAAGATAAAGATTACCACTAATCTCCCCTGGTAGGTACTGCTGCGACCTCGGACCAATATTCCCAAGTACGGCCCTTGCGCTTGGTAAGTAAGAGGTTATTAATTGTATGCCTCTTGATATTATGACAAGTCGAAGAGCCTGCTTGCAGGCTGGCATTAGACTAGTCTTGGTACTGAAATGACACCATTATGCTGGTGACCTGCTCAAGCTAAGATTTGCTCCGTTGCGAAGTGAAATTCCACGCTCCAGCAATCAGCATGGTTTGAAGATTACGAGCTTGAGGTAGATCCGTGTCAAAACGAATCACGTCCTCAAAACGTAAGCAATCCATTCTTTCCATAAAAGATAAAGATTTAATTATTAATTTTTGTGATTAGAAAGAGGAGAAAAAGGAACGAATTTGTCAACTGAGCATGGTGTCAGAAAGCAGTAGATTTCTAATCCAACAACTTGGAAAGCAATGAGAAGTGTTTTTTCATGTTATGATCCAGTCAGCAAAAGTTTTTTTCCTTCAAATTATGAGAGTAATGTCTGGTTTGAATTGGGTAATTAAATGTTACCCTTCTCTAACTCATCCAGTTTTGTTTTTGGCTTATTAATATTCACATTTTCAGAATATTAAGCCCAGTCCCCATAAAAGAGTCCAGATAAATGAGGTTTGACTGAAAAAAGAAATTGTGAACTGTATTTGCCAACCAACACGGCTGCCTTATCACATGGGTGAAAACCAAGAACATGTGTGAAAGAAACCATGAAGGGGAAAAGTTTGAAAAGTACTGAAACTTTCAACACAGCATATTTCTAGAGATGATGCCCTATAAAATAAACCTTAATCTAAAAGGAAATGATTGCATCTCCTACTGTTGTTAACACTGTTTATAATTACTGCGATTGTACTTCCGTTATTCCAAAACGACAGGCGCAAAAATGGTACGTAGCCGGACGTCATGCACAACATATTATGTACATGAAAAAAAAAATGAGGTAAAAAGATTCTGAGAAAGAAAATACCAGGCAAAATATATTATTCAGCGATTCCGGCCGAAAATCAAAAGTTGCGCTGGTTGTACAAATTGTGTCGTCTAGTCTAGGTACAAATTAATCGAATTCAACCATTAATTAATTAATCGGAAACTGTACATGTATGTCCCGCCGAGTAACTAAATTTATAATAACAATTTGGACAAAGGGACTACCTGAACATTATTAATCGGTTATTTCCTTTCCACACCTAATAAACAAGCCTCGGCCAATTTCAATATTTCATTTGCATTATGGAAATTATGTCCGCCACTGTACATAAAACTAATAATATATATTGGTGCAAGAAGGTATAACATTGCTAACAATGTGTTTGCACAAACAATTTTTGGCAAAAAAATCAATAAATACAGGATATCGCTTATCCGCTTTCTTATTTCCTTTTCCATTAAATAAGGCGCACCTTACTGAATAAACTGCACAAGCTTACCTTCTTCAAGTTTCTTCTGAGAACGTACATCAACAGCGTCCATATCTTGATAACAGCTACCATGAAAATTCTTATCCCTATACAGTTGTATATGCCTTTTAAACAATCCATCGTAGTGAGCACCCACATTGAGAACTTCTTTATGAGGCCTGAACACAAACTCTTGCAAAAAACAAAACCCGTCCGCAAAATCGGCGTCCAAACTTTTGCACTCATAAAGCTAGACGGAAGGTGAAGACACCATGTTTGTGTTCTCAAGTGGATAGCGCATGATTGGCTGGGAACGAGTCTGGCCGCCAGGATTCCTGGGATGAACAACCTCGTTTTTAAGCAACCTCGTTCCCTAATTCCCAGTGCTCCGCGGTTACCTTAATTCTAATATGGCGGAAGATGTCACTTTTTACGCCTTGATCTACTGTACGTAGAAATATAATTATTTCTGTTTTATTGTTGCATTCAATGAGGTAGGAGTTGCATTTTAAATTCATGACATTTTTATCGCTTGTCAGTCGAAGGTTATCGAGAACCAACGATGACTGAACCCAGATCTCTAGGACACGTGGGGTGACGTGAATCTCTCTAATTTAAGATAGCTCTTTTCCTTTCTAACATAGCCTGAAATTTAGCTACCTGTTTATATGTAAGTCAAAGTGAGTTAGATTCTATAATATCCGTTCAGCTTCTATTAATTCTGAACAGGTATTCTGGAATCGCAAATGGTGAATAACAACAACAATAATAATGATAATGATAATGATAATGATAATGATAATAATAATAATAATAATAATAATATAATAATAATAATAATAATAATAATAATAACAACAATAATACACAGATCAATGGTTAGGATTTTTACATTTACATGTACATGTAGATACATACTATTATGTAGGATATATAATATCGATAAAGGATTGTATATTTTTTTTTCAGGGATTAACAGGAATTGGTTATGTTTTTTGGGTGCCCAAATTTTGTAATAGTTTTGCAAATGGATGTTTCAATAAACTGCAGATAATAATAATAATAATAATAATAATAATAATAATAATAATAATAATAATAATAAGGAGATGAAGAAGAAGAAGAAGAAGAAGAAGATATATCAAGCAATTTTCAGGCTAAATAGATCACTCTGATTGGCTGGTTTTGGGTCAGGAGTTTACAGTATGGTCCGACCATTTCCGTATTTTTTTCTCCCTCCCAAGAAATTCAAGTTTGAGCAGACCACAGAAAGGTTTAAGAAAGCAGAATTTAGTTTTTTCACCGCAACAGTACAATATATAAGTACATTGTAAAAGGTTACTGTTCAAAGTTCGCTCATGGAAGATAAAGATTACGAACAATCACCCTCGGTCAATACTGCCACGACCTCGGGCCAATATTCCCCAGTACCGCACTTGCGCTCAGTTAATAAGTAGATATTAGACTAAGTATTATTCACCATTTGTATGGCTCTTACTATTATGACAAGTCGAAAAACCTGCTTGGAGGCTAGCATTAGACTAATCTTGGTAACAAAATGATGCCTAGCCTGCGAGCAAGCTCTCTCGTGGGGTGCGGGTGGTCGAGGGAGCTTGCTTGCAGGCTAAATGATGCCATTATGCTGGAGACCTGTTCAAGAAAGATTTCAAATTTTGTTGTTAATACTCTCGCTTAGGCTAATTTGATGTGATTTCTAAAATGATCGCTACTGACCACTTACTGTACATACATCCCTATCTTATTTGACAGCATGCATGCAATGGACTTTACAGTACTCTGTTACTCAGAAGAAAGGTGCAAAAATTAAATCCAAATAATATCATTTGTTCATCAGAAAGCTTTTTCTTGAAGATGGAGGAAAGCATTCCCGTGGATACACTTGGTGCTACTAGCACTCAATATCGTTTTGCTACTGCGGGTGAGTTTACATGTACATGTATACTGTTATTATTATTGTTACTGTTCCATTTTGACTCAAGGCTAATTGCCAGCAAAGGCAAGTACTATGTTAAACTCAAGACTCCAGGCCTCCCAACACCTCTGTACAGGCCCTGCTGGGGGAGCCCCATATGTTGCTTGTCAGAATTTACCCTGGCACGGCCTCTCTATAAGTACATCTGTGTGGATGCAAGGAGAGCAGACGTTTGAAGAGTTCTTT
>OX421446.1:51095979-51098479 GCA_949126865.1 Montipora capitata
ACATGATGGCCGTGACGTCATGGAAAACCGAGAATACTTGAAAGTTGACTATGTCTTCTACCCCGTTCACTTCAAGAAATTTATCACTCCATAAAGTTTTAATTTGTAGCAGACACACCGTGCTATTACCAAATTGAACAGGTCGTAAATAAGCCAAGGGGTTCTTGATGATGATAAAAGGTTTTGTGAAGCGCTTTAGAATAAATATAAGCGATGTAAAAATAGAGCGACGTTTCGATGGCTCTATGTCATCATTATTGACATGGAGTCATCGAAACGTCGTTCTATTTTTATATTGCTTAGGTTCTTGATGACTTACTTATTTGATTGAAATGTCGGAGGAAAGCGCTTGAAGACGGTGCCCCAGGGGAAAGAGCGTGAATAAGTCTTACTCGGCGATCTTACTCTTCTTGAATAGTTGGATGAAGAAGAGACTTTCCAAGAACATCTAAAACTACTCAAGGAAAACACGGATCCGAATAGAAATATCCAACTCTCTGTTCGCCATCATAGACCTTTTCGGTAAAACTGTACCATTCGACATTTAACAGTTACTCAAATTAGTATATGTTAATATTTTCTTGATGCAGCATGAAGATTTTTTAGATTCAGTACTTGTTATCCCGTGCAAGAGCTTTTAGTATGCGTCATGCAAAGCATGGAGGAATGAAAAGTGTATGTATTTAAAGAAAGCAAGAAGGAAAGACACAGTTTGGTCAAAGGATAATTTTGTTGCTCAGCCGGCTTAGTTCACTTGGTGTGAACACGGCATCATCAATCGTTGGTGACGACGAATACAAACCACTAGGTCTTGTTAATGCATACTGAGACAAACCTTTTTACCATGTTTCAGGGAGGCGTTCTGGTGGAAAGTAGACGTTAAATGGAGATTTGCAGCGTTACTACTTTGCTGGTGTCTTGAAGCAAGCGTGTTTTTATTCTCCTTACTTTCTTACTCAAGGGCGCGGAGAACAAGAAAGAAGAGAAGGTACATTGGAGTTAGCAGTCACACAAATGCGATTTCGAAATTCTCCGTTTACATGTCAGCGAAAGCGAAGCGAAATATTTTAAACCCGCAATTGGGTTTGCGTTACGTTTTCACACACTTTACACACACTTTTAACGGGATTTCGCGTGAAGTCGTTTTCAAACGTTTTCACACATTTTCAAAAGTCTACGTTTCACTTGACCACATAGACCAAACAGAGGGCCTCACATTCCTTTTGCCAGTGCTTAACAAAACTGCATTCATTCGATTTGGTCAGTTCTGATTTTCAAAGTTTCCCTGCCAGCAGCTGTCTGAAGAGTACTGGAAAAGAGACCTCTGCTATTGGTCGAAACTCATCCTGATCCAACCGCTGTCCACAACCTTGCACGGCACTCTTCAAACCTCATGCCCCATGATATGTTTGCTGACAGTGACTTGAGCCTGCTGTGTCCCGTTGTGTTGGCATTCATTTTAATCTTGGCTGCGCGTAGTCAAAAACACTTAAGAATGATTTCTGTCAGCTAAAATAGCCGTTTTGAAGAAAATTTGGCCTTGCTTTCCAGATTTCTGCTAACAATCCGTGATACTACCCCTTTAAGGGGACATATTTTCTTAGTGGACCAAGATGTTGATTTTGCCTTTGAGTGGTTCCCTGTTAAAGAACTAAGATCGTCTAGCTTTCTGACAGACTCAAAACTTTAAGTGCTGAGATTAACCTAATGTCTTATAACGTTCTCGACACCGACGCTATAAATTACATCCAAACGTCATTTGATTTGCATAAGGTAATTACAAGTAACAATCGAAATATTTGTAACCTATTTCAGATCCTTTTACCAGTCTAAACCAACCCTGGCCAGCCGAGAAAAATGTCATAGTAGTGAATCAGAGATAAAGAATTCGAATTACGAGGTGAAGCCCATTCTTTTAAAATTTCTTTGTAATCGCTCTGTTTGTTTGTTTTTTTTGTTTGTTGTTTATTTTCTTTTTTCGCGTGGTTGTTTGTTTGTCCAAGCAACTGAAAAGCGCACGTAGCTGTGCCAATGTGATAGCAACGGACTTGTTAAGTTAAGATATTTTCCGGACTAACACACGCGCTCTCACATAACCAAGGGGACATTTCTTCATTCATGTTCTTTTTTGTTTGTTTGCTTTTTGTTTGAAGCAGTCCTCGCAATCCCGCAGTGAAGCTTTTGAGTCATTAGACAACAATTTAAATGGTCTGACACTTGGACTACCGACAAGAAGACAAAACGGTTACAGCACGCATGTTGGTACGTGTAAAGTACGCTACTCGATTTCCCTCTTGCGACTTTCATTTGAATATGAATTCTTGTCAGAGTCAATGATCGAGGTGATGACCCAGGCATGCTCCGGGAAATTTTCGATTCATTCCCGGAGCCAACCCATGAAGACATTTAAAAACCATTCTCACTGTGTGAATTTGCTGGTGCTGAGCAAAATGTTTTCCGCCAAGAAGCTAGAACATCAGCATCACAAGGAGGCTCGGTT
>OX421446.1:51100979-51108479 GCA_949126865.1 Montipora capitata
TATTATTATTATTATTATTATTATTATTATTATTATTATTATTATTATAATAGGGAGGGCCATGATCACGTAAATATTGCATAAAGAAGGGTGGTCATTGGTATGTACATGGCTTGCGGGGGTGGGAGGGGTTTACAGATATTCTGTTCTTTCCAACATATTTCCCTCTTCCCTCCCTACTACATAAATAAGGAACGGTCCCTAACGTGTATCAATTTTTTGTGTTCGTGTTAAAATATTAGCGGTACAAATAAAATTATATTGTATTCAAAGTGATGTTTACAGGAGGAAAAAACTTGCCGCACCAGCCAATGACATCTCTTTCTCTTTCAGTCTCACAGTCTTTTGGCATCAAGTCGTGTGCGTTCTCCTCCGATGAAGATAGCTGCTCAGACTCGGTCAACGAGGAGCCTTTAAAACAGGTGAGAGAATACAAGGTTGATTCGATAGATTATCGAGAAAGACCGTGTATTTCCTCTAAAATGATGCAAAACAAGTATGGCAAAAAACATGGAACGTGTTTCTAAGTGCCGTGCAACCCAAATAGAAGCAATTAAGGTAGGTAAGCACAATGGACACAGAAAAGCAATCAAACCAATCAGATCGGGAGGCTGGTACGTGAGGCCGGCGCGAAGGAAACGCGGGAAAACGCGTGTGAGCTTCTGATTGGTCAACAAGCTGACAAGAGATTTTCGTTTATCAATGACTGAGCGTAGCCGAACGAAAACCTTGTCAATGGCTGAATATTTCTCAAAAATTGAAACTTTACAAATGCGTCCGTCGAGTTTGTTATCTTGCTGTTTCTTCATGTTTATAAAAGGCAGAGTAAAAGAGCCTGCCCGTGTCTCTTACAATTTCGAATGTTGCTTGCGTTGCCTGCCTGATGTCGCGCTTTGCGAGCTGTCGATAATTAGCCAATCCTAGCACACCGAAAGTAATTTTGGATGTAAACAGTACGTCACCTTTTGAGTCGGTGTTTTACCAATGCTGAGGAAGAAACTCCGAAAAAAAGAAATCTAAAGGAAGGATGCCTTCGCTGATCAGCGATAACGCTTTGTAGCAGACAGACAACTAAACGCGGTAACATGTCGTTCTCGTTCCATTTCGACTACAACGACAAACAGTTAGAAAAATCAGACTTTTCCTGACTCCTGTGGGTAACAGCTAGAACGTCGTTTTCTTCCAGCACAGAAGCCATTGAATCGCGTTTCTCGACTTTTAAAGTACGATAAAACTGAGATTTATCCCGGTGGAAATAGTAGATAATCGTTAAAACCTAAATCATAATTGCTTCTTGAGCAAAAACAAACATGATATGCTTTCTAGTGAAACTAATTTTCTATTGTTTCCATAGAACCCTCCGATAAGTAAGGCCAAGCACACAAGACTCGGATCAGACAAACGATCCACAAAGAAAAAGTGGTTTGCAATACCCAGCAAAAGGGAAGCAAGATTTGTGACTGCAAGGACGTTCTTGCTTATTTCAAGCTTATTACTGAACTTTTATTTTCTTATTTTGTTCACCGAATGGCCGGCACGACTTTTACGGTGTCTAATGAAGATAACTGCTCTATAAAGGAAGATTTAGTTCATTGTCTAAGAAAACGGTAAAGTTTGGTGGAAATTGTCTTTTACTAAGAAACAAAGCTGTCGAGCGAGTACTGAAACGAAAAATGTGACGCTAGAATGAAACAATTTCTATGGTTCTGCGATGGGACCCTGCCGTCTGCCTTCACTGCAACTGAAAATCTTACCCGGAATCCGTCTTTGTTTGCATTTTTTCCACATTAACAAGCTGGAGATAGCGGCGTCATGCAGAAGATCACGTGATTCCTCCGACTGAAAAAATCCTTCCAGAATCAAACGCCTAAGGCGTACACAAATTTTGCTGGCTCATGATTGCAGAGAACCGACACGCCAAAGCAGGTGGTCAACTAGAAAGCCTTCGCTACTTTGACCACCAGACACATTTTATAACCTGTACTGTAATTATTTTATCTTGTAACCATGTGTTGTGACTATACTTTTCTTTCTATTTTAATGTTATGTAAATAGTGTGAAATAAATGAACCATGAACCAGAGCGCTTTTGCTTCTCCAAAATGAACACGCAGGGGTCCGTTTTTGGAAGGTCCCGAAGCTTTTCCAGCGCATTTCAGATGCCATTAAAGCATTCTCTTCAAATGGAAGAAGCTTAAGCCATAAAAAAACTGCGGGTGCCTTTTAACTAGTATAAGGACTATGTAACAGAATATATTTTTCAAGTACGCGCATGGTCGTTTCACCAATGGCATTTTCCGTATACATGTATTCGAGAAACAGGACGTTACCTACAGGCCCGATGTGAAGACACTTTGAATTACATTAAGCAAGGGAAAGGTTCTTGAGAGGGAAGATTCAAAGCCACCATGCAAAGGATTTCCATTTACCAAGGGATACGATAAACGAAAGAGAGAAGTGATCCTCGCATTTATCTGCACAACAGAGGTGTGGAAATCTATGGTACAAGTTAGGAGAATGAACGTTTCGATCTTGGGAATAAAAGAGTTAACAAAGGAAATAAGAGAAGACAAGAAAACGTTTTCTTTTTCGTCTTTAAAAGATTTGCCTTGCCCTAACAACCTGGCCCTGGTTGCTCGAAGCATGGTTAGTGCTAACCAGCGATAAATATCATGGAAACCTATAGGTTTCGGTATCTCTTAACCAACGGTTAGCACTAACCAGGCTTCGAGCAATCGGCCCATGACCGCGGGGATGAATGTTTCGGTACCCTTACGGTAAATGACAGAATGAGCCTTGAACTCGGGTTGAAAGAGGTTTCTATGGTAATCCTCAGGTAAGAACATATCAGGAATCTCTTAAATAAGCAGAAAAAAATCGAACAAACTCTCTTGTCAAATTGATTTATTTCGTAAACGAAACACTGTATTTATACAGAGCAAAGTAATCGAGAAACTTCGTTGATGAAAAAACCTTTGAATATTACATAAAAAGGATACCAAAAGAAGATTGTTTGTTTTCACGTCCTGGAAACGTAGGTATATATAAATATAGCTTATATGCAGTAAAGAATCATTTAAGCGAACACTTAATTAATTTACTTTACAATTATGTTGTCAGATTTGTTGAACCTGAATGTGAAAAGCTGCAGCAGTCTTTACAGTTTAAAAGACCTAACAACTTTGATGCCTTATCGATGCATCAATTAAAGCACTGAATTGAAACTAACACTTGCCTTAAATAGTTTCTACTAAAATTCATTTGTTGTGAACACGTAAATAAATTTATTTTACAGGACTCTTGTCAGATTACAGAACCTAAATGTGAGAAGCCGCAGCATTCTTTGCAGCTTAAGACACCTATATATAAATATACAAATGAAAGCACCGAATTGAAACTCATTTGTTATCCTGCTCTCACATATTCAGGAGCACTGTGCTCCAAAGAAAAGTAGAATTTTCACCAAAAAAGGTAGTTCAATAAACACTGGTTCAGAACTTATTTAGATATCATAGTAACTTGTAAACAGCCTTCATGCACACATTCTTAATTTGTATGAACAAGCTTCTGTAAAGTGCCTAAATTACACGAGTAAAGGAGTAAATGAGACTACGGGAACACAGTAATAAAATGGTCGCCCACACAATAGACCTTACTCGCTTGTCAAACCCAATTAAAATCTCTCGGGGTTATAGCATTTTCATGATAATGTAGCATTCACATTTTTGTTCTTGGGTATGACACTCTACTCTCCCGTTGCCCCTCTCCACCCAGGTGTATAAATGGGTACTGGCGAAATGCGGGGGGCAACCCTGCGATGGACTGGCATCCCATCCAGGGGGAAGTAGAAATAATCCTAGACTACAGAAACCGGAGATAAGCGCAGGCCTGCTGGGGGCCTTCTAGGCTGGTAACAGACTTTATCATGATAATGTAGCATTCACATTTAAATGACATGGAAATACTTCGAAAAAGACATTTATTCTCAATGGATCTCAATTCAGCACAACACTGAGTCAGCCGATTTGGTCTGTTGAAATAAAGAGACAGAATGGGGTGCAACGAGAATGGCGATTTTAGCACTTTCCGGCTTGAGCTTTTCTTGAAATTGAAGTAGATTAAAAAAAAGCAACTGACTGAAGTCATAACAAGTCATCGGATCGCGTGCCTGCTGTCTATCATCTATGCGGACATCTTGAGTAGCGCATTTTCCTTTCTATTTTATGTAACATACCTTAAAACGGTACAACGACCAAAATTATTTTTCTTTGGATTTCAAAACTACGTTAACTAAACACTAAGTAACCCAAGTTTTAAGCCTTACTTTAAAAAAGACACTTGTTTTATTTTAACTGACATTTTCCTATTTAATGGTTTGCCATTACTAACTTTAAAATCTTGAGAGAGCTGGATCGAGGAGAAAATGACGTCAAAGACTCACAAGTCACAATGCGTGTGTACGCGGCTGAATTAATATGCAGCAGGGGAGTTTCGGGCTTTCAGACTTTCAAACTCGTGTTTTGCGTATATAATAAGCAGCATTTACACGTTGAAATTTTAAACTAATGAGAAAATAACGTCACTTACCCCTAGATCCAGCCCTTTGATATCCAATCGGTGAGTTTTGGACGTTAGTAATGGCGGAGCGCAAGATCCAAAAAGTTTAACAGTCAGGAGTTCAACAAACACACTTTCAACATTTGAAGAAAAAAAATGTGATTTCTTTTTATCAGAGTAGCACTTCAGCTGAAAGTCACATATCTCAAGGGACCAACTGGGTGTCTTTCCCTGCATATAACCCTTAATTCCTCAAAAAAGTGAGATTTAAGCTTTCCGTGCATATTTACGTAAAACAAGGGGTAGGAAGGTGGAGTAACTATATAGTCGTCAAAATTCAAAAACAACTCCGTGACCTCATAAAGACAATATCTAGGGTCATGAGAACCTTTCATATAAAAGACTGAGCATGGAATTAAGCTTTCTCGGCATCGAAGTAAATACTAAAACCTTTAGAAAGAAGATCACCTTCACCACCGAAATTTAATGCGAGAGTCTAAGGTAAGGGGAGGGGCACCAATGGAATTGAGAGACAAATCCAAAGTACTAAGGGAGGTGTTTACTGCGAAGGCCTGGGAAAGTGAAGTAGCACCCTCAGCACCAATGGAGTTCCAAGACAAATCCAAAGTAGTAAGGGAGGAGTTTACTGCGAGGGCCTGGGAAAGTGAAGTAGCACCCTCATCACCAATGGAGTTCCAAGACAAATCCAAAGTAGTAAGGGAGGTGTTTACTGCGAGGGCCTGGGAAAGTGAAGTAGCACCCTCAGCACCAATGGAGTTGCGAGACAAATTCAAAGTAGTAAGAGAGGTGTTTACTGCGAGGGCCTGGGAAAGAGAAGTAGCACCTTCATCACCAACGGAATTGCCAGACAAATGCAAAGTAGTAAGGGAGGTGTTTACTGCGAGGGTCTGGGAAAGTGAAGTAGCACCCTCAGCACCAATGGAGTTCCAAGACAAATCCAAAGTAGTAAGGGAGGTGTTTACTGCGAAGGCCCGGGAAAGTGAAGTAGCACCCTCAGCACCAATGGAGTTGTCATACAAATGCAAAGAAGTAAGGGAGGTGTTTACTGCGAGGGCCTGGGAAAGTGAAGTAGCACCCTTATCACCAATGAAATTGCCAGACAAATGCAAAGTAGTAAGGGAAGTGTTTACTGCGAGGGCCTGGGAAAGTGAAGTAGCACCCTCATCACCAATGAAGTTGTGAGGCAAATCCAAAGTAGTAAGGGAGGTGTTTACTGCGAGGGCCTGGGAAAGTGAAGTAGCACCCTCAGCACCAATGGAGTTCCAAGACAAATCCAAAGTAGTAAGGGAGGTGTTTTCTGCGAAGGCCTGGGAAAGTGAAGTAGCACCCTCAGCACCAATGGAGTTGCGAGACAAATTCAAAGTAGTAAGAGAGGTGTTTACTGCGAGGGCCTGGGAAAGTGAAGTAGCACCCTCAGCACCCATGGAGTTGTCATACAAATGCAAAGTAGTAAGGGAGGTGTTTACTGCGAGGGCCTGGGAAAGTGAAGTAGCACCCTCAGCACCAATGGAGTTGTGAGACAAATGCAAAGTAGTAAGGGAAGTGTTTACTGCGAGGACCTGGGAAAGTGAAGTAGCACCCTCAGCAGCAATGGAATTGAGAGACAAATCCAAAGTAGTAAGGGAGGTGTTTACTGCGAGGGCCTGGGAAAGTGAAGTAGCACCCTCAGCACCAATGGAGTTGCGAGACAAATCCAAAGTAGTAAGGGAGGTGTTTACTGCGAGGGCCTGGGAAAGTGAAGAAGCACCCTCAGCACCAATGGAGTTGCGATACAAATCCAAAGTAGTAAGGAAGGTGTTAACTGCGAGGGCGTGGGAAAGTGAAGTAACACCCTCAGCACCAATGTAATTGTGAGGCAAATGCAAAGTAGTTAGGGAAGTGTTTACTGCGACGGCCTGGGAAAGTGAAGTAGCACCCTCAGCACCAATGGAGTTGCGAGACAAATCCAAAGTAGTAAGGGAGGTGTTTACTGCGAGGGCCTGCGAAAGTGAAGTAGCACCCTCAGCACCAATGGAATTGTGAGGCAAATGCAAAGTAGTTAGGGAAGTGTTTACTTTAATGGCCTGGGAAAGAGCAGCAATCCGAGTACCCAATGCCAAGTCAATTGTAATTTCCGTCAAATCAAAACTCTTACCAAAGGTATAAACTAACTTAGTATACAGGTTTTCAGAGCAAGTTTTACATTCCTCTATAACGTCCAAACCCAGCTTCAGGTACGAGTTTGGGTCGGCAGGACATTTGCGGCCTGTCACGCTTGCAAGTGAGGCAACACTAGTTACAATCGACTCTGCCGTTTCCTCGGATTGCGATGCTATGATTCCACTCATGAAAATGAAAACTTGATTTAGTTGACGAAAATATCTTTCTTCGGTCATAATTGACATCTCGTCAATTGCTCCATCAAGGATGGAAAACGCAAGATATAGGCCGGAAAAGAACTCTTGAAAACTCTTGTGAAAAAAACTGTAACGGAAACAAGGAGTCCTCTTACTACCGCCAGCCTGGATGGAGAGAAAGCCAAATTTAATGAAAAGACTTTCCTTGAAATTCCCTTCGGCGTCTTCGAAATGCGACTCTTCTTTACAAAGAGATTCATGCGCCATTCTTCCTAGGGTCATCAGTTCCTTCTTGTAAACTATTAGAAGGTCTTTACCACTACTTGGTAAGTGGTTCTTCATTTCGTATCGCCTCAAAACGAAGAGAACGATCTCTACGTACAGCTGTGTTCTGTTGTTTGGTAGAACGCCGCCAAAATCTTCGAAAAGCACACAAAGCAGAAGTGTATTTAAAGGGCTTTTTGTTAGTTCTTTCAAACTCCGTTTAACCTGCTGATCGTCATCATCATCATCATCATCATCATCATCATCATAAAAAACATAATATGGATACAAATCTTTTATCAGCTTCTCTGCCATTTGTTCTG
>OX421446.1:51128479-51200979 GCA_949126865.1 Montipora capitata
TTGTTATACAGAAAATGTTTGGATTTTTACCAAGAACACATCTTAGAATAAGGAACACAGACAACACAAGGCAGTAATCATATTTTCTTCAAAAGGTAAATGTTTACAAATAAATTCTAATTTGTTTTGTGTCACGAAAATTCATTCTGCAGCAACCATCACCCGCAACATTGACTGTGCTCAGCTGTAACAGGTGTTATGGGTTATGGCCCCTAATGACAGCCCTGGCTGCTACTGAAGGGAACCATAAATTTACAGTTTTAAACTGCAACTTGATCCCTCTGCACCTAAAAGATTTAAGGGATTTTAAAAAAAAAATTGCTGCTCAACAGGGCCTACCCCTTCTTTAATATCTGGGCTTCTGACAGGATGCGGATTATGCAGAAATTTTTGCTCATATTATCCGTTTGATAAACATGTTTTGACTATGCAGAAATTACACCGGATTATGCGGAAATTAAATTTAAACATTCAATTTATAGAACTAATAATTAGATCCATCCAATATACAAAACTTTTAATTTGCTACAATAAAGAAAGCGATAAAAATTACTTTACCTTTTTTTGTCAAGAATTTTGTTTGAATTTGGAAATATGGAGCAAAGTTGTAATGTGGTTAGACCGTGATCCATTCCCTCGATCTAGGACGCTTGCCTTGAGATCATCCGGAGTTCCTGGGTTCAAGACTCGTTCTGACCTCTTGTTGAATTTGTTCCTGCTAGTCCCTGGTTCAATTTATCGGCCGTACTTGTAAATAGCACACTGGTTTGCCTCCGGCCAGTTGGGATTCTCAACAGTTGTCGTTGATTGTGTTTCAGTGGCCCTGAAAAGCCCTTATGGGGAGTCACGGTCGATGTATGTATAACCTACGGTAAGAACCCCTTGTTGTTTGAACATGTATAACCACTAGATTGACGAGTTGGGGCAGGACAATCTGTGAGCCAGCGAGTCATGCGAGCCATGCAAGTCTCGCATTGAAGTCTAAGCACCCATTTCAAATAGCACCGATAAACAGCTAGTATTTGTATAAGAATTAACCCATTTAAAATGGTTAGCTTTCAATAAAATAATGTGTGACTCGCATGTTGACTCGCATACATGTAGCTCGCCATGTTGACTTGCATGACTCGCAGCCATGGCTCACATGGCTACCATGGCTCGGCTCCAACCAAGGCTCGCACATGGTCCTCACTCGACGTGTTTTTCATGGTAAGTGAGGAAATCGTCGATTGTTTTTTGAAAGTAAATAGCCTGAAATAGCCTAAACATCTCTAGACATCTTGGTACTCAATAGAAATATCTGTGGTCTTTACATTAAATGTTGAGTAAATCTTTCAGTTTTGTTTGGGGTTTTGCTAAATTTTCTGAATTGTGGGTTTTCGTGCGGGTTTGACCGAATTGTGCGGTCACTCACCAGCGCACCCTGTAAGAAGGCCTGACAAAATGGTACACGCTCTGGTACATACCTGCAATAACTCTTTAAAATACTTCAAAAGATCTGGGTATCACATCCTGAGTTAAGAAGTTTCGTCCTTTCAAGAAAATGAAACCGAAATACACATAAACAACTGTGTACAGTAGAGACAAGAATGCATTGCATGAACTTTACAATAATATGCCATCTCTGTTTATCGATCGCTAAGGTATTTTTCTTTTAGTGGCATTTTGATTGAAGAATTTCTTCAAAACAAACCAGGTAATGTTGTTACTTGCGAACAACGACACAGAACACAATATGTGGGCCAAGTTGGGCAGGGAATAGGCCGGCAAGGCTCGGATGACACGCACCGACCAGAGGGACCAGATGAGGGGCCTCGGCACACGTCACTACACCGAGGGGGTGCCTCGTGCTTGTGCTGCATGGCAGGCATGGTGGCTGGCATAATGTCCTGGGGCCAAGTTAACCCAGTTCAGAAGTAGAACATGCCCCCTCCCTGACGAGGCTTCAGCAAAGGGCTGAAGGGGTGCCGCAGGCAGCAATTCCCCGCCCAAAACCCGAGTAACGCGAGGTGTACCCTGTGCTGAGGCCGATCTATAAGACCCCTTCTCTACAAAACTACAAGAAGAAAGAGGCCCAAAAAGGGAGGAGAAAGACCGATTGAGAAATATGGTGGAGTGGGGTGGAGAGGCTCGAGCCCACTTGATTAAGTCCTAATATGATGTAATTATCAATCCCTTTTTTTTTTTTAAGAAAAAAGCAGTGAAAGTAGAATCCAAAAATATGAACTAAAAACAAGGATAAACCCTGTAGTGTCCTAGTCCCAAGAGACAGCAAGTTTGTCAAGCGGTTGTACTAGTAAACAGACAACAAGCATTATTAGTGTTTAAACGTCGGGACAATAGGCTAGATTCTGCGGCACTTGTAAGTTTGTTTCCTTTCGTGTCAAGATGCAGCTCTGGTAGGCAACAGATTTCCAACGAGCAAGGAGTTAATCAGCCAATCAGGTAGCCCAGCGGCACCAGCTGTGGATGAAGCTCCAATGCGAAAGCTGTGAGAGGCGTAGGTCCTTGTGTTGATATTTGAAGCATGTAGTCTCTCAGGGCGGGAACAGCGCAGACCATTGACTTTGATCGAGCAATAATGAGCGAGGAATTAAACTTCTATGGCTACAATACATTAATTCAGTAGTCAAAGATCCAACCCGAAAATAACACTCAAAGGAATTAAACTGGTAAGGCCACAATAAATTCTGGACTCAGAGGTCAAACACTAAAATAACAATCTGAGGAATTATTTTCTTTGGCCACAACAAATTCAGCAGTAAGAAATCAAACAGTAAAATAACAGGCAGAGGAATTAAACATCTAAAGCCACGATAAATTCTGAAGTCAAAGGTCAAACACTTAACTAACCCGCAAGCGGATGATTTAAACTGCTATCACCACAATAAATTCAGCAGTCAAAGATCAAACGGTTGTCCAGGGTTGTCGAGCGTCGGCATTTGGCTATCGGGGAAATGCCTCCTTGTGCTGTTGGTTCAATAGGAATGGGTTGTTGAGACATTCGCAATGTGTGGACCAGGTGATGGTGTGTTCAGGTCCCGATGCCGGTGCTAGATCTTTTTTAATTTATTAGGTTTTGCTGCTAGAGGGTCTTGTTTGTGTGAAGTCATCGCCGCCATGTTGATGCACGAAAGCAGAAGATCTCTCAGTATCTTTTGTTCGTCAACCAAAAGTCGTATATTTCTCCATGATTGTTATTGGTGTCTCTAGAGGTTGTGTGAAAACGTCTATAGGTAGCGACAAACAACAATATACCAGATGGATAAGTAAATGTTTGAGTTTTGCATTTGTGGGAAGTTGACCGCCTTGCATGATTTTGAGAAAGCTTCATTTGACTCGTTCCGAAACACCCAGAATCGACTCGAGGAACAGGGAAGCGGGAAAAATTAGTTCAGCTTTGTTGCCAGTTATGGGCAGATAGAGAGCGTGAAGACGAAGACGAAGAACTTCCGTCGACAGAGAAGTGAGATTTTCCCGACGACGATGGCGAGGGCCTGTGGCTTTCGAATTGCCACGCAGACGCGCCATAATAAAATTTGTAAATAGTAAAGGTACTCCTTCAGTAAACTAAAGAGCTCACAGAATAACCTCTGAAAGTAGGAATTACTCCACGCGACAGAAGCAGAAATGAAATGCCTTCGGATTACAGGACATGTGGCTCCAAAGAGGCCACCACGTGATAGGAGCAGGACATGGAGACCGAGGGCTCAGAGTTTCTCACTCGTAAACATTAACTTTAATTTTATACTAAAATATCATTTAACAGCTAATTTGTTTTGTTTTGTTTTTTTGTTTTTAAAATGGCACGAAACTCTGGGTTTGTTTGTCTGCGTTGTCATGGAAAATAATCCTTTTTCGGATTTTGCGCTTTTTTGATGCTGAAGGATCCATTGATCTAAGAACACAAATACGTTTTTGGATTTCCCCGAAAAAAATTAAAAGAACACACCCTGAATGTGTCAAAAAATTGCTGTATGTTAATTAATAAAATTCAATATAAGATGAATGAATAAGTTAGAAAGAAAGAATTCGCTGGAGGCACAAAATTGTGATTTAAAACATTAACAAAGAGGTTTGGTGATGGTTTTTAAAGAAAAGTGTGAAAGACGTTGAGAAAGATTAATACTAATAAATTCACCTAATTTCTCAGCTGTAGAAGTGAACCTTCAGTTGGTGGCACTGCTGCCTTCTTCCCAATCCTTTTCTTCTAATTGCCAAAGCAACCCTAAAAAATATATGGGTTATTGACCAAGCGTGAGGTTAAGATGGCTGGATATTGGCCAAGTTCTTTTTTTGCGTGTTTATGGACCGAGACGAAGTCGAGGTCCATAAACACGCAAAAAAAGAACGAGCCATTTATACCGAACAAGCTTGGTCAATTAATAAAAGATCTATTATGTGACTTAAAACACGAAAAAATGATCTTTGATCTTGCGGGACGAAGCGAGAAATCCCGAGCGGGCAAGATAGCTCCATCTTGCCCGCTTGGGTAGCCAAGCACTAACTCAAGACAAGAATATCATTTAGTTTAGTAGTACTTCTGGAATTGTAGTGTCTCTTGGCAGTTTTTGAAACGAGCCCAGCCATGCAATTGCATTTCCTTTTACCATCAATTCCGCTTTCTCCGTACAAAGGCATATTTTATCATAATATTTCTCTAGGTTTTAGGCCTAGGGTCCATTGTTTCTGTTATTTGTTCTTTTGTTAAGGGTTAGGGTGGTCTCCAATCAGGTGAGACCTTGTAAGAGCTGCAAGGCTACCGCAAATTGGGAGGACAATTGGTTGAAACAATGGTGAAGGCAGCCTGTCTCGAACAACAACATATTTTCACGCAGATTCATTTTAAAAAATACAGACGTACAGAAGTTGTTGAAATTTGTTAGTTAAATACCTTACCTTGCACAAAATGTAATGGATGTTTTATTCTATCGGGAACGATAATTAATCTGCGCACATAAAGCTCATGAAGGCCTTTACAGTCAAGCTATGTCAAGCGTGACCAGTTGTTTTGAAATTTGAACCAAGTACATGTATTCAAATCTACGAACCAGTTTTCAACTTTGCTCTCGCGGAGATTCTGAATTCCCGTGGATAATTTTCTTTGATGTGAAGTGTTTGATGAATTGTTGTTCAGTTATTGCGCATTTTTCGCAGCAACTTCCAGAAAAATCTTCAAGATTCCATTCAAATTTCGGAAGTTCTAAAGAGGAATTCGAATGTTCATTCACTCTTGTGGATACTCATGATCACGCGTGACATAGCTTGACTGCAAATCGAAAATGAAAGTGAAAGGGATATTTTCGAAGTTGCACTCAAGCATCATCCATATCATCAATGCATCATGAATCACGCGATACTAAATTACTGTGAAATGTTTCACCTCTAGTAAACGAGGCCATGGTAAAGTGATCTCCAAACAGATAATTATTCCACAAAGCAAGCTGTGGCCCAAGCAAACTCAATAGTACTGAATTAAAGGCGACCATGGAGAGATCTTATCCCCCGAAAAGTGAAGAATATGAACATTGCGCACTTTGCCTGAGTGCGATTCAGAAACTGTACGTTAGCTCCCCAGCTGGGGAAATAATTCCGCCTTTTTCTGCAATCAGCTGTTATTGCAATCATATGTAATAACAAGGAAATCTGTAATACAAACTTGATTACCACAGATCAAATCTAACTTGTAGTTAAAAATAGCGTAGCACAAATTGCCGGACACTCAGTAGATACTCGGCTCTATGGCTGAATCATTTAGTTTATGCATTACATTAAATATAAGAACACAAACCTTCATCAAGCTACAGCTTGCAATTGTCACGAAAAATCAATGCCCAAGCTCCTTTCGCGAGCTCTGTAACAACAGGAAGATTCCAGCCGAATCCAGACAGTGGGTGTAGGACGTCAAAGAAGGAGCTTTTCAGCTGGGATACGGTGAGAAGGCGGAAAGATTTTACAAAGTAATGGAGTAGACATTTTGTGACGGAGAAATTTCTATCTCGATCACCTTTACTTGTCTCATGGTATTTTCCTTCATCGTAAAGCGACATTGGCAAGGATGGATAAATTGTTATGGATCGCCTCCATTCCTCCCCTCCTGTCTCTACCAAGGTATTTTGATATTTTGTGATCATTCTGTTGTGACACAAATCACGCGATCACGTGAACATCGCGTGAAAACAATTACCAAGTGACAAAACATGACGAGTGAATTTAGACTCAAGGCGCGTTTACACGACAGAGACAAAATGGCACGGGTCCAATAAAAAATGGAACGGTTCCAATCATTTTTGTAAAGGAAAAATGAACGTTTATCCGTTCCCCTACGGGACCATAGGCGCCTATGGACCCGTCGCGGAAGGGATAAAAGTTCACTGTTTCTTTTTAAAAGCTGTTGCAACCGTTCCAGTTTTTGTCGGGCCCGTGCCATTTTTGCTCTGTCGTGTCAACGCCCCTTCAATTTACTAACTGCAGATTACCCTTCCATTTTGAAGCTGCTCCTCTGAAGTGGTTGGATACGCGGATACGCAGTCGAAAAGACCATCCCTCCACAAGTAATGTTTTAAGTATATTCTGAAGTGGATGCGCGGGTACGCGGATACGCAGTCGAAAAGACCACCCCCTGCCCCACGTAATCTTTTAAGTATATTTAGAAGTGGATACGCAGATACACAGTCGAAAAGACTACCTTTCCCAAGTAATCTTCTAAGTATATTGTGAAGCTAAAAAATGTAAACGAGTGCTTAGGCCTAACCACTGAAACAAGCGCTTAGGCTTAATTTGCAAACGAGTGCTTTATTCTTCACATGATCTCGTAAAAAGTCAGGGGCACCCAACGAGAATGTAGTTCAAATAACTTATTTTAGTATTAAAACGGTAGAAACAGGCATATTTTTATCCCCTAAAAATTTTTCGTCTTTCCGGATTTCCTAGCTGAAAGTCTAGTGTTTGATAGGGATCAAAACTTACCTATTCGAGAATTTCAGCCAGAAAAAAAGGCTCCCGAAAATTCTAGGTGACCTTTTTAGGGTAAAAATACGTTGAAATTGGGAAACTGTACCATTTTTTAGATGTTCGAAAATCCTAGGACAGGCAGGCAAGCAAGAAATTTTACAACAAATGTTTCGAAAATTCTAGACCTCAAATCGTCTTCCGATACAGATATTTCCCGAAAATTGACGCTGGGTGACCCTGAAAAGTGTAGTTAACCGAACCGTAAAATGCATCAGTCAATTCCCCAACTGCGCCCTGCCCCTCCCCCCCCCCCCGGGCAACTGCAGGACATTTGCCCGCCTTGTCAGTCCCGGGGATGGGGCTTAAGCTAATTTAGCGCGACCCGGGGGCCGGGCATTAGCCAATCCCGGGGGCACCCCCGGGCTTTTGACACCCACGTGGTTTATATCTCTAAAACATGGAGAATTTCCGTGGTCAAGATCAGCGCTTTGTGGAGGATTGGCTTATCCAGCAAGGACTGGAAAAAAATTGTCAACGTTCTTAAAGGTATGTTTTCTTTATTTTAATATGTACTTTAATCTAAAAAGCAAATTTCAAATCAAATAGCGAGAGTGTGTATGAATTGTCACGTTTCGCAACAGGCCACATTTTATTCATTCTATATGGTATTATATTACAAAACGGCCGGTTTTAGGAAATAATATAAAAAGGTTTGCAAATTTGAAATCAAGGACTGTAAATAAACATGTATAATTAAACATGCGGGGTGGGGAGCAGGGCGCAGTTGGAATTGACTGATGCATAAAGTGAAAGCTAAAATTTTAAAAGAGTGCCTAGGCCTAAACACTGAAACAAGCGCTTAGGGTTAATATGTAAACGAGTGCTATATTCTTCACATGATCTCGTAAAGAGTGTAGTTAACAGAACCGCAAAATAAAAGCTAACATTTTAAAAGAGTGCCTAGGCCTAATCACTGAAACAAGCGCTTAGGCTTAATCTGTAAACGAGTGCTATATTCTTCACACGATCTCGTCACGGCTTCGATGTGGCATGGCGTTCCGCATTTAAGCCCTAGTGAAGTCCTTTACTAGCTCTTGCCATTCTTTGTCATGTTCATTAAAGAAGATGGTCACTCCAAAATGGTACTCTTTCTCCGTCTCAAAGTATAGCAGGAAGTTAGTGTTATTTTAGCAGCCTGGCGGCATGCTCATGATGTCACTGAGTCCAACCTGAAGTTTAGAGGGAAGCTTGAACCGTAAAATTGCTGAGGTTCCTCTCCGTATTTCAGTCATGCCTTTTTGTTCACCAACAGAAATTGCTTAGATAGGTCAGACAGAGATAGCAAAGGAGGTATTTCTTTAAATTGTCTCCTGGTAAAGAGAAACAACTTAGCGAAGCCACTTGCTAATCAAGTTTGGCCGAGGCAAGAAGTTCTCGCCAAAGGAGGAATATTTGTTAGTGTCACTTCACCGACTGTTTCCTTGACGCACGAAATACCGTTCATGTTGTTCACATTTCCGAAAGAAACATGGCTTACCCAAAAGGATCTTAGCAGAAATTTTTCTTCTGTCTAATAAAGACGAGCAAGAACAAGTGAAGATTGTTTGTTCATTTGTGAAATGTTTTTCATTAACATGCTCAATGTACAATCTGACCCAATTCGCGTAGAAGTTTTTAATTGACCATTTTTTTTGCATGCTTGTATTGTCTTTTGTTGTTTTTAACACCCCCTTCCATGTAGTTGTACACTTTTAGTTACATTTCTTCACAATGAACTTCATAATTACTGAAGCATGCGTACGGTGGATAAGTCGTTCTAAATCAGTACGTTTTAAGACTTTTTATTGAGTGTTTTAACTGACAGGGCCTTTCAAACTGAAAAAAAGAACATTTGGCGTTTCCCTTTTGAAAATATCTCACTTTGTTCGAAAGACATAAATTTTATGCAAATTAAAAAAAAGGGATTACTAAACCCTATGTAGTTTCCATCAGCCTCCAGTAATTGTTTTCATATGATAGCAACCACACAGTATGGATTGACTGCTCTTTTCTTTCTCCCCAGTTAATTGTATATCCACCCAATATACCGGTACCGTCTGGAGGCTGCGTACATGTAATTTCTGAAAATAAATACAATTTAGACTGAAGTTGAGATGCATTCTGCAAAGCAACTGTCATTATTATAGACCATCAGTGTACTGTTATATTCGTTGTTGACTACTACTCAACTGCTAGTGTCTTTTTTTTATTTTCCACGGAAGTTAAAAAATACCAAGGTTCAGCTGCAGTAACCATTTAATAAGGGATGCTTATTCTTAAGTCAAATAATAAAATCACTTTATTTAAGTCTCAAGGTTATTATAAGCTGACCACGAGTGCTCTACTAATTGAGAAGATTACAAATCAACTGAAATCAGAACAAATCAAATCAAATGTTGGTTTGTGAGGAGAAGGGAAAACCGGTGTACCCGCGGAAAAACCTCTCGGAGCATAGATGAAAACCAACAAACACAACACACATATAGCGTCGAATCCGGGAATCGATCCCGGGCCATTATGGTGGAAGGTGAATGCTCTCACCACTGCTGGAGATGGTGTCTATTCATGACACAGACTTTGACGCAAAAAACATCATTAGTAATAAAATGCTTCGAAGTTGAGTTGTATAGAGGGAATGCATGCAGTTTGTTTTACTAAACTGGGGTACATGTAGAATATTAGACCTGTAAAAGCCAACAATGGCAGTTCTAAATACAGCTCTATCAAGGCAAACGATTGAGAACTCATGGTCGTCTGTAATGTAACGTATCCCTGTTTACACAAGCAGAAACAAGTATCAGTACTTGGGTCCTACAAGCTTAACACAGTAGAAAACTGAAACAGGGATATCACCTTTCAGTTCATTTTTACCAAGAAGGCACGTACCAATACTGCAATCTTATTGGTTCTTAGCACGGTAGGTCTGGATTTTCTTATCGCTGCCCATAGATTATGAGGTCTTTACCAACACTGAAACGGTTTTCCCAGCATTTATTTAAACTTTTAAGGCTAAAACTATAAAGAGTTATAAGCCTCTAAATGGAAAATTGAGAGGGACTTTTATTATCCGGATGATATATAAACGTGGGAAAGTTAACACAGACAACACTGACAAAAACGAACAAGTCATGATCAACAAATCAATTTTAGTGAAAAAGCTACTTTCAAAGTATTTTTTTTTATTGGAGAAGAAAGTTGAAAACAATATTCAAACAAAAAGATTCATCTTTGAAACTTTTGCATTTTTTTAGTTTAGTGCATTTGTGCGTGCGTTGATGAGCAAATATTAAAGTCATTTCCGTGCCCAGTTGGGAAAAGTAAATGGTAAGGGTTTTGTGTCGGTCGTGCGGTAAAAAAACTGTGACCGTCGTCTTGAAAACACTGTCTTCCAAGCCTGCAAATAACATGTATATCAAGAGAACATTAACCAAAAAAAAAAAAATGCAGAAAGAATTCGTAAATTCATCCCATCATTTATCGTAAAGTCCTGTATCTCCATGATCAAGCTTGTTTCAGGGCGGGGAAAGAGGAAGTCCTGGAACAGGGCTAGAGAATCGCTGATTCATTCTCCAAAGTACCAAGGAAGCAATGGCAAGTTGAACGACAAAATGTGAAAGTCAACGACATGGTTACAGTAGCGATCGGGATAATAATGTTGTTCGAGGCAAGTGGTGCATAGTCAGACATCATGCATGGATTCTCAGGCTCAGGGCCAGACGGTTGAGTACAAAATGCCAAAGTTAAGAGGAAGACTGTAGATGCCGTCGACTGGCATCCACAATCGTCCTGTTGTTAAAGTTGCGGTAATTTGTCCTGTGAAAGATGAGTATAAAGGCAATATACAAGGACAGTTTTAAAGAGACGGTGTGTAGCATGAGGACTACACCATCATCGGAGCGAAGAGTGTTTTGCTAGAAAAAAGAACGCTAATTTGATTCTGTTAATTGATTCCTTGATTGACATCTGATTACCTTGAATAAAATAATTGTATAAATCTGAAGTGCGAGTTATAGACGAAATGTAGACTGAAGCGGACTCAAGTGATCCTCGCACTTAATTGGATATTTTTTAAATTGTCCAGTTAAAAGCAATTGTCTCTTAATTAATGTCTCTGACTCCCGAACAACAGCTTGCTCCAACAGAATTCGAACCCATGCACCTCTGCGATACCGGTGCAGTGCTCTGCCAACTGCTCTATGGGCCTCAATTAAACGGCGGCCATTATTAGTCCCGAGGGACTGAAACTCTTTTGTTTCCCCCACCGAAACTCGTTCCCAAACATTTCAACTCGAGGCTCGGGGTACGAAATCCATTGTCTATGGCCAATATGGCCGCCGCGCGAATAAGGCCCATGAAGCCACTCAGTTGGGAGCAGGTCAATCTATTGCGCTCATTTGTTTTTTGTGAAAGGACTTGAAGAGTGAAATAATTGTATAGATCTAAAGAGCGGGTTATAGACAAAATGTAAACTGAAGTGATCCTCGCACCTAACTGGACAATTTAAGCAATTGTCTCTTATAGACATCTTAATCTTTAATCTTTAATTATTATGGGTTTACTCCTAAAACAGCAGTGACTATACAAGGAGCTAAAATAAAATATGAGTACAAATTAAATTAAATGTCAATAAATATGGCAATAAGAATAAGTAAGAAATAAATAGATTAGATCTACTAAGTAAAATTATACAAATGATTTTATGGCTGCAACAACAATACTCTTGAAATGATTTATATTAACATCTTCATTGAGAGGTAAATTGTTCAATGTTGCGATCGTCCTCCGGTAAAAAGAATACACACATGCATTGTTTGATACACTGATATGTTGAAAAGGACGACTATAAATCGATAATCTACTAGTCCTTGTTATTGACACATACATGAAAAATCAAATATTTTTATGTTAATTAACAATAACAATAACAATTATTTGAATAAAGGCTGAAGCTGTGTGGCCGAACCAAGTGGAAAACTGTTGATCAAATCAAATTAAATGAATTGAGCCAGATGATATGGAATTAGATGTTTCAGTTTATTATAAAGGGAAAGCTGAAGTACTTCGCAAAAAAAAAAAGCGTCAGAGCCGAGTAGAAAACCCGCAAACTCAACCCACATATGAAGCCAGAACCGGCGGAAAATCATTTCCGGGATAAAAACCACTTTGCCAGTCCTATTGACAAATAAACATTACCATTGTGCTTTGTTAAGTCTTCAATCTCTGATTTTGTTTATGTAGGTTTGATTTTACAGAGTTAGTGTGATGATTTTGCTGTCGTGGCTTTCCCTTTCCATTTTGAGATGCTGGTAGGTTTCACTTCTGGCCTTAGTTGACGAACATTGATGGATAACGCTGTCCACTGGATAAATATTTATTTATTGAATGACTAAATTGGCTTTGATAGTGTTTATCCGATTCGGGTTGTACAACGCAGTATGCGTTTCACCCGATGGTCAGTTGTTCAAAACCTCATTAATTAAATAATTGTTTTAGTATAAATACAGAGGTGATTATTTCAAAAAAGGGAAAAAAAATTCAACGCAAAAATCATCTTTACTTGCAGTGGCAAAACGACTACTGGCAGCCATTTTGTCCGTCGAGGTGATTATCGGCTGATAATCCGAGATAGCGAGCCAATCAGAGCGCGCGATTTTGTATAATCCCCTGTGTATTTATACTAACACTGATTATTAAAAACTTTATAGTATACTTAACAAGGTTACTGGATTCTGATTGGACGAGAGGAGTACAATTAATCCCAAACTGTACTCACCAGGAGTACCAATTACTTTCCTTTGCGACGTTGACACAAAGTTTTCCGAAATCAACAGACTTCGGAAGGCGACCATAAAGCATCCGAATCCGAACTTTCCCAAAGATTTCCGAAATCCTCGCGAAGACGTCCGTAGATTTCCGAAGTTGACCCTAAGAATTAAGCATGTGTCCGAGGTTCAACCGAAGTCTTTCGAAGATTTCCGATGTTGGACGGAAGAGTTTCGAAGGGTTCTGAAGTAAACACGAACGGATCGGAGGAGATATATACAAAGCTCACCATTACCGCGTTCTGATTGGTTGATCGTAATTTTGTTGAGTATACTATAGATAAAAAATCGCACGACCTTCTCGTACAAGTCGTGATTAATAGGTACGAGTGATTTTAAAAGTTCTCAAATTGCACTTGCTTAAAGGCTTGTGCAATTTTGAGAACTTTCAAAATCACTCGTACCTATTAATCACGAATTGTGCGATTTCCTATACAGATTATTGGATAATGCAATTCTAGTGTTTTGATTGGCTTAGACATCATGGTATACGAGCTATGCTATGAAATATCAGTAACTGCACGCATGCATCAGTTTTTTTGTACTTACAAAATAAAGTAGGAAAGATTTCTCCATAATTTGTCAGCAGTTCTAAATAAAACAATCATTCCACTCGTGTTTGTTGGGTATGAGATGATTATAGCCAACTTGGCGCTATGCACCTAGTTGACTATTTACCATCTCATATCCAACCGTGGCCATGGAGTAATTGTTAACTAATCGGGGAGAAAATACCAACCGACCTGTGAAGATTGCCTGTCAAAAATCCGTAATAATGTAACTTTAAGATGAAGGAAAACAGGATTTTTTTTAAACTGAAGACCGTAAAATCTTGTGGAAACTTTTTGTTGCTGTTCAACAAATAAACCGCTATTCAAGTTTCCATTTATCCAGGATTATCTTTATCGGGCTTCGAACACATATTATTGACCGTGGGTATTATCTACTTTGATACCAACTTTATGAGAAACCGAAGACAAAACAATTCTTGGTTTTCACTCACGTGATCTCAAGGAAAACAAAAGAAAGCGTTTGCACAGTATTAGAGTTCAATTCCCGGAGGATTGGGCGGGGACACCAGCATGGCCGCCGTTTCTTTGTTTGGAGAAACCAACATGGTGCCCGTGACGTCATGGAAAACCGAGAATACTTGAAAGTTGACTATGTCTTCTACCCCGTTCACTTCAAGAAAATCATCACTCCATAAAGTTGTTTACTTGCACAAGGTTTTAATTTGTAGCAGACACACCGCGCTATTACCAAATTGAACAGGTCGTAAATAAACCAAGGGGTTCTTGATGACGATAAAAGGTTTTGTGAAGCACTTTAGAATAAATATAAGCGATGTAAAAATAGAACGACGTTTCAATGACTCTATGTCGTCATTATTGACATGGAGTCATCGAAACGTCGTTCTATTTTTATATCGCTTAGGTTCTTGATGACTTACTTATTTGATTGAAATGTCGGAGGAAAGCGCTTGAAGACGGTGCCCCCGGGGAAAGAGCGAGAATAAGTCTTACTCGGCGGTCTTACTCTTCTTTAATAGTTGGATGAAGAAGAGACTCTTCAAGAACTTCTAAAATTACTCAAGGAAAACACGTATCCGAATAGAAATAACCAACTCTCTGTTCGCCATCGTAGACCTTTTCGGCAAAACTGTACCATTCGACATTCAACAGTTACTCAAATTGGTATATGTTAATATTTTCTTGATGCAGCATGAAGATATTTTAGATTTAGTACATGTAGTTCCGTGCAAGAGCTTTAAGTATGCGTCATGCAAAGCCGCATGGATGAATGAAAAGTGTATGTGTTTAAACAAAGCAAGAAGGAAAGACACAGTTTGGTCAAAGGATGATTTTGTTGCTCAGCTGGTTTAGTTCACTTGGTGTGAACACGGCATCAATCGTTTGTGACGACGACGAAATACAAACCATTAGGCCTTATTAATGCATACTGAGACAAACCTTTTTACCATGTTTCAGGGAGGCGTTCTGGTGGAAAGTAGACGTTAAATGGAGATTTGCAGCGTTACTACTTCAGTTGCTGATGTCTTGAAGCAGCGTGTTTTTATTCTCCTTACTTCCTTACTCAAGGGCGCGGAGAACAAGGTTCATTGGAGTTAGCAGTCACACAAATGCGATTTCGAAATTCTCCGTTTACATGTCAGCTAAGGCGAAGCGAAATATTTTAAACCCGCAATTGGGTTTGCGTTACGTTTTCACACGCTTTACACACACTTTTAACGGGATTTCGCGGGACGTCGTTTTCAAACGTTTTCACACATTTTCAAAAGTCTACGTTTCACTTGACCACATAGACCAAACAGAGGGCCTCACATTCCTTATGCCAGTGCTTAACAAAACTGCGATCGTTCGATTTGGTCAGTTCTGATTTTCAAAGTTTTCCTGCTAGCAGCGGTCTGACGAGTACGGGAAAAGATACCTCTGCCATTGGTCGAAACCCAACCTGATCTGCTGTCCACAACCTTGGACGGCACTCTTCAAACCTCATGCCCCATGATATGTTTGCTGGCAGTGACTTGAGCCTGCTGTGTCCCGTTGTGTTGGCATTCATTTTAATCTTGGCTGCGTGTAGTCAAAAACACTTAAGAATGGTTTCTGTCAGCTAAAATAGCCGTTTTGAAGTAAATTTGGCCTTGCTTTCCAGATTTCTGCTAACAATCCATGATACTACCCCTTTAAGGGGACATATTTTCTTAGTGGACCAAGATGTTGATTTCGCCCCTGAGTGGTTCCCTGTTAAAGAACTAAGATCGTCTAGCTTTCTGACAGACTCAAAGCTTTAAGTGCTGAGATTAACCTAATGTCTTATGACGTTCTCGACATCGACGCTATAAATTACATCCAAACGTCATTTGATTTGTCATAAGGTTATTACAAGTAACAATCGAAATATTCGTAACCTGTTTCAGATCCTTCTACCAGTCTAAACCAACCCTGGCCAGCCGAGAAAAATGTCATGGTAGTGAATCAGAGATAAAGAATTTGAATTACGAGGTGACGTCCATTCTTTTAAAATTTCCTTGTAATCGCTCTGTTTGTTTGTTTGTTGTTTATTTTCTTTTTTCGCGTGGTTGTTTGTTTGTCCAAGCAACTGAAAAGCGCACGTGGCTATGCCAATGTGATAGCAACGGACTTGTTAAGTTAAGATATTTTCCGGACTAACACACGTGCTCTCACATAACCAAGGGGACATTTCTTCATTCATGTTCTTTTTTGTTTGTTTGCTTTTTGTTTGAAGCAGTCCTCGCAATCCCGCAGTGAAGCTTTTGAGTCATTAGACAACAATTTAAATGGTCTGACGCTTGGACTACCGACAAGAAGACAAAACGGTTACAGCACGCATTTTGGTACTTGTAAAGTACGCCACTCGATTTCCCTCTTGCGACTTTCATTTGAATATGAATTCTTGTCAGAGTCAATGATCAAGGTGATGACCCAGGCATGTTCCGGGGAAATTTTCGATTCATTCCCGGAGCCAGCCCACGAAGACATTTAAAAACCATTCTCACTGTGTGAATTTGCTGGTGCTGAGCAAAATGTTTTCCGCCAAGAAGCTCGAACATCAGCATCACAAGGAGGCTCGATTGTCGCCACTTTCTCGTGTCTGGACTTCGTTCCTTGCCGAGGATTGAAGATCGGACCGTTCTTCAGGAGAGGAGCTCGGGTTCCTTTCCCGAAACAACGGCTGGTAATCGAGCCTACATCATAACTTTAAAATGTCAAAACAAGAGCTGCTCTATTTTAAATTTTGTCCTGTACTCCGCAGTCACCCCAAAGTGGGGTAAAATAGTCAAAGTGAGGTTGAATTACAGCTTGGTACATTATATTGTACATTAGGTTGCTTGGGGAACCCGCTTCATTATAACTGCTTACTCCCTTCATCTCTTTGTAACTAAACTGCTGTACTTTGACACTATTACCTCTCCTTCAAAATATACTTTTCAGCAGAAGTAAAGTTGAAACGTTTGGCTTTTAGAGTGGCATCGCATAGCCATTTTGCTGCTTGTCTGGCTGGACTGGATTCGCCAAGATACAGAAAATGGCCAAAAATCAGAAATTCATGAATGTCGTTCCTTTTATTCATTTGTGTTTTTTTGTCTTCGCTTTTATTATCTGTTATGTTATCATCGTTTCTTCCATGAAGGCTGCTTTTGGGGCCAGACTGTCCACGGTAACAGCAAGGAATCATCTTTGGTGTCTATGCATGAACGTCCTCTCATAGTTCCCGCTACGCTGCAGTACTCTGGCCTTAGACATCGAGGAGTTGCATGTGAGCAGAGTTAGCCAATTAAGTTATCTTTTAGTAGTTAAGACAAACAGTGTAAAACGTAACCAATCACTGAGTTGTACGTAATACATGTGAGCGCAATGGCCCAATCAGAAAGCTTGGTTGCTGGACTCCAATACTCGCTGTCCGCGTATGATCTGAGCCCAAGTCAGACGTCAGAAAACCACGCACTTTTACTTTTCCGAGGTGTAGTCGTTTGCCTTCATGATGACCTTCATGGTCCGTATAATTCACGGAAAAGTATCTTATACTATACGACTGAAACTGTCGACGATATGACGGTTAAAATTAGACGAATTTCAAAGACATGGAGCCGTTTGCTTGAGGCCTGGTTAGCGCTAACCGTTGGTTAAGAGGTATCAAAACCTATAGGTTTCCATGGTATTTAACGCTGGTTAGCACCAACCCTGCTTCGAGCAACCGGGTCATCGACTACGACTGGGCCACATCATTCTGTGGATGCGAACCTCAAGAGATTTATTTCTGGTTCACTTTAGTAACTTTACCTTAAGCTTATTTATGCAGGCGGAGTGGGCTGGGTAGGGGGGGAGGGGGGAGACGGGTGGGGGGATGGAAAAAAGAAGCGGGGTAAGGGCAATTTCAGATTGGTTAGAGGGGGGCTAAACCTTTTTATAAAGAAGTTTACGGGAGTCAGCAGTTTGAGAGGTACTTTGGCCAAGGTGGGTAAAACAGTGGAATACTAGAGTGCAAACAATATATGTGAAATTGAGTAATGCTAAATAGGCCATCTTAGTGACAAAGCCTATGAATGGCTGAGAGGCTACCGATGACATTGTATTGAGACCGCGTCCACACGCATCCGAATACATTTAGGTTAGTTCTTTTGTTTACACTTAAGGATCTGGTTTATTGAAGGACGGCTGTTACTCAATGATGATTAAACTGAATTTTTAGTTATTGGAACTCGTCAGTAGTCCATCAGTACATGTACTTCATGTAGGTGATCATATGATTGATCCTTCGGTTAACGTAAGGAATTTGGGAACGATATTATAGATTATTCCCTTAGATGAAATTCTTCATTATTTTCTACATTAGGAGCTTGTTACTCGGGCCCGTAGGGGCACGAGTTATAAAATACGTTTGATTCCTGTGCAGCAAAATGCACAATAGAAAACGTGGCGGTGTTTGATTGGGCAATGCACAATAGAAAGCACGTGGCGGTATTTTGATTGGGTAATGCACAATAGAAGCACGTGGCGCTGTTTACATTGGTTATTTAAAGCAGTTCACGTAATCCAAGATCACGAGAGCACTGTGATGCGTAGTTTGGGATAGATCGAGGTTGCGTTGGCTTAATCGATTTCTTCTTGGGGCGCTCAAAACACGACTCACTGATGATACGAAGAAAGGCATAGGCTTTTCGCGGTAGACCCACACTAAAAGATGTCAAGCGTCAGCTTCGAAACAAGTCGTTACTGAAATGGACGCAACTATTGAAAGTGATACAATTCAAAATACAAATTCTTTAATGAGCAGCGGGTACCTTATTTAGAACTACTTTGAAGATGACAGCGACAAAGAAAATAACTGCACAAACAAATGGATGCCATATTGGAATCTTCTGAGTAAAAAAGTAAAAACATTGGCACAGCGAACAAATGGCCTCGCGCTTGTACCATTTTCACTGCGAGCAAACAGCCTCCAGCTCACTGATGATACCATTGACTGCGGAGATAAGTTTTCTGTCTATTGCGTTTTTTTGTTTTTTATTGTTAAACAGTTTTGTTTCTTGTAGTGGTCTAGCTTGTATCCTTTGTTCAACTAGCCATATTAGCGATCGTGTTCACTGCCATCTTCTGTATATAGTTCTGTTCTAGTTTTACAAGATTTGATGTCATCAGTGGAGACTGATTAGCTCCTTGGAAAATAAATGTGATGTAGTTTGAAAGGCTGTACAGTTAATTGATTCTCAATGGTAATAAGACTTGATTCCAAAGGAGAAATAGGGGTCTCGATAAGCACAAGTGTGTTTACTTTAGTTGTGATTTGCGTGTGCATTGACATGGACGTGCCCGAGAACCGAGCAGAATTACAGAGAAAAGGCTGAGACATCCATTTTATAACAGCACAAAAAGGAGGAAACTTGCTGGAACGTATTTGGTTAACAATGTACAGAGGTCATCCACATTTCATCGTATTACTAGTGAAGTAGATCACTTGCTCATAAACACAACTATAGGAGCTACCTCAGGTATTCGTTTAAATGTAAATACGTGGTATGTAACAGTTTTCCAAAAGCGTGGATGAACAGGTAAATTCAAAATGATGTTTGAAACATGGAAGCATATTCCTTAAACTTAAAAGTGTGTGTGTATTTTTAAAAATATTAGCAAGACTTGTGCTATCCAGTTCATTTGGAAAATGAAAGTTAAATTGAATACCGAAATCAGGAATACCCGGTACATACGATTTGTAAAAGAATGTTGTTGTTTTGTTTTCTCAGAAGGGTGAACTATTTACACAGAGTTTGTAATTGGAAATCTAAACATCTTCGAAATACAAAAGCCAACTTGTGAACACGTAACCTGAAATATTGCAAATCATAATGCTGACAAACCCAAAAGCGAAGGAAATGGATCATGCATAGGACGTTTTGGATATCTGAATGATTTTGGGTTAGATTAAAGGATCTATTGTTAAAAATTCCCAAGTTACCCCTTTTCGTGTTAATTAGTAATGCAAACAAGTCTTAGTAATAAATTGGATTAACGAGGCACCAGTGATTGTGAAGCTAGTAATTTCAATGGTTCGTATGTAACATATGTAATCATGAGAAGATTCACGGAAAACGGAATTTGAAATGTTATGCAGGGGTAAGTATTTGAAGGTAAAATAGGTATTTGTAGACTTTATGCTTCGATGTATTTTGCACATAAACAAGTATCTGAACTACTCTTTAAATGAGATTTTACTGCCCTATCAGTAAAATACGGTTAATGGAACGTGACCGTACTAAAAGGGCTATTCATGTCGCGATAGTTATCTTCTCGTTCTTTGTTATCGGCCGTTCAAGGTCTGACAATCAACGGTTTTGTTGTAAATAAAACGAGGACATTAAGACTCTGTTCCTAGATCTCAGATTATAACGTACACATGCATTGGCCAAATCTGTTAAAGACTCATTCATTACTGCTAAAGAGCACGTGTAATGCTTACCTGCTACATAGTAGAACCTGTGCAACTGGCTACCTTAATAGACAGGGTCTAGCTACAAAAGCCTCAGTTAGTCGTCCAAGATTCACTTAGCAGTTTGTCTTCTATAGTAAATCAACTAGCTGTTTGCAATTTGTCAAAGTTTTCCCCCTCCCTCCCTCTCTCCCTTTGGAGATGGGTTGGATTTATCGCTTTGCCGTCATTAAAATTGGGTCGCGCCTGTGTGGTGTGGTTAAGTCTGCGCAGCGACTTTCCCCAAGCTTGTTGGCTCGTTGCCTTTGTACATTGCTTACTAACCAATACTCTTGTCCGATTCAGCACTTCCTGTTTACCACTCAGCTCGTAGTGCTGGGGAGATAAGTGAGGTTGTTCTATGTCACGCAATCTGGAAGTCGCATAGGCTAACCAGCTGCAAGGCAGTGTTTCCCTCAAAAAAACGCCAATAAGTCTGTTGTCTCGTTCCATTGCGCCTTGCGTTACGTGTTTACAAGCTAATTATGCATGTTGATACCAAGGAGCAGTGACATTAATGGTTAATATTCCTTGACAGGCTTCTCACCGTTCAGAGAGTTTGCGTTCACATTTCTATTTTTATTTCGCGAGAGTTTCAATACATGAAGCGAAATAATGACAGGCCAAGTGACCCACACTACAGTATTCTATCTTTTATCCTGCCCTTACCATTCCGGAAACGAAACACTATTTTTTTGACACTGACTCCGTTTACATACAGAGGTTATTTTTCATTAGACAAGAAGTTTGGAAATATAATTCAAATAAAAATATTTCTCTTTGAAACGTTCAGTTTGTAAGTCGCGTTAATACTGCATTCTATCAAGCGCGATGCGAGTCAACAATTAAAACAAGTGATTGTAAGAGAGGATGGGAGAGAGAAGAAAAAAAAAAAGTTATTTACCAGCAAAGGGTCTGTCCGAATAGCAAAAAAGTGGGACATCGGTCTTGAAAAAGCTGCGCTCGGCCTGCGGCCTCGGGCAGCAATTTCAAGGCCTCGGTCACAGTTTTTCCCTATACGGACCTCCCAGCTGGCAAATAACATTTATTTTGACAATTGGGTGCAGATTACTGTGAGTATTTATATTCTCGTCACGTGGTATGGATTCATTTGGCATGGCCATCCTCAAGGAACTTGTGTACTTCTGAAAGTACTTTCAAGTGTTGAGATATAGTGCGGATCTTCACGTGTCGCGCACGTGACAAAGTGTTTTTTACATGCAGCACTGCACGAAAGTTTGGTCATCTTGGAAAGATGTTTTCACATCTAAACTTCGTTTCTCTTTCATTTTTTTCTGCAAAAGATGTTTCGATGAGTCATTTCTTCTCATCTTAAACCGTTCAATTAGCGTTTCCTTTCTCAAACACTGAGCAAGAATACTCATCGATCAGTAAAAAACAATGTGCTTAGCCACTTTGGAATAAATACATTATTTTTACCTCGTTTCCATGGTCCAGTGGTCATTGTTAACTCCTGTAATGAAGATAATCTGGGGCCGGGTATTCACTACATGCACAGTCGAACATCATGAGAATCGCAATGTAAGGCCGATGTAAGAAGGACAGACTTTTCTCTTTTCTTTTCTTTAGTACTAAATTAACGATACACGACTGTACTTTTGCAGGCCCGAGTATAGGCTACTTGTAGCCTCTTGTTCTTTCTATGCTGCTGCCCCAACACTGTGGAAAAGCCTTCCAGCAAATATTCGGGAAATAACATCACTTAGTATCTTAGCATTTTTAAGAGAAAACTTAAGACATATCGTTTTGATTTAGCTTACAACAAGTAATTCTTAGCAATGGCATTGAGGGGGGGAGGGGGGCTGGGCGGGGCGTGGGTGCTCAATTGTGTATTTTTAGTATTAGGTTTTATAGATAGTTCTTATGATTCTTTATAGTTATTGTATTTTAACATATATTTTTAAATGAATGTAACGCGCTTTTGATCATTTTAATGTTAAAAGGTGCTATATTAAGTAAATAAATAAAAAAAATAAAAAAAAAAATAATAATAATAATAATTATTATTATTATTATATTAAGTAAATAAATGATAATAATAATTAGTAATTGTTGAATGAGGCTGAGGAGGATATGAAGAATTCTGCAGGTCGAGGAGATCTGCAGAATTCTTCATATTCTACGAAAGCCGAATTCAATAATTGCTTTATTATTCATTCAAAATATTTTCTTCGCTCAAACTTCTAAACCTACTCGCAGCCATTTTTCTGCTCAACAAAAATAACACAATCTCGTCGCCAGCTTTTTTCGGTCAACGGTTCAATAATTTGCAGCGGCTGCTTTTTTGACGTCATTGATTCAATATGACGAAGTTTCTTCCTGAAGTTGGTAAACAGCAGCTGGTTATGGTGAATTATGCGTGTGGTTTTAACCAATCAGAAACGGGGAAATAATTTGAATGAATAATAATTATTATTATAATTATTATTATTAATGCATTTTAAGAATAAGAGGAGATATGACGTGAGGGAGGGCCATAAACACGTAAATATTGCATAAAGAAGGGTGGTCATTGGTATGTACATGGCTTGCGGGGGGGGGGGGGGGGGCTTACGGATATTTTGTTTTTTCCAACATATTTCCCCCCTCCCTCCCTACTACATAAATAAGGAACGGTCCCTAACGTGTATCAATTTTTTGTGTTCGAGTTAAAATATTAGCGGTACAAATAAAATTATATTGTATTCAAAGTGATGTTTACAGGAGGAAAAAACTTGCCCCACCAGCTAATGAAATCTCTTTCTCTTTCAGTCTCACAGTCTTTTGGCATCAAGTCGTGTGCGTTCTCCGACGATGAAGATAGCTGCTCAGACTCGGTCAACGAGGAGCCTTTAAAACAGGTGACAGAATACAAGGTTGATTCGATAGATTATCAAGAAGACCGTGTATTTCCTCTAAAATGATGCAAAACAAGTATGGCAAAAAACATGGAACGTGTTTCTAAGTGCCGTGCAGCTCAAATAGAAGCAATTAAGGTAGGTAAGCACAATGGACACAGACAAGCAATCAAACCAATCAGATCGGGAGGCTGGTACGTGAGGCCGGCGCTAAGGAAACGCGGGAAAACGCGTGTGAGCTTCTGATTGGCTAACAAGCTGACAAGAGATTTTCGTTTACCAATGACTGAGCGTAGCCGAACGAAAACCTTGTCAATGGCTTAATATTTCTCAAAAAGTGAAACAAAAACTTTACAAATGCGTCCGTCGAGTTTGTTATCTTGCTGTTTCTTCATGTTAAAAGGCAGAGTAAAAGAGCCTGCCCGAGTCTCTTAGAATTTCAAATGTTGCTTGCGTTGCCTGTCTGATGTCGCGCTTTGCGAGCTGTCGATAATTAGCCAATCATAGCACACCGAAAGTAATTTTGTATGTAAATAGTACGTCACCTTTTGAGTAGGTGTTTTACCAATGGCTGAAGAAGAAACTCCGAAAAAAAGAAATCTAAAGGAACAGACAACTAAACACGGTAACATGTCGTTCTCGTTCCATTTCGACTACAACGACAAACAGTTAGAAAAATCAGACTTTTCCTGACTCCTGTGGGTAACAGCTAGAGCGTCGTTTTCTTCCAGCACAGAAGCCATTGAATCGCGTTTCTCGACTTTTAAAGTTACGATAAAACTGAGATAGTAGATAATCGTTAAAACCTAAATCATACTTGCTTTTGAGCAAAAACAAACATGATATGCTTTCTAGTGAAACTAATTTTCTATTGTTTCCTTAGAACCCTCCAATAAATAAGGCCAAACACACAAGACTCGGATCAGACAAACGATCCACAAAGAAAAAGTGGTTTTTTTCCAATGCCCAGCAAAAAGGAAGCAAGATTTGTGACTGCAAGGGTGCTCATTTCAAGCTTATTACTGAACTTTTATTTTCTTATTTTGTTCACCGAATGGCCGGCACGACTTTTACTGTGTCTAATGAAGGTAACTGCTCTATAAAGGAAGATTTAGTTCATTGTCTAAGAAAACGGTAAAGTCTGGTGGAAATTGTCTTTTACCAAGAAACAAAGCTGTCGAGCGAGTACTGAAACGAACAATGTGACGGTAGAATGAAACAATTTCTATGGTTCTGTGATGGGACCCTGCCGTCTGCCTTCACTGCAACTGAAAATCTTACCCTGAATCCGTCTTTGTTTGCATTTTTTCCACATTAACAAGCTGAAGATAGCGGCGTCATGCAGAAGATCACGCGATTCCTCCGACTGAAAAAAATCCTTCCAGAGTCAAACGCCTAAGGCGTACACAAATTTTGCTAGCTCATGATTGCAGAGAACCGACACGCCAGAGCGCTTTTGCTTCTCCAAAATGAACACGGAGGGGTCCGTTTTTGGAAGGTCCCGAAGCTTTTCGAGCGCATTTCAGATGCCATTAAAGCATTCTCTTCAAATGGAAGAAGCTTAAGGCATAAAATAACTGCTGGTGCCTTTTAAGAGTGGCTGCCTGTAAAAATCAGACAAATTCTTAATTTCGCGGCAAGGGTCGAAAATTCGATTTGGCTCATATTTTCATGGTAGATAGGCTAGGGCATGACAATAACTACTGGACAGTTTTTTCGGCAAAATATCCTTTTATTTGAGAGAAATATGCAAATTACCAAATTCCGTTAAAATCGCCATGTCACGCACCATTTTATTAAACAACTTTGAGAGTCTCGCATGGAAAACGACATTATTCGTCCGTCTTTAGAACACTCAAATATTTTTGTGCAATGTTTAAATGTGTGCTTGGTCGATTTTAGTGAATGTTGTGCTGTCGTTTTGGGTGGAAAATAATTAAATTTCGAAGACATGTATTTCATTCACTTAAAAGTACTTCGTAAATATAGTTAATTTTCATCATGTGCGAAACCTTCAAATGGACTAAGCTTCTGCTGGTTGAATTGTAGAAGAATGGTCTACAGATTCCTGTAAAAATTTCTTTGGGCAAATGATTGTGAGCGACGCGAGAGCTTTTCAAAGTACGTTAAAAATGCAAATATTTGCCCTTCCGTCGTCAAATATCAATTGACTGGTTACCCATATATTTTAGCATGCGCCACATGACTTGACCCATATTAAGTTGAAATAGACACAGAGATGATAATTTCGAAATGTTCTAACCTTATTTGCTGCATAAGGCAGATCCAAAAGCCGATTTAACGTGTTTTTCCCGCCATTCGGCACATATAAAGCAGTACAGTTTCCTTCTGTTTACACAATGGCTGATCTACATCGCCAACTGTCATCGTATTTAATGGTCAAATACCATATTTCGGCGCATCTGATCGCCACTGCATCTAACTCAGCAACGGCTGAGTCATTTGTGGATAGTTGCTTACTTCGCACAGCACCAAAATAGTACCACATCTGAACGATTGCTGCTTGACCTTGAATACTTTGCAGCGGTTCGTCATTTGTTTGTCACGCAATGCTGTCATCCCAGCTTAGAGGGTAGGGGTAGGGCAATTTCTATCCTGATATATACGTAACCATTTTGAGCACAAAATCTTGTTGAGTGGGAAGAGAGTAAATAAAAGAATATAAAGAATGACTATTTTCCCTTTGTCTTCTGAGTTGTCTCCTGTTGTCATCTCTTACGCGACCCGCTACCTACATTGCGTAACACTTTCGGCTTAAACTCGTTCCTAGGTCTTTCCGCGCTGTGCAAAAGCAGCTTCCACAAAACCAAACAGTGCAAACACAAAAAGAAGTCGTTAGTCTTTTTTTCAACTTCGCAGAATTTGTTTTCGAATGCTCTCGCGACAGTCGGAGACTTTTGGGCGTCTTTTGCAAAGTTTTTTTTTTACTCAAATAGGCCACGTTCGATATATCAATATTCTTACTAGCTCTGAGGCTTTAGGGATAATTATTTTGTAACTTTTTAAAGTTTCTTTTGTCTCTAAATTCCCGAAAGAGACTGGATACAAAGAAGACAACACCAAATATGGATGTTTGTCCTGAAAGCCTTGGGGCCATGTTAGAATATTGACGTGGCATATTGCTTTTCGCAACATACCGGTAATCATACCGTTACCCAACCCCGGTACCAAACGCATCATCTTGCGCGCGCTCGACAACAGACATTTTTTTAAAACTGACAAATCTTCACAAGCCTCTCCCCAATTTGCAGTTTTTCTTACGCGTTCGAAGTCACCCGATCTCCGCACGGAAACAAAATGTCACAAATTAATGCCTGAAGCGTTTTGTGAGATTGCGCCATAACAATTCAGAGCTGATGAAGGAAACCTAGTACCTAGGTGCACTGCTGGATAAAGAAGGCGTGGCGACCAAAGACATACAACAGAGACTAAGTAAAGCCAGACAAACTGTCTACAGGTTGCGGAGAATTTGGGACTGTAACGAAATTAGCAGGAAGACGAAAGTTCAATTGTTCAAAACAATTGTCAGAGCAGTTTTGATGTATGGCTGCGAAGCTTGGAAACTCACGAAAACAGAAGCAAAGAAGCTGGACGCTTTCCAATACAAATGCATGAAACGCATACTGAGAATAAGATGGCCACGGACCATTTCGCACCAGCAAATCCAGGAGACCACAGGAGTGAACAGAACGAGTGATGAGATCAGACGGCGAAGATGGAATTGGATCGGGCCTATTTTGAGGAAGAACAGAGAGGAGCACTGTGTTACAGCATTGGAGTGGAGGCCAGAGGGGAGGAGGAGACCAGGTCGACCAAAAACAACATGGAGGAGAATGGTTGAAGACGAAAGACGAGTAGCTGGGTGGCAATCATGGACGACTGTCAGAGCTTTAGCAGCAAACCGAAGTGGATGGAAAGAGAATGTCAAAGCCTTATGTGCCTTATGGCACGAAGAGATATAGAGATAGAGAAGGAAAGCCATACGAAAGACAAAGGAGACATTGGACTAGACCGGGAAGAGCTACAACAAGTTGCAAAAATAGTGGAGACACTTCACCTTCTTGGGGCGTTATTAATTTACCTATTATTTCTCACACTGCAGCTCCCCTCCCCCCACCCCCCCCCCCCCCCCCTTATCAGTGTTGCTAGCAAGAGAAAAAAATGTTGGGAACTTCAGCGGTCAACATTGAAAGGGGGAGAGGGGAGAGGAAGTGGGAAAGGTTTAAATTCTAGATACTTCGGGCATTGGAAGCTAGAAAAGGTGTTTTTTAATGAAAGTGTCTCAACAATTTTGCAACTTGTTGTCTGAGTTGGTTGTCACTGTATTGGCGTGCGGTCACTTTGTTTATTGGAACGGGAAGGCGTCTATCGTTTGCGTTTAATATGGTGTTTCCAAAAAAAAGGGTTTAATTCTCTGATCTGCTGTGAATGGAAAATGGCCAGCGATAAACTGGATTTTGGCGGGGTTTCGGTATGACGTAATTTGAGGGCATTTCAGTTCTTTCTGTGAGTCAAGTCGAAAATACACATAATTTGGTACACGAAAAGGTGTGATTTCCATCCTTTCACTTTTAAAAGTACGCTAGAAATATCCTGGAACCGATTTCGAAATAATTTGCCTTAAACACCTATATTTCGGTCGACACATGACATCTAAAGCACGCGCAAAATGTACGAAATTAGCTGTTGTTTACGAATGAGAAACAGACATAACCTCTCCTTTAACTGCGATCGCATGCCATTTAAAGGGAACATCCACTTTCCGAAAAATCAATTCTTAGCAAACATTGTTACACAAAGATACATTTTCATAGAGGTCCATTTGTAACATTACTTATTGCTTTCGGGCTAGTCTGCTTCCAGAGAAGGGATTGGTAACGCTTACTAGCAAGTCTTCTAAGTGACGTGTCGGGTACAGGCTAATTCCATGTTCTTTGGAATGACTGACTGAGCACAATGATCAAAAGAAAGCACCCGATTGTGCTAAATCCTTTGCGAGATTTGTTTGACAATGAGATACAAACGTGAACAAATTTGTACCGGCTACACATTATGACATTTATATGAAACGGTCTACACGGTCTACCACAACTTTTCACTGAGAAAATAATATGATATCATATTTCTTGCTGTTGCGATGGTAGACCGTGCTTGGATGGTAGACCGTTGGTAAATGGCATAGATGATATGTACAGGTTTTCTAACTATGTGAGCTTTATTACGAATCACCTGGTAATGTATTGAATTGATTAGAAAAGAAAGTGTTAGTTGAATTGTGCTGTTTCCTCGAAGATAGGATTTTCGACTGTAACGCCACCATCCGGGTTGACGTCACCAAGAAACACAATAAATGGTATTGTGTTACATAATACGAGCCATGTGTAACTTTCGGAGCAGATCTGCAGTGCAAAATACTTTGCTCGCTTTAGTATTTGGTACGGAGTCTTCTGTTAGCGATGATAAGTCCAAACACTCGAAAATCCATGCTACCGTATGTCAATAATTAATATCCTTTCATGTTTGGTACAATGTGCTTTGCACTTCGCGTGCAAACTTCTGAAATGTTTCGGAGCTTCTACGATATTTAATGATTGTTTCTTTAGTTCCTGCTTTTCTACTTTGAAACGTTTCCCTATAGGATTCAAATCCGGACTGGCAAAATTATTGCAATCAATCAGACAACAAGTTGCAAAAATAGTGGAGACACTTCACCTTCTTGGGGCGTTATTAATTTACCTATTATTTCTCACACTGCAGCTCCCCTCCCCCCACCCCCCCCCCCCCCCTTATCAGTGTTGCTAGCAAGAGAAAAAAATGTTGGGAACTTCAGCGGTCAACATTGAAAGGGGGAGAGGGGAGAGGAAGTGGGAAAGGTTTAAATTCTAGATACTTCGGGCATTGGAAGCTAGAAAAGGTGTTTTTTAATGAAAGTGTCTCAACAATTTTGCAACTTGTTGTCTGAGTTGGTTGTCACTGTATTGGCGTGCGGTCACTTTGTTTATTGGAACGGGAAGGCGTCTATCGTTTGCGTTTAATATGGTGTTTCCAAAAAAAAGGGTTTAATTCTCTGATCTGCTGTGAATGGAAAATGGCCAGCGATAAACTGGATTTTGGCGGGGTTTCGGTATGACGTAATTTGAGGGCATTTCAGTTCTTTCTGTGAGTCAAGTCGAAAATACACATAATTTGGTACACGAAAAGGTGTGATTTCCATCCTTTCACTTTTAAAAGTACGCTAGAAATATCCTGGAACCGATTTCGAAATAATTTGCCTTAAACACCTATATTTCGGTCGACACATGACATCTAAAGCACGCGCAAAATGTACGAAATTAGCTGTTGTTTACGAATGAGAAACAGACATAACCTCTCCTTTAACTGCGATCGCATGCCATTTAAAGGGAACATCCACTTTCCGAAAAATCAATTCTTAGCAAACATTGTTACACAAAGATACATTTTCATAGAGGTCCATTTGTAACATTACTTATTGCTTTCGGGCTAGTCTGCTTCCAGAGAAGGGATTGGTAACGCTTACTAGCAAGTCTTCTAAGTGACGTGTCGGGTACAGGCTAATTCCATGTTCTTTGGAATGACTGACTGAGCACAATGATCAAAAGAAAGCACCCGATTGTGCTAAATCCTTTGCGAGATTTGTTTGACAATGAGATACAAACGTGAACAAATTTGTACCGGCTACACATTATGACATTTATATGAAACGGTCTACACGGTCTACCACAACTTTTCACTGAGAAAATAATATGATATCATATTTCTTGCTGTTGCGATGGTAGACCGTGCTTGGATGGTAGACCGTTGGTAAATGGCATAGATGATATGTACAGGTTTTCTAACTATGTGAGCTTTATTACGAATCACCTGGTAATGTATTGAATTGATTAGAAAAGAAAGTGTTAGTTGAATTGTGCTGTTTCCTCGAAGATAGGATTTTCGACTGTAACGCCACCATCCGGGTTGACGTCACCAAGAAACACAATAAATGGTATTGTGTTACATAATACGAGCCATGTGTAACTTTCGGAGCAGATCTGCAGTGCAAAATACTTTGCTCGCTTTAGTATTTGGTACGGAGTCTTCTGTTAGCGATGATAAGTCCAAACACTCGAAAATCCATGCTACCGTATGTCAATAATTAATATCCTTTCATGTTTGGTACAATGTGCTTTGCACTTCGCGTGCAAACTTCTGAAATGTTTCGGAGCTTCTACGATATTTAATGATTGTTTCTTTAGTTCCTGCTTTTCTACTTTGAAACGTTTCCCTATAGGATTCAAATCCGGACTGGCAAAATTATTGCAATCAATCAGACAACAAGTTGCAAAAATAGTGGAGACACTTCACCTTCTTGGGGCGTTATTAATTTACCTATTATTTCTCACACTGCAGCTCCCCTCCCCCCACCCCCCCCCCCCCCTTATCAGTGTTGCTAGCAAGAGAAAAAAATGTTGGGAACTTCAGCGGTCAACATTGAAAGGGGGAGAGGGGAGAGGAAGTGGGAAAGGTTTAAATTCTAGATACTTCGGGCATTGGAAGCTAGAAAAGGTGTTTTTTAATGAAAGTGTCTCAACAATTTTGCAACTTGTTGTCTGAGTTGGTTGTCACTGTATTGGCGTGCGGTCACTTTGTTTATTGGAACGGGAAGGCGTCTATCGTTTGCGTTTAATATGGTGTTTCCAAAAAAAAGGGTTTAATTCTCTGATCTGCTGTGAATGGAAAATGGCCAGCGATAAACTGGATTTTGGCGGGGTTTCGGTATGACGTAATTTGAGGGCATTTCAGTTCTTTCTGTGAGTCAAGTCGAAAATACACATAATTTGGTACACGAAAAGGTGTGATTTCCATCCTTTCACTTTTAAAAGTACGCTAGAAATATCCTGGAACCGATTTCGAAATAATTTGCCTTAAACACCTATATTTCGGTCGACACATGACATCTAAAGCACGCGCAAAATGTACGAAATTAGCTGTTGTTTACGAATGAGAAACAGACATAACCTCTCCTTTAACTGCGATCGCATGCCATTTAAAGGGAACATCCACTTTCCGAAAAATCAATTCTTAGCAAACATTGTTACACAAAGATACATTTTCATAGAGGTCCATTTGTAACATTACTTATTGCTTTCGGGCTAGTCTGCTTCCAGAGAAGGGATTGGTAACGCTTACTAGCAAGTCTTCTAAGTGACGTGTCGGGTACAGGCTAATTCCATGTTCTTTGGAATGACTGACTGAGCACAATGATCAAAAGAAAGCACCCGATTGTGCTAAATCCTTTGCGAGATTTGTTTGACAATGAGATACAAACGTGAACAAATTTGTACCGGCTACACATTATGACATTTATATGAAACGGTCTACACGGTCTACCACAACTTTTCACTGAGAAAATAATATGATATCATATTTCTTGCTGTTGCGATGGTAGACCGTGCTTGGATGGTAGACCGTTGGTAAATGGCATAGATGATATGTACAGGTTTTCTAACTATGTGAGCTTTATTACGAATCACCTGGTAATGTATTGAATTGATTAGAAAAGAAAGTGTTAGTTGAATTGTGCTGTTTCCTCGAAGATAGGATTTTCGACTGTAACGCCACCATCCGGGTTGACGTCACCAAGAAACACAATAAATGGTATTGTGTTACATAATACGAGCCATGTGTAACTTTCGGAGCAGATCTGCAGTGCAAAATACTTTGCTCGCTTTAGTATTTGGTACGGAGTCTTCTGTTAGCGATGATAAGTCCAAACACTCGAAAATCCATGCTACCGTATGTCAATAATTAATATCCTTTCATGTTTGGTACAATGTGCTTTGCACTTCGCGTGCAAACTTCTGAAATGTTTCGGAGCTTCTACGATATTTAATGATTGTTTCTTTAGTTCCTGCTTTTCTACTTTGAAACGTTTCCCTATAGGATTCAAATCCGGACTGGCAAAATTATTGCAATCAATCAGACAACAAGTTGCAAAAATAGTGGAGACACTTCACCTTCTTGGGGCGTTATTAATTTACCTATTATTTCTCACACTGCAGCTCCCCTCCCCCCACCCCCCCCCCCCCTTATCAGTGTTGCTAGCAAGAGAAAAAAATGTTGGGAACTTCAGCGGTCAACATTGAAAGGGGGAGAGGGGAGAGGAAGTGGGAAAGGTTTAAATTCTAGATACTTCGGGCATTGGAAGCTAGAAAAGGTGTTTTTTAATGAAAGTGTCTCAACAATTTTGCAACTTGTTGTCTGAGTTGGTTGTCACTGTATTGGCGTGCGGTCACTTTGTTTATTGGAACGGGAAGGCGTCTATCGTTTGCGTTTAATATGGTGTTTCCAAAAAAAAGGGTTTAATTCTCTGATCTGCTGTGAATGGAAAATGGCCAGCGATAAACTGGATTTTGGCGGGGTTTCGGTATGACGTAATTTGAGGGCATTTCAGTTCTTTCTGTGAGTCAAGTCGAAAATACACATAATTTGGTACACGAAAAGGTGTGATTTCCATCCTTTCACTTTTAAAAGTACGCTAGAAATATCCTGGAACCGATTTCGAAATAATTTGCCTTAAACACCTATATTTCGGTCGACACATGACATCTAAAGCACGCGCAAAATGTACGAAATTAGCTGTTGTTTACGAATGAGAAACAGACATAACCTCTCCTTTAACTGCGATCGCATGCCATTTAAAGGGAACATCCACTTTCCGAAAAATCAATTCTTAGCAAACATTGTTACACAAAGATACATTTTCATAGAGGTCCATTTGTAACATTACTTATTGCTTTCGGGCTAGTCTGCTTCCAGAGAAGGGATTGGTAACGCTTACTAGCAAGTCTTCTAAGTGACGTGTCGGGTACAGGCTAATTCCATGTTCTTTGGAATGACTGACTGAGCACAATGATCAAAAGAAAGCACCCGATTGTGCTAAATCCTTTGCGAGATTTGTTTGACAATGAGATACAAACGTGAACAAATTTGTACCGGCTACACATTATGACATTTATATGAAACGGTCTACACGGTCTACCACAACTTTTCACTGAGAAAATAATATGATATCATATTTCTTGCTGTTGCGATGGTAGACCGTGCTTGGATGGTAGACCGTTGGTAAATGGCATAGATGATATGTACAGGTTTTCTAACTATGTGAGCTTTATTACGAATCACCTGGTAATGTATTGAATTGATTAGAAAAGAAAGTGTTAGTTGAATTGTGCTGTTTCCTCGAAGATAGGATTTTCGACTGTAACGCCACCATCCGGGTTGACGTCACCAAGAAACACAATAAATGGTATTGTGTTACATAATACGAGCCATGTGTAACTTTCGGAGCAGATCTGCAGTGCAAAATACTTTGCTCGCTTTAGTATTTGGTACGGAGTCTTCTGTTAGCGATGATAAGTCCAAACACTCGAAAATCCATGCTACCGTATGTCAATAATTAATATCCTTTCATGTTTGGTACAATGTGCTTTGCACTTCGCGTGCAAACTTCTGAAATGTTTCGGAGCTTCTACGATATTTAATGATTGTTTCTTTAGTTCCTGCTTTTCTACTTTGAAACGTTTCCCTATAGGATTCAAATCCGGACTGGCAAAATTATTGCAATCAATCAGACAACAAGTTGCAAAAATAGTGGAGACACTTCACCTTCTTGGGGCGTTATTAATTTACCTATTATTTCTCACACTGCAGCTCCCCTCCCCCCACCCCCCCCCCCCCTTATCAGTGTTGCTAGCAAGAGAAAAAAATGTTGGGAACTTCAGCGGTCAACATTGAAAGGGGGAGAGGGGAGAGGAAGTGGGAAAGGTTTAAATTCTAGATACTTCGGGCATTGGAAGCTAGAAAAGGTGTTTTTTAATGAAAGTGTCTCAACAATTTTGCAACTTGTTGTCTGAGTTGGTTGTCACTGTATTGGCGTGCGGTCACTTTGTTTATTGGAACGGGAAGGCGTCTATCGTTTGCGTTTAATATGGTGTTTCCAAAAAAAAGGGTTTAATTCTCTGATCTGCTGTGAATGGAAAATGGCCAGCGATAAACTGGATTTTGGCGGGGTTTCGGTATGACGTAATTTGAGGGCATTTCAGTTCTTTCTGTGAGTGTGGCCGGGGCCCGAGTTAGAGCTCTTTCGGGGCGGGTTTCGGGGGTCTTCTTCTCATTCCCTTTTAGCATAAATCAACTAGTGGTTGAAAACTTTATCTAAATCCTCTTCACAGAAACTTTGAGAACGCCAAGAGGCGGCCGTCATTAATTTTGTTAGCTGCTACACTAAATACGATCTATCACAGAATAGATAGTAGCGTAGCCAATCAAAGAACTGCACGCTAGCCCAGACTAAAAACGGATGAACATTCAATAAATTGTTTCACTTATTTTACAGTGCGACGCGCCATACCGTGGCCACCCAACAAACATTTTTACAAGTTAGCTACTGATCAAGATACGCGAATTTGATTGACAGACACACCTCCATAGAAAGTTTCAACGCGCAAGAACCAAATGGAGGCTTGTCTGTCAATCAAATCCGCTCACACTGATTGGCTAACTTGAAAAAAATGTTTGTTGGGTGGCCACGGTAAGGCGCGTCGCAGTGTTAGAGTGCCCAATACAAAATATGGAAAGCAAAATACGAATATATCGAAATCAAATATTTATATTTGTTTTACATTTTTTTTATTTGTTTGATTTTATTATTATTATTACTATATACCCCTACCGGTGTAGCTACCTACTAAAATGATAGCATTGCGTGACGACCAAATAACGAACGCTGCAAGATTGTGCTGCGGGCGCCGACACTCTTGGGAGCACAGGTAAAAGGTCGCAATCAAATGTAAGAGTTTTGTCAACTTGGTGTAGTACGTACAACGCAAACAACTATCCACGAATTGCTTAGCAGCTGTTGACTTAGGTAGATGCAGTGATGATTATATGCCGCGAAAGAAGATCACAGATTCATGATATTCGACCACTGATTACGTTGACAGTTGGCGATGTGCATTAAACAGAAGCAAACTTTGACCGCTTAAAGGCGACGAATCGTGAAAGAAACACGTTAAATCGGCCTATTGACCTGTCTCTTACTGCCAATAAGGTTAGAAAATTTCGAAATTATCATCTCTGTGTCTATTTCAACTTAATATGGGCCAAGTCATGTGGCGCATGCTAAGATTTACGTGTAACCCGTCAATTGATATTTGACAACGAAGGGCAAATATTTGCATTTTTAACGTACTTTGAAAAGCTCTCGCGTCGCTCACAATCATTTGCCCAAAGAAATTTTTACAGGAATCTGTAGAACATTCTTCGGCGATTCAACCACCAGAAGCTTAATCCATTTGAAGGTTTCGCACATGATGAAAATTAATTATATTTACGAAATACTTTAATTTAAGTGAATGAAATACATGTCTTCGAAATTTAATTATTTTCCACCCAAAACAACAGCACAACATTCACGAAAATCGACCAAGCACACATTTAAACATTGCACAAAAATATTTGAGTGTTCTAAAGACGGAAGAATAATGTCGTTTTCCATGCGAGACTCTCAAAGTTGTTTAATAAAATGGTGCGTGACATGGCGATTTTAACGGAATTTGGTAATTTGCATATTTCTTTGAAATAAAAGGATATTTTGCCGAAAAAACTATCCAGTAGTTTTTGTCATGCCCTAGCCTGTCTACCATAAAAATATGAGCGAAATCGAATTTTCGACCCTTGCCGAGTTGTGTTTGATAATTACGGGCAGGGACTCTTAACTAGTATAAGGACTATGTAACAGAATAGATTTTTCAAGTACGCGCATGGTCGTTTCACCAATGGCATTTTTCGAGAAACAGGACGTTACCTACAGGCCCGATGTGAAGACACTTTGAATTACATTAAGCAAGGGAAAGGTTCTTGAGAGGGAAGATTGAAAGCCACCATGCAAAGGATTTTCATTTACCAAGGGATACGATAAACGAAAGAGAGAAGTGATCCTCACACTTAAATTGCTTAAATTGTCCGGATAAGTGAGAGGGTCACTTCCCTCTTTAGTCTATAACACGCACTTCAAATGTACTTTCATTTACAATAAACATATATCTTTCCTATACAATACAATACAATACAATACAATAATTTATTTAACCACGTTATCGTCTAAGGACACAAGTGCTCGTTCAAAATACGAACGTGCATTAAATCTACAATTATAATAATAAAATTTAGTATATAAAAAATATATTTAAAAAAAGTAAAAACTGCACCTGAATTGATCTTAGCTTAACATTATCGGCCAGCTTGAGCGCACTTGTAGGCAAAAATTAAGATTAAATATTAATACCATTTCCTCTTAAATTGTAAGACGTTTTTCTTATGATAGTATATAAAAAAAATAATAAAAATTGCAGCTGAATTGATCTTAGCTTAACATTATCGGCCTGCTTTCGGCCATCTTGACTTTAACTGGAAGTTTATTCCACAGTTGAGCACACTTGTAGGCAAAAATAAGATTACATTTGGGAACGCAAAGATTAATACCATTTCCTCTTAAATTGTAAGACGTTTCTCTTATGGTAAAAAAGTGTCCAATGTATTTCGGACTTGTCTTCCCAATCCATTTAAATAAGAGGATCAGAGATTGCTGCTTTTTCCTACGCTCTAAAGTGTCCAACTTGCATATGTTTACGAGTTCTTGGTAAGACAATAATTTCCCGGTGCCCTGTCAGTGTCCTTAATATATAATGATTGGCGTCTTCGATTTTATTGGCCTGGACGTTCCCCACCCCTCACAGGAGGGGACTACAATATTCTAGATGTGGTAAAATGAGAGATTTGTATAATGCTAGCATAACGTCCATAGGTACAAAACGCCTAATTCTCCTAAGTGCGCCGGTCTTCGCATACGCCTTTTTTAGCTGACTGGATTGCTCTCTAAAGTGTAACAGGCTATCAAGTTCCACGCCCAGGATTCTAATAGAGGGAAGTTTAGTAACGCCAGAACCATTCAAAGTTAAGTCAAGATCGTACTAGTCTTGCAAGGACCGATCGGAAGGGCTTGCGTCTTGGCATTGTTTATCAACAAATAGTTTGCATCGAACCACTCCGACAAGCTGCTGCATGAGACCCTGGTTCACAACAAAGTGCGGGGCAATGGGCGAGCCATCTGATGCATACAGAGTCGTTTCATCACCGTATAGTCTCAAAGACACGTCCGGGACCGCGTAATTCCAATCATTAATAAATATATTAAACAACAGCGGCCCGAGGAGGTACCCCCGTGGAAGCCCCGCCCTCAACTCTGAATAACTTGAGCACGCACCGTGCAAACAAACCCTTAATTTCAGATACGATAAAGATACTTGGAGACTAAGGGGTAGATAGTGGGGTAAGGGCGTCTACTATAAGAGATAATTGCTTAAATTGTCCAGATAAGTGTGAGGATCACTTCTCTCTTTCGTCTTTAACCCGCATTTCAAATATGCATTCATTTCACATACGATAAAGATACATGGAGACTAAGGGGGAGATAGTGGGGTAAGGGTTTCTACTATAAGAGACAATTGCTTAAATTGTCCAGATAAGTGTGAGGATCACTTCTCTCTTTCTTCTTTAACTCGCACTTCAAATATGCATTCATTTCAGATACAATAAAGATACTTGGAGACTAAGGGGTAGATAGTGGGGCAATGGTGTCTACTATAAGAGACAATTTCTTAAATTGTCCAGATAAGTGTGAGGATCACTTCTCTCTATCGTCTTTAACCCGCACTTCAAATATGCATTCATTTCAGATACGATAAAGATACTTGGAGACTAAGGGGTAGATGGTGGGGTAAGGGAGTCTACTATAAGAAACATGTACTCGGTTGCCCAGGGGTAGAAAGTGGGGTAAGGCCTGAGTGTTTGACTCTCAGGAGTAATCAGCATGTAAATTCTCCTCATAATATCAATAAAATCTCTGTCAAACAGGTATTGAGAAGGAAGAGAATTATCAGCTTAAGATATTTGATTTAACACCAAATTCTCATGACTACTCAACAAAGAAAGCTATAGTACCCGTTAGGAGAATGAACGTTTTGATCTTGGGAATAAAAGGGTTTACTTAACAAAGGAAATAAAAGAAGACAAGAAATCGTTTTCTTTTTCGTCCTTAAGAAATTCTCCTTGCCCTAACAACCTGACTGTGGAGATGAACGTTTTGGTTCCTTACGGAAAATGACGGTATGAGCCTTGAACTCGGGTTGAAAGATGTTTCTATGGTAATCCTCAGGTAAGAGCATATCAGGACCCTCTTAAACTCGCTGCTCCCGATAAGTAGTATAAACCGATCAAACTCTCTTGTTAAATTGATTTAATTCGTAAACAAAACACCACATTTACACAAAGCAAAGTAATCGAGAAATTTCCTTGATAAGACCTTTGAAAAATTGCATAAAAAGGATTCCCAAAAACGAGTATTTGCTTCGCCTTGAAAACGCAGGAATATATAGATATCGATTATACACAATGAAAACACCATTTAAGCGAACACCTTAATAAATTACTCTACAAGGATGTTGTCAGATTTGTTGAACCTGAATGTGAAAAGCTGCAGCAATCTTTGCAGCTTAATAGACCTAACAACATTAACGAGCATATTGATGCATCAATTAAAGCACTGAATAGGCCTTTGTGGATATATTAAAATTAAGCTTGAAAGAGAGGTTTAGAGGACAAAGACAAAGGAAAATGGATGATATGTAATTATTTTTCACATTCATTCCATGGTGTTTCGATCTGTTTTGTCCTCACTGCCCCACTATCAAGCTGAATATTTGACATTTGGATTGTGGCCTATTAAAACCAGTATTTGCCTTAAATAGTTGCCGCTAAAATTCATTTGTTATTTACATGTAAATAAATTTATTTTACAAGAATCAGATTACTGAACCTGAATCTGAAAAGCCGTTGCACTCTTTGTATCTAAGAGACCTGACAAAATTAATCAATGTGTTGTTGTCCCTTTAAATGCTGTAATTTGCATTATCTGATATAATTTTTTCCTTGATAATGGAATCATGACTACTCTGAAACGTCGAATTTCACCATTTTTATCGTTCCTTTTTACCGTTTTATGCTTAAATCTCTTTTTATACGAACGTGTTGCTGATACATAAATGAAAGCACCGAACTGAAACTAACATTTGCCCAAATAATTTCTACTAAAATTCATTTATCCGGCTCTCACATATTCAGGAGCACTGTGCTCCAAAGAAAAGTAGAATTTCACCAAAAAAGGTATTTCAAAAAACACTTCTTCAGAACTGATTTAGATATTATCACAGTAACTTGTAAAGAGCATTCATGTACAGACACATTTCTTAGACTACGTTTATACACTAGGGGAAAAGTTTCCATTCAAATCTCTTGGGGTTTATAATGCATTTACATGGTAATGTAGCATTCACATTTAAACTAGACCCTCCGTGAGGGTACACTAGGTTGCCTGTGGTACGTGCACCGTTCCAAACAATTTTTTTCAAGGTCATTAAGAAGTCATACCAGAAGAGGCCCTTTGGCTCACAGGTCCTCACACGTTCGTACGACGAAACAGATCTGTCCTTGCGTAATATGTAGCTCTAACAGTGCACGATATTGTTTTGGTATTGTCTATCATTGTAGTGCCATGGTAGAAGTCTTGGATCATATTGGGTTCCTGAGCAACCGAGCCCGATCATTTTTTACAGAGTCTGCCTAGAAAATAAGGACCCCATAAAATAACACGGGTGCGACTATTAACGCTAACAAATGCGAACTCAGCAAGGTACAGATCTTGTTAGCTTGCTTTATGCAAAAACAAATATTGATGCAAAAGTAAATAACTATTGATACACAGTTTTTAGAAAGAGCAGAAGGAAGTCTCCAGGACGGTCGATCGAGAATAACATATTTACGACATGAAAACAACATTAATTTTGAACCGTGAATATAGAATATAAAAAGTTACGATCAGCGACAAACATTTTAGGAGATTTTTGCTACGTTCAAATAAATCGCCAAATCGAAAGTGACATGGCCGGAATTCAGCGGGCGCCGTGATTAAGTTACCGCGGCATGTTTACTCGCCAAACAGTGAAGCATCTGTGTCAAATGATGGCAAGATACCCGGTTTTTGTAAGTTTCCTTTTCTGTCAAGTGTTGTAAAGTTTGACAATGAAATGAGCGAAGTCAAAACAAAGATCACAATCGCTCAACTCTTGTTTATGCAAAGTCAAAATTTACTCTCTAAGACGCGTTCGACGTTATTTATCACCAGGTAATTTCATCATTTTGGAAATGGCAGCTACTTTATTATTCATCTGCGTCACAATTTTTCACTGATTTTGGGGCTCATTTTGTTGAAAGTCAAGCACGCTTCCAACAGGCCTGTGAACCCTTCCTGCTTACAGAGCAATACTAAAAAACTTCTCCCATATCACATTTCAACCTCAAGTTCGGAAATTCAATACACAACATGATATTATAATTCACAAAGGCAGAAAATACCACAGAATCCTTTTCCAGCGAAAAATTTATTGAAACAAACAACGTATTTGCTCTTAGAGGCGAGAACCTCTTCCTATTTCATTGCGTGCGTGAAGGCAAGAAACTCAATCGTGTCAAATTACCATATACTTCAGGTAAATACAGCTCACTTTGATTTCGGCTCGACGGGCGATAGATTGTTGTCGAAGTCCATTACTCGTCGCTTTTAAGATTCCACCGCCTGTATATCCAATTGACCTGCCATTCATGAGCTTCATAAGGGTATATTTTGTTCAAAGATCCACTAAAACGCCATTCGCGTTACATGACTTTCGACGCCATTGCCGGTTAAGTTAATCGTTCTACTGTGTCCACCAGAGAAATCTACGCATTTCCCACTACCCTCTCGATCCTAAGAAAATACGCGCAAAGGCTCTATGCACAAAGCCACCGCTTAGCAGGGGAGTGACAGGCAAGACTTTTACTAACACGGAAAAAAATTAAAATACCCACGAAATTAAACACAGATTCCGACTGGGTTTGCCATAGGCAACCCAGTAAACAGTACTACACTCAATTGTCAAAAGAAACGATTGGTAGTTTTGTCTTACTAATGTCAGCAAAGCATCAACCAAAGGCATACAGAAACTTAAATCATGTATAATGGCTCTGCCATTTACAGTACCACTATAACTTGAACTGTACTGAAGCTGATAATCTGTATTTAACACATTCAGCACTTCCGGCAACTCAGTCAATAACAGGAAAGTTTGTCTGGACAGTCTAGATAATCCAGAATACAATTCATTACCAATGTTCATGATGTTAACCAAATCCATTGATGAGCAAATACTTCTCCTGTAATTATAAATCAGTGAAGTAAGAGACATTGCTACACACTGAGTACCTGCATTTTCGCCAAACACTTCCACATTGCCTTGACTATAAGGCGCTTGAATAGTTCTGGTATGATCAATGGGCCCAGGATTTTTCTCTATATCATTACACAGCTTGAACTCTGTATGATTCATTCTATGGTCAACGTCCTTATAAACAGATCTTACTGAAGTGTAGTTACACTTAACTTTCACTCTTCGACCACAACTTTTAGGTTTTTTCCTTTGATGTGCTGTACACCATTTCCTTTTCATACTCCTCTTCTTGACAGCAGACCTTGGTCTTACAAACATATAGTCTAACTTACGATAATGTACACTCAACTTGGTAAATAAATGCATGGCAGAAGATTTCGGTACGTTCTTTTTAATATATTTTCGAACAAATTTCCTGAAATGTCTGCTCTTATGCAAGGCTCGTGATAACTGCTTCACTGGAATTCTGCTTGGTTCTCGATCCCTTTGGTGACGCCTTCTTACAGATTTACAATAACCAAAGTTAGTATAGCGAGATCGAAATTGCAAATCATCTACTGATTCTTTATTATCAATATCCACAATAACACATGGCTGAGCCTCATTCTCAGATATGTTCTCCTGCAAGGCTCCTTTTAGCTATTTCGCTGAAACACTGCTTACTTCTCCATCCCTGAGAACAACATGGCGACACCCTTTTAAACATTCACAATAAACCAACTTAGCACAAGCAGATTGAAGTTGCCAGTCTTTTATTGATTCTTTATTCTCGACATTCACAACAACAGATACCGATGAGTCTTTCTCAAATTGGCCACAGTCATTGCAAGCATTCAGAATAGCTTCATTCAAGCACAAAACGCTACACCAAGTATGGTAAAAAATGCTAACAACAGCACTAGTGAGAGGATCATTGCAAACGATACAAGTAATTGCACATGAAATAGCGTTACACCTCCAAATACAAAGGGATTCATTAACAGCAGAAAACAAAAAGCCATGATAATACAAATAGACAGAAAATTCACCTTTTTCAGAAATTTAACTAAATGCACCGGCTAGGCGTACATCTCTGCGACTCGATACCGCTAGCTCTAACTTTGAGATCAGGAACTTTCTTCTTCAGGAAACTTTCACAGTTCTGTGCTTCTCTCCTTTGGCATTTGGTTTCAGTGCAGTTCACATCAGTGCAGTTCATATCATCATTTTCACATATTTGCTTATTTGGTACACATTTGTTCTCAACATATAAACTTTCTTTCAGTTTGCGGACCAACCCCGGCCAAAACAATCGCTCAACAGCATCTTTGAGTGTGGGTCTACCGCAAACGGCGTGTTGTTGTTTGAGCGTTCCGAGGAAGAAGCTTAATACAACAAAAAGCAATATGCTCACAAACGACATACTGTCATGGGCTACACACTTCACCACAACTTGATCGCGCAAAAAAATGATATTTGGTATGATCACGCTCAATCATGGTTTTGCCTGTCAATAAGACAGTATTATACTTATTATACGTAGGATCGAAATTCTCCAATCACAATTAGCTATTTTAACAACTTGTTTCCTCAGAAGGACGTCTCTGAAGCTGCCCAATCAAAACATGACGACTTCGATCCTCTTAGTGGTATAAATACACACAAACAACCGATAGCTACTTTCCTTCGTTTATTACTCGGACCCCGTAGGGTCTCGAGTGATAAAAGACGTTAGATTTCAGTTTTTTTTTTCCTGTGCAGCAAAATGCACAATAGGAAAACGTGGCCGTGTTTGATTGGGCAATGCACAATAGAAAGCACTTGGCGGTGTTTTGATTGGGTAATGCACAATAGAAGCCACGTGGCGCTGTTTACTTTGGTTATTTAAAGCAAACACGTAGTCCAAGATCATGAAAAGCTCTGTGATGCGTTGTTTGGCTTACTGAAGATCGGCATTGCGTTGGCTTAATCGATTTCTTCTTGGGGCGCTCAAAGCACATACAAAGAATGGCATACGCTTTTCGCGGTAGACCCACACTAAAAGATGTCAAGCGTCAGCTTCGAAACGGGTCGTTCCGCGACCTGAATGAAACAAGAATATACTCGAATGTAACTGAAATGGACGCAACTCAGTATTGAAAGTGATACAAGTCAAAACACTAATTCTTTAATAAGCAGCGGGTACCTTATTGAGAACTACTCTAAAGATGACAGCGACAAAGAAAATAACTCCACAAACAAATGGACGCTATATTGGAATCTTCTGAAGACAAAGTAAAAACATTTGCACAGCGAACAAATGGCCTCACGCTGGTACCATTTTCACCGCGAACAAATAGCCTCCCGCTCAGTGTACCATTGACTACGGAGATAGGTTTTTTGTCTATTACGTTTTTTTCTTTTTCATTGTTAAACAGTTTGTTTCTTGTAATGGTCTAGCTTATATCCTTTGTTCAAATAGCCATATTAGCGATCGTGTTCACTGCCATCTTGTGTGTATAGTTCTGTTCTAGTTTCACAAGATTTGATGTCATCAGTGGAAAACGTGATCAGCTCTTTAGAAAATAACTTTGATGTAGTTTGAAAGGCTGTACAGTTATTTGATTCTCAATGATAATAAAGACTTCATTCCGAAGGAGAAATACAGGTCTCGATAAGCAAAAGTTGTTTACTTTTGTTTTGACTTGCGTGAGCATCGACATAGACGTGCCCGAGAACCAAGCAGAATTACAGAGAAAAGGCTGAGACGGCTATTTTATAACAGCAGAAAAAGGCGGAAACTTGCAGGAACGTATTTGGGTAACAACGTACCGAGGTCATCCACATTTCATCGTATTACTAGAAAGGGAGATCACTTCCTCGTAAACACAACAAAAATATCTACCTCAGGTATGCGTTTAAATCTAAGCACGTGGTACAGTGTATGTACCACTTTTCCAAAAAGCGTGGATGAACAGGTAAATGCAAAATGAAACTTAAATTTATGCAGAAATCAGGAATACCCGGTATGATTTGTAAAAGAATGTTTTGTTTTCTCAGAAAAGAAACGTATCTATTTTGAATTTAGGGTGAACTATTTACACAGCGAGTTAGAGTGGCCAATCGAAACAGAGTGTGTAATTGGAAATCTAAACATCTACGAGATACAAAAACAGACTTGTGAACACGTAAACCTAAAATATTCCAAATCATAATGCTGACAAACACAAAGGCGAAAGAAATGGATTATGCATAGGGCGTTTTGAATATCTGAATCATTTTGGGTTAGATGAAAGCGATATATTGTTAAAAATTCCCAAGTTATCCCTTTTCGTGTTAATTAGTAATGCAAACAATTCTTAGTAATAAATTGGATTAACGAGGACCAGTGATTGTAAAGCTAGTAATTGCCATGGTTCGTATGTAACACGTAATCATGAGACGATTCACGGAAAACGGAATTTGAAAAGTTATGCAGGGGTAAGTATTTGAAGGTAAAATAGGTATTTGTAGACTTTATTCTTCGATGTATTGTGCACATAAACGAGTATATGTTTTTCTCTTTAAATGAGATTTTACTGCCGTATCAGTAAAATACGATTAATGACACGTGACCGTACTCGCGTTCTTTGTAGTCGGCCATTCAAGATCATAAAATCAACGGTTCTTTTGTAAATAAAACGAGGACATAAAGACTTTGTTCCCAGATCTCAGATTATAACGTACACCTGCATTGGCCAAATCTGTTAAAGCCTCATTCATTATTGCTAAAGAGCACGTCTAATGCCTACCTGCTACATAGTAGAACCTGCGCAACTGGCTACTTTAATAGACAGAGTCCAGCTATAAAAGCCTCAGTCAGCCGTCCAAGGTTCACCTGGCAGTTTGTCTTCTATAGTAAACCAACTAGCTGTTGGCAATTTGTTAAAGTTTTTCCCCTCCCTCCCTTTATGGATGGGTTGGATATATCGCTTTGCCTTCATTAAAGGGGCTAGGTCACGCAATTTTAGGCAATTTCAGCATTGATCAAATGGTCATAGAATTAACTGAAATAACAAAATAACGGCTCAAAACTATAGAAGAACTCAAACAAAACACAGGAAAGCTAAGAAGGGACAAGGATGGACAAAACTGGGGAGGACTGAAGTGGATTGCATTTGGGTAAATTTGAAAAACGTCGGCCCACCATTTTTCAAATTTATATCAGTTTATATCAATGAAATGTCATTTAAACAGCTGGAAAATCATTCTCAATTGTTATGTGGCCGTGATTTTGCAAATGAAAGACTCTTGCTCTGCCAATTTGACGTTTAGAGCTCATAACTAACAATTTTAAACAAAATTACCTAAAACAGCGTGACCTAGGCCCTTTAAAATTGGGTCCTCTCCTGTACGATGACTTCCACCAAGCTTGTTGGCTCGTTTGTCTTGGTACATCGCTCACTAACCAATACTCTTGTCCGATCCAGCACGTGCTGTTTACTACTCAGCTCGTAGTGCTGGGGAGATAAGTGAGGTTGTTCTACGTCACGCAATCTGGAAGTCGCATAGGCTAACCAGCCGCAAGGCAGTGTTCCCCTCAAAAAACGCCAATACGTCTGTTATCTCGTTCTATTGCGCCTTGCGTTGTGCGTTTAAAAGCTAACTATGCATGTTGATACCAAGGAACACCGTTCAGAGAGTTTGAGTTCACATTTCTATCTTTATTTCTTGAGAGTTTCAATACACGAAACGAAATAAGAATGACAGGCCAAGTGACCCACACTATAGTATTCCATTCCGGAAACGAAACACTACTTTTTGTTTTTTGAAATAGTTTCTTGTTAAAAGTCTAGTCCATCGCATGGCATATTGCTGGTACCGGTAAGTTCAACCTTTGCAGGAACATAACCTAGAAAAATCCTGGTTCACATCCTATTGATCCTAGTAAAACAACTGTCAAGGTGATGTTTTAGTGTATGGCTCAAATGCTGGTAGTGAATGTGCAACTATGTCACTATGTGCCATTATATAATTATAATTATGATAGGAAATTAATTACTTCCCCGTAATTATCAGTTGTAAATGTAGGAAATGATCTATACACTGCCTTATCAAGCTTGTCGTGACAAACATATTTCATGTTAACAGAATTACCTGCAGAAATCATAGCGTTCAACACAACTTTTCAGATTCAATACAGCCCAAGTCATACTGGTAATGTACTTGGAAGTTGCACAATAGATTTTGCTTGCTGTATGTCTTTGATAGGTACTTTCCAAAATTTGGTCACAGAGAATTATAATTCTTTTATTTTTTTTCTCAATGCGTGAGTGGGCGGAATTCAACAAATCCTGCAATCTGATTGTTTCCGGGAGCGGGTGGAATTTTCTCATCCGGCCTGCTCACGGCAGGCGGAAACCTAGCCTTAATTGCGTGAGCTTGTTTGATGACCTTAAATTTACATTTTTTTTACACCGACTCCGTTTACATACAGAGGTTATTTTTCATTAGACAAGAGGTTTGGAAATGGAATTTCTCTTGAAACGTTCAGTTTGTAAGTCGCTTTAATACTGCATTCACTATCAAGCGCGGTGCGAGTCAACAATTAAAACAAGTGATTTCAGAGAGGATGGGGGAGAGGAAAAAAAAGTTATTTACCAGCAAAGGGTCGGTCTGTATAGCAAAAAACTGTGACATCGTTCTTGAAAAAGCAGCAATTTCAAGGCCTCGGTCACAGTTTTTATCCTATACGGACCTCCCATCTGGCAAATAACATATTTATTTTGACAATTGGGTGCATATTACTGCGAGCATTTAAATTACAACAAATGGTATATTTTAAATATTTGATTCTCGTGCTATGGATTCATTTGGCGTGGCCTCAAGGAACTTTTGCACTTCTGGAAGTATTTTCAAGTGTCGAGATATAGTGCACATCTTCACGTGTCGCGCACGTGACAAAGTGACCTTTACGTGCACCACTGCACGAAAGTTTGGTCATCTTGGAAAGATGTTTTCACATCTCACCTTTGTTTCTCTTTCATTTTTTTCTGCAAAAGATGTTTCGACGAGTCATTTCGTTTCATCTTAAGCCGTTCAATTAGCGTTTCCTTTCTCAAACACTGAGCAAGAATACCCATCGATCAGTAAAACACAATGTCAGGCTTAGCCACTTTGGCATAAATACACTATTTTCACCTTGTTTCCATGGTCCAGTGGTCATTGTCACCACCTGTAATGAAGATAATCTGGGTCCGGGTATTCACTACATGCACAGTCGAACATCATGAGAATCGCAATGTAAGGCCGATGTGAGAAGGACAAACTTCTCTCTGTTCTTTTCTTTAGCGCTAAATTAACCATACACCACTCACTGTACTTTTGCAGGCCCGAGTATAGGCTACTTGTAGCCTCTTGTTTCAGGAGGGGTTAGTTGATATCTGTCTATCGTTAGAATCTCTCGACTCCTGTCTCGTGTTGCTATCGCACACCCACTAAAATTCGCACATTCTTGGTCGTTTTATTCCTACTCGTTTAGAACCAAACAACTACCTCCTAAATGCCAAGACCAGTAAATGATCACGCAAACGAAGCTAATGGCGAGAAATAATATTTCAACTGAATAGCTTGAAATAAAATTTGCGCGAAATATCTCTCTTTAAGAAAGTTAAAGAAATATAAGGGCCGTGTATACCAGGCCTGGGAGTTTATACTCGTATAAATAGTTCCTTTCGCGTATTATGTACGCCGCGTCCAGAGTAAGCCGCGGCTTATTTTCTTTCGTATAATCGACCCTATTGTTGCTTTCTCAACTTAACAATAACTTTATTTTACGCAAGAGTGACTATACTGAAATCTTTTTCTGACCTTAATTAAAAACAATCGCCAGCTGTAATCATTTGCCAGAACGATCACGCCTGCAAATTCCTGTCATCCTAATTTAATGCGTATTAAATTTCAACTCACTTATGCAAATTAGTTAAGCTCGAATATTACACAACACAATGAATCACAACGGTTGAAACATCTCACAAAAACCTTTCCAGCGTGAAATTTATTGAAACTAACAACATATTTGCTATTGGAGACAAACAAAACCCTTTCTACTCCAATTGCGTGCGTGCAAACAAGAAACAATCCGTCTCACAAACTATACGATATCCAAATGATAAATTTCTCAGTTCAAGATTAAACTATTTCCTAAAGAACCTTTTCCTAAGCACAAAATAGACAACAAGCTTTCTTTCCAATAATTCTTCACTATCACATTTTCAATTATTTTTTAACCTGAAAACTATACAGCTTGACTACAAATTAAATGCAAAATGCCAGACAAATAAGATGCCACTTCGCTAAACACTGTGATACATTCAAGACGTTCGATTCCTTTACACCCATACTGAATTTCCCACTTACTGTCAATGTTCTACATACCAGCACAGTTTATAAAATAAGATTAGAAACAACGCACACTTTCTCATATCCGACTGCAACTGTTGTCGAAGACCATTCCTCGTCGCTGTTAAGATTCCAGATATTTATTTTCCCCGCCTGTTTCATTACTCCAATTGACGTTCCATTCTTCATCTCATAAAGGTATATTTTTTCCACTAAAACGCCATTCGCGTTACAATCACTTTCAACGCCATTGCTGATTTAATAATTAAATGTTCTGCTGTGTTCACCAGGGAAATCTACACATTACCCCAGTCCCCTCAAAGCTAACAAAATACGCACAAAAGACTCTATACACAAAGACACCACTTAGCAGGGGACTGATAGGCAAGACGAAACGAAAAAACCACGAAATCAAACACAGATCTTGACTGGGTTTGCCTACGGCAACCCAGTAATAATATGAAAATACTTGGAACAAAACGTTTTATTCTCAATGGATCTCAACTGGGCACAACATTGAGTTAGCCGATTTGGTCTATTTTAGAAAAAGATACAAAGAATGTGGTGCAACGAAACTGGCGCTTTTAGCATTTGACCGGCTTGAGTTCTTTGTGAAATTGAAGTAGATTCAAAGAGGCAACTGACGGAAGTCATAAAAAGTCATCGGATTGCGCGCCTGCTGTCTACCATCGATGCGGACATCTTGAGTACCACATCTTCCTTTCTATTTTATGTAAAATACCTTAAAGCTGTACTATGACCAAAAAATCGATCCTTCTTTTTCTTTGGATTTCAAAACTACGTTAACTTAACACTAAGTGACCCAATTTTTAAGCTTTGATTTCAAAATTTTAACTGACATTTTCTTATTAAATGGTCTGCCATTACCAACTTCAAAATCTTGAGAGAGCTGGATCGAGGAGAAAATGACGTCAAAGACTCACAAGTCACAGTGCGTATGTACGCGGCTGACTTGATACGCAGCAGGGGAGTTTCGTGCTTTCAGACTTTAAACTCGTGTTTTGCGTATATAATAAACTGCCTTTACGCGTTGAAACGTTTAACTGGTGAGTAAATGACGCAACTTACCCCTAGATCCAACCCTCTAATGTCCAATCGGTCAGTTTTCAACGTAAGTAATGGCGGACAGCAAAATCCAAACATTTGGCCAGGCAAGTGTGCAGCAAACACTCTCAAAATCCGAAGAAAAAGAGACTCGACTGTGATTTTTCATCAGAGTAACACTTTAACTGAAACATGTTTCAAGGGACAAACTGGGTGTATTTCTATGTATGTAACCCTTCATTTCTCGTGACGCACAAGCAAGAAACCATAATATTTTTAGACAACGTTCTCGTATCCGTCGTCGTCCTCGCCCTCGCTTTAAGGTCCCTAATATTGTGAGTCATGATCCTGTTGGCGTCGATGTAAACACTGAAACCTTTAGAAACAAGATCACGCCCATAACTGAAACAGAAGTTCGATACGAGAGTCTAAAGTCTAAAGTCTAAACTAAGGAACCCCTTCTTGTAAGGCGGGTTCTAATAAAAACACCATTAGGGAAGCCACAAAGGTTGCTAGTGAAACTGCTGCTATTACTATTAAATAACAAATACTGAAACCTTTAGAAACAAGATCACGCTAATCACAGAGACAGAAATTCGATGCGAGAGTCTAAACAAAGGGGAGGAGCAACAATGGAGTTGTAACGCAAATCCAAAGTAGTAAGGGAGATGTTTACTGCGAGGGACTGGGAAAGAGAAGTAGCACCCGCATAACCAATGGAGTTGTAAGACAAATCCAAAGTAGTAAGGGAGGTGTTTACTGCGAGGGCCTGGGAAAGTGATGTAGCACTCTTATCACCAATGGAGTTGCGAGACAAATACAAAGTAGTAAGGGAGGTGTTTACTGCGAGGGCCTGGGAAAGTGATGTAGCACCCTCAGCACCAATGGAGTTCCAAGACAAATGCAAAGTAGTAAGGGAGGTGTTTACTGCAAGGGCCTGGGAAAGTGATGTAGCACCCTCATCACCAATGGAGTTGTGAGACAACTTCAAAGTAGTAAGGGAGGTGTTTACTTCGAGGGCCTGGGAAAGTGAAGTAGCACCCTTATCACCAATGGAGTTGCGACACAAATGCAAAGTAGTAAGGGAGGTGTTTACTGCGAGGGCCTGGGAAAATGATGCAGCACCCTCACCACCAATGGAGTTCCAAGACAACTTCAAAGTAGTAAGGGAGATGTTTACTGCAAGGGCCTGGGAAAGTGATGTAGCACCCTCAGCACCAATGGAGTTGTGAGCAAACTTCAAAGTAGTAAGGGAGGTGTTTTTTGCGAGGGGCTGGGAAAGTGAAGTAGCACCCTCAGCACCAATGGAGTTCCAAGACAAATGCAAAGTAGTAAGGGAGGTGTTTACTGCAAGGGCCTGGGAAAGTGATGTAGCACCCTCAGCACCAATGGAGTTGTAAGACAAATGCAAAGTAGTAAGGGAGGTGTTTACTGCAAGGGCCTGGGAAAGTGATGTAGCACCTTCAGCACCAATGGAGTTGTGAGACAACTTCAAAGTAGTAAGGGAAGTGTTTACTTTGAGGGCCTGGGAAAGTGAAGTAGCACACTCATCACCAATGGAGTTGCGACACAAATGCAAAGTAGTAAGGGAGGTGTTTACTGCGAGGGCCTGGGAAAATGATGTAGCACCTTCAGCACCAATGGAGTTGTGAGACAACGTCAAAGTAGTAAGGGAGGTGTTTACTGCGAGGGACTGGGAAAGTAAATTAGCACCCACAGCACCAATGGAGTTCCAAGACAAATGCAAAGTTGTAAGGGAGGTGTTTACTGCAAGGGCCTGGGAAAGTGATGTCGCACCCTCAGTACCAATGGAGTTTTGAGACAACGTCAAAGTAGTAAGGGTGGTGTTTAATGCGAGGGCCTGGGAAAGTGATGTAGCACCTTCATCACCAATGGAGTTTTGAGACAAATCCAAAGTAGTAAGGGAGGTGTTTGCTGCGAGGGCCTGGGAAAAGGCAGCAATGCTCGTACGTGATTCGAAGTATATTCGAATTTCCGTCAAATCAAGACTTTTGCCAAAGGTATTAGCTAATTTAGTAAAAAGGTTTTCGGAGCAAGTTTTACTTTCCCCAATGACATCTAAAGCCAACTTCACGTACAACTCCGCATCATGCGGAGATCTACGGCCTCTCACACTTGCAAGTGAGGCAACACTATTTACAATCGACACTGCCGCTTCCTCGGATTGTGAGGATATGATTCCACTCATGAACATGAAAACTTGATTTAGTTCACGAAAATATCTTTCGTCAGTCAGAACTGACTTCCTTTCAATTTCTTCATCCAGGATGGAAAACGCAAGATGTAGACCAGAAAAGAATTCTTGAAAACTCTTGTGAAAAAAGCTATAACGGAAACAAGGCGTTCTCTTACTACCGCCAGCCTGGATCGAGAGAAAACCAAATTTAATGAAAAGACTTTCCGTGAAATTCCAACGGACGTCATCGAAATGCTGCTCTCCTTTAAAAAGAGATTCTAGCGCCATTCTCCCTAGGGTCATCAGTTCCTTCTTGTAAACTATTAGAAGGTTTTTACCACTACTTGGTAAATGGTTCTTCATTTCGTATCGCCTCAAAACGAAGAGAACGATCTCTACGTACAGCTGTGTTCTGTTGTTTGGTAGAATGCCGCCAAAATCTTCGAAAAGCACACAGAGCAGAAGTGTATTTAAAGGGTTTTTAGTTAGTTCTTTTAAATTCCCTTTAATATGCGGATCATCATCGTCATCATCATCGCCATCGCCATCATCGTCATTATCATGATCACGCGGATGCCACAGTACTTTTATCAGCTTCTCTGCCATTTGTTCTGCGTGTCGAAAATACTTCCTTATAAAACACTCCGCATCACTTCTCCTAAATCCAACAATCTCCAACAGTGTGTCCGAGTAACGTCTTACTTTGTTTCCTGCTTCGTGACGAGAAGTAAGAACAATGTGACAACCAGGGAGCAGCTTTCTTTGAATAAGACTAAAGTACACAGCCAATTTTTGAGGGTCTGCCTCATCTAACCCATCGAGCACTAACAGGACTTTAGAAGGGTTTTCTCGCACGAAACGGAAAAACGTTTCTTTTAACTCTACGTCAATTTCTTCCGGCAGAATTTGATTGTCAATAGCTTCCCAGATGCTAGAATCAATGTCACGACATCTGAGGAGCAGGAGCACCTCTACTCTTGGGAAAGACTCGTCCCATTCGCGGTCTTGTTTAGTTGCCCAATCATATGCCAGCTTTTGACAGTAGGTCGTCTTTCCCATGCCGGGTTCGCCCTCAATCAGGACAACTCGCGGATGTTGACAATCTTCGTGTGATGTAAAAATTCCTGTCATGTTGGTGATTTCTTTCGTCAGCGTTCCGCGTGTCTTTTCTTTTGCGACTATCCTAAGTCTGGTGAAAATGTTCTCTAGTTGGAAGCTGAACTCTTCATTCCAAGGAACTGGCAAAACTACCCCTTCATTCGTTTGGTAAATATGTCTTATCGATGCTACGATATGACTTTGACATGAAGAACTAGCTGCAAAACAAAAAAAACACCTAGAAATAGGTTTCTTTTATTATATTTTTTATTTTTACATCAGTGAGAGACGATTTCCAAATTTAAAGCCAAAATTCATCTCTTGCCTTTGGTAGACTATCATTGACTTACCTATTTCCTAAGTAATCCGATTTTTGATCTTGTTAATGAATTTAGGTCTTACTGGTTTGCAAGCCCTCTCACAGGCTGAGCACCCTCTGTTGGTGTTGTTGTTGTTACTAATCTGCAGAAGGATAGATACATTACAGCAGTTTCGATTTGCTCGGCAATAAAGTTGAAAGCAAATAATTTAATGAAAGAATCAAACAAAGTGTCAACTGTGTTATGTTGTTTTGGTCGTTCCGAGCTGTTTGAGGCCTCATTTCGACAAGGTAGGCAGCACCCAGCCGCCGGCTGGTCACCTTGTCTTGTTCAAGCTGGAACTGACACCAAACCAGTGAAATTCTCACCTTAAAAACACCCGCATAGAATCGATTAGGGATGTCCCCATAACTTCACCGAATTTGACCTTCAACTTCACCGGGAAAGGCGATCCTGAAAACCATAATAAAGCTTTCTGATCATGATCGGTGCAAGAAACCAGACGAAAAGAATTCAAAGCATTTGAATCTATTCGAATCTACCAGTCAGTGCAACGCGATCGTCGGGAATAGCCAGGAGGGGCTGGGAACTGCCAAAGGTCGCGTTGCACTGATTGGCAAATTCGAATACACTCAAATGCTTCGAATTCCTTTCGTCTGGTTTCTTGCACCGATCATGTCGAGAAAACTTTATTACGGATTTCAGGATCACCTTTCTCGGTGAATTTTCGAAAGATGAAGCTCAAGTTCGGCAAAGTTATGGGGACATCCCTAAATGACTGGAAGATGGTGTTTTTAAGGTGAGAATTTCACTGGTTTGGCGTCAGTTCCAGCTTGAGGAAAACGAGCTAGGTCACCAGCCGACGGCTGGGTGCTGCCTACCTTGTCAATTTTTTTGACTATCTAGCCGTCGGCCGAGAACTGATCTCTCAAAATGGCGCCTCAAACAGCTCGGAGCGACCAAAACAACGTAACACAGGACTTACTTGACAAACTTTATTGCCAAACAAATCGCAACCGCCGTAATGTATTTATCCTTCTACAGACCGATAAGAACAGCACTAACAGAGGGTGGTTCGCCGGTGGCCCTCTTGGTTGATTTTTCAATGTACAGCCGCTTTTCAAGTAATTTCTGGTACACAAACAAGAACAGTTTCCAAATGTATCTGTAGCTTTATCCACATAAAGAAAACGTTTGTTTTCATACCAAAAATTACCACAAAATGTTTTCTCATGGCGAGGAGGAGTCTTAGGCTTGCGTAAGACACAGTGCTTAGTGGTAAGAACTAAAACGAACACGAGTTTACATAAAATTAACACAATATTGTGGGAATAATAACGAATTTAAATCGAAATGGAGTGGCGACTATATTAAAGTAACAAATCTATTTTAAAACCACGCGGAGCACAGCAAAAAAGGTGATATAAAAAAAGCCCTTTTTTGCTAAACACATTTTAGTGTAATATGTTGGACATCCTGATTTTTACGAGTGAATGGTTTTTTTTTTTTCATGTCGATTTCCAAGATTGTCAAATTGCCGTAAGGTTATATATACCTTCTGTTCGATGAGAGGCCACAGAAGAAGATGGAAAGCTTTCACTTGTAAATAGGATCTGAGTTTGTTCCTTGGCAGAAACATCTGTAAAAATCACATTCAACAAACCATATATGACTTTACAGTAAGTTGGCATTCGCATAAATGATAAACGGCATACACAATACGAGCTTATTTGAATCATAATCTCGGTAGTTCTGGCTCAACAACTCTTATCAGCAGCGAGCTATTTGATTGACCCTTTTGGGGATTCTTCTAGCTAGAACGGCAGCAGGCACCTAAACCATCTACTGTTCGTACCTCACACGATACATACAACGAACGTGTCTAGGTTTCGTTGTTTGGCAGACGTAAGGCTGCACAAGCAGTATCTTCATCGAGGAGAGCTGTTCAGTTAGAAACTGATTAAAACTTGCTTCGGTTTACATGATTTTACCTGCATGTTGCTTAGACTCTTTCTCCTCTTCTCGTGCTTTCTTTTGTGAAATGCCATGATCGGTGAAAGAGATATCTGTAAATTTTTGAAAGTAAAAATCTGAAACACCTGCAATCTTGGGCAAAACTCTTTCGAAAATTTCTGGCGTGAAAACCCTTGCACATTCACTTTCAATTTGTCCCCACTCTACCACATACCAATGTTGATAATGTGGTGGAAAATACCGTGCAAGCCTTTTACCGTTTCTTAACCAACACTGGATTAGGGAGAGTGGGGAAAGTATGGAGAATTTAATCTTTTATCACACAGACAAAATGAGGGAATGACCATTTCCCCGACGAGTTTTGTCCAAGACTGTGGGTGGGAGGCAGAATTCAGCTTTTGCCTTGAAAAAGGAGGTCACAGGAGAGATTCAGATGCTCACTATAGAGATAATCCAAAGAGATATACTAAGGTCGATAATTACATTTTTGATATTGGAAAGGATATCATAATTCAAATTCAGGGAATGCTCATAGACCGAATGCATAAATGGCGGCCAAAAAAATATTCTTTTGTTTATGTGCTAATTAGACTCGCTAGCCTCGTTTGCTGCACAAAATACATAACAAATGTTGCTTGAGACCGAGGCTAGTGAGTCTAATTAGCACATAAACAAAATAATATTTTTTGGCCGCCATTTATGCATTCAGTCTATGGTGCCCCCACATTCATCAGTGGTTATCATCAGTGTCTTCAAGTTAACAAAGCATATAGGCACATGACGCCACAAAGGCCAAATAAAGAAAGTGCTGTCACGTTGATATCTAGAAACTAATCCCCCGGGAATTGAAACTATCCTTTTTAATGCAAACACAACGTGGCATCTTTTCTTCAGTTAAAGAAACCAAGGCACCTTATCACGTGAGTAAACAGGCTCTATTCGATAACTGTCATTCCAACAGCCGATTCGTTCAATGTACTTGTAACAGTCCTAATGATTTTACCTTTTCGGTCCTTACCGGATTTTCGCTTTAATTTGCCTTGTGCTTGTGACGGCATCTGAGGCTCGCAGGAAGCATCTGTCGAAATAAATGAAGGCGAACAATACCTGAGTCGCTCAGAGTTAAGAAAAAAAAAAACATTACACGGTTAAATTCGAGGTGGCTATCAAAGATATGATACTGACTTTGACTATAGTTAGTTTTCTATTCACCATTGTAAGGGTTCAGTCTCTGTGAATTAGGTTGTTAACTGCCTTTTCCATCAATTTTTGAGTTAATGAAGTTGCCATTCGCAGTTGATGTCTACACGATCGAAAGACGGTTAACCAAATTTCTAGATTTAGATTTGAAGCGATTTTTACATATACAGGAATTGAAATACATTGCTAAGTCATACCATTAAATGAGTTGACCATCTTTTTAAGAAGATCTTTGCACTGCTCAGACCAGCTATATTTCGTTCCATAGGAGACACGCAAAACTTTAGCCTCATCAAGCCTTGTCTGCCTGTTTTTGTTCCAGATGTCCTTGATAGCTGCTGTCCATGCATTGGGATCCTCAGAGTCAATGACGAATGAAGAGCCAAATGGTACATTGCACAGGGCTTCTCCAAATCCCGAGTTCTTGCTGATGATCACAGGTAGCCCAGCTGAGAGAGCCTCCAGACCTGCCAAACCAAATCCTTCTGTTCTAGAAGGTACGAGTACAAGATCAACCTCACAGAATAATTCCTTTAAGCTTTCTCGGCTTTTCATATAGCTTCTCACCCTAAGGCGATTTTTAGGAATACTACATTCAAGCAATCGATTTGCGATCTCCTCATGCTTTCCATCGGCTGCTCCGACAAAAACAAGATGAGTGTCAGGTAATGCCGCAACAGATGTTGCTGCAATGTCAAATCCTTTTAACTCGAAGTCTTCAGCATCTCCACGACCGAACACCAGGACACTGAGTTTTTTCCTTTCCTCAGGAACTTGTTGAACACTGACAAATTCATCAAAAATACCAGGAGTGAACTCAAAAACATCTTGATCTTTTTTACAACAGCGGAGATATTTGCGAAAGGCCTCTGCCAGCTTGGGCCCGACTCCTATAACGAAATTAGCCATCTTGCAGAGCTCTACTTCAACATTGTGCTTTTCCTCGCCCCTTGAGATTGGATTCTCGTAACATTTGAACATGCCTAGTTCCTCGGGGTCGGTGTGTACTACTTGAAACCACACGCATTTGTGATGGTCACGAATAACTTGTGCTTGACGACCGAGTTTCACAGCATGACCAACAATTACATCAATCTCCAAATGTGTTGGGGGAAAGCTAAGCCAATCCATTTCTTCAAACCCAGGCCGTGGTGTTGCCTCAAGAATGTCTATGCCATGGCTGAGAGCTACTTTCCTATCCTCCTCAGAGCATTTTGGTAAAAAGTATGTGATTTGGACTTCTGGGAATTTGGCCAGCTGTATGGCCAACTCTCTGTTGATTGTGGAAAGGCCGCCTTTACTGGATCCCCACTCAGAAGCCAAAATGGTGACTTGAACTTTGTTGGGGCCATGTTCTTGAGATTGCTGCCATGAGCCTGACGCCATAGTTAAGTGTGGTGGTAACGCTGTTGCACTGGGTTGGACGAACCTTGAACCAGAGCTATTCTGTTTCCTTAACACATACACAAAAGAAATTACCAGACAACATTAATGTTGTACAAAATGGCGATTCAGTAAAGGAAGAGAGTATAGAATGTCGAGAATGGCCGAGGAAAAGGAATAGGTTTTCTATTGAGCAATGGCTAATCAAATTAACAAGATTAATTTTTTGTGGTGCTTCCCGTCAGCGAAAAGCTTAACCACAAGTACTTTTTACATTGGAAACCTACGTTAAAATAATTATAACACAGCACGATAATTTGGCAAATTTGAAGAAGTTGAACGATTTACTACATGCACAACTTAAAAAAGGAGACTAACTAATTTATACTTGAAAGCTATTGTCGCGTACGCGGTTGGTTATTTTGCGAGGAAGATCTCCAAGAGAATGCATCAAACAGCATTTTAATGCCTCTACCATTTACAGACTTTTACAGAGGAGTACGTCCACAGACCAGGCAGTCTAACCTGCCTCTAGACTTGCGCTTTTCGTTCCAAATCTGTCAATTATCTTCTCTAAAGAAGGTTCAATCGAGCCTCAACAACTTCAAGAGAACGGTTAGCCTTATGTGAAGGATTGACTTACTGTAAGTTTACAGCACTTGTTCAGGCAACGACAATGTTATGATATCATATGAAACACCAATCTTTTCATAACAAATAATATATAATAGGTAAACATATAAACTGGAAAGCCGTACATGTATAAAAGATAGTATAGTAGATAGTTTCAATTTAGCCCGCTAATTTAATGGGGTTCACCAAGCTAGCTTCTGAGATTGATAAGCATTTAAAGACAAAACGTGGGGAGTTTTTGGATGGATCTCCCAATGGGAACATTTTGTTAATCAAGAACTGTTGTTTGACATGTATGGTACCATAGCATAGATGCTTGGTGATAGAGTGTTGTAGAACTGATCACTTCTATCTTTCTTATCATGTACAAAGTTATTTTCTTCAAAGTGTTGAAACTGGTTTGAGCCTCCTTAACGCAGCCAAAGAAGTTAATGGGAGTTGGTGTGGTTCAGTAGTTACCGTTAGGTTTGCATGCGGTTGCCCCGGGTTCAAATCCCGTTCTGGCTTCTGCTTTGGATTTGTTTCCGCGTTGTCCCGGATTTAACTGATCCACCACGCTTTGCAAATAGCCAACTGGTTGCCTCCTGCCAGTTGGGGTTCTTAATCATGTTTCTAGTAAGTTTAAATAGTTTGTTTCAGATTATTAAAAGTGGGGCGCCACTATAAACAAAGTATTTACATTTATTTTCATTTTACATTTACATTATGCTTTTGTTGTAAATTGGCAGTGTTGGTCAGGGTTATGTAACTTTCAGAAAGGTTTCATTTCCGCATCTTGTATTGAAACGGATTTATGTTTCTTTTTACCCTCAATTCCATGGATTGAGTACTTTATCACACTTACTGGAATTTCAAGCAGCGGCTTCAAGCTTGCCATGTTTCCAGACGTGCCCCTTTAAGACAATTCACACTGTTCTCACTTTATGTTAGCGCAGTTATGGATCCTTCAACATAAGAAAATTGATTCAATCAATCATTAGTCACCTCTCATCTGAGAAAATTTTACTTGATTCCATTCAAGTGCAGTTAGCACAACAAAATGCCACAAGTAGAAATTGCTCTTTTTAAATCAATTTGCTTTATCAATGAAAAAAAAAAAACCTCATGAGGGTTAAATGCAACAATTGACCCAGTATTAACACATGTGGTCAGCGCCACCTGTTACAATGTAACTGTCCAGGTTTTGAAAACCACTACACGTAAATCTTAGCCAGATAATCTTTTTAAGATCATTTGAAAACTTTCCGCTTTAGAACCAGCAAGAAGTCCTAAGTGCAATAATGGAGCCTCAAACATCAGACAACAGGAATGATATACATGTATAACTGGTAATTGGTAGAACTTAAAAAACACAACAGGATCACTCTCTGCACAAAATCAATCAAGATATACATGTATTGGTTCACAATGAGCTGCTGTTTTAATGAACAAATAGCCCACTTTTAATACAATCACAGACAGATGCAGTGGGATTTATAGATAATTCAGAGTGATATTTATATCACAAATTTGGACAAATAGTACATGTATGAAAGCGAACAGACAGAGAACTCTGGCTATAACTCATAAAGGCAGCATGATATTAGATGACCACTCATCTGGGGTTTGTGTTACACTGGTGAATCAAATGGGTAATGAGCTTTTAAACAAATTGTGGTTCTTAATTCATCAGTGGCAGAATCAAACTTGTGTTTATAGCCCTCTTTCAAAAGCAAATAATTTGGCATAAATATTACTGGTAATCTGATCTTTATCAACTCATTATTATAATAATAAAAGAAAATTTTGTTCTACAAAAGGTTAATTTCATACTAAAAGTTATTTGCATAGAAAGTCTAAGATGCGCATTAAGAATAGGTTGAGAGCTATGTAGTACAGTGTACGGTACAGTATGTATTCATGAAACAATAATGCTGCAACACCATACCATGGAATGTTGTGATAAAATAATCTGGCATGAATAAGTAAATTGATTGGTGTTAGCCTGTTTACCCCCGTTCCCATAGGGCATGGCCTTGATAGAAGATGACATATGATTAAACACTACATGACTGTACTTCTGCTCCAAAAAGCTCCTAAATTAGCCCATGGCATTCTAATATAACAAGTAAATCAAGTTCTTCTGAAAGAGAAATAGAAGTCAAACACAGTACATGTATGTTGAACAGTCTGTTATTAGTTGGATGACATGGATGAGTAGCACGGTCATCACTACATTCTAGGGGTACTTTCTTGTTAATTGCAATATCTCGGCTTCTAATGGCTATTTCATTCACCCTGAAATTTTTTCTCATATCGCACAAATAGGTCTTTTTCATGTACAAATAATTTAAGTTGTATCCTCTTTAAAATAAACCTGAAAAAAAAATTCCGTTTCCGAAAAAAATGACAGAATGTTCATGTAACGCGTAACACAAACAAAGGCCGCGCGAGCGTATTTTGAATAATTTCTGTGCTTAGAACGCATAAAATCTTACGAAATTCCGGTTACATATCAGAATAACAAAGGAAAATGCACACAGCAACTTTCAGATACTTTTCTTCATTAGAAGTACTTGAAAAACAACATGTTTGTACCGACCCTCCGTTGTAACGCTTCACATTTTTTTGAAAGACAGTTTCTAAAATGGGTCGATACAACTCGGCAAATGTCTCAAAATACAACATAAACCATGTCAGATGAATGGGCTTTATGTGACAGACTCTGTGTCAAAGCTTTAAGTCAAAACACAAAGCGAGGACGTAACTAGAACAAATTTAAAAAGACTGAAACAGTTTCTGCACTGCACTGGTAACGTCCAAATTAGCAGAGGACTGACCACTTCCTTCCAATATTTTGCTGTTTCTAGAGCGAGTATTGCACTCTGATTGAGCAGCATATCTTGGGCTTGCGATACTCGAAAACTGCGAGCACTTTAAGCCATTTTCATCCACTGGGACCGGAGATTTTCACCTTTGAGCAATGCTGAAACATTTTGCGCCATAACGCTGTGCTCATTAAGCGTAACGTAACCTCTACAAGAACGCTCCCCTCCAAAATCTCCTATTGAAACTCCCCCATAACTCGGGTACAAATGAAACGTTTGGCTTCGTTCTTGTAATAAACAACAATCGGGGTGTCCCAAGGGATTCTTAAGGGCTAGAATGAATTACGCAATACAATTCAGCGTGGTCAAGCACGTGTTTTGGTGTGGTTATTCAATGGAGAGTAAAGGAAAAAATCCCGTGATTTCGCGCAAGAAAGCGGCCCAGGAGCGAAGAGAGGCTGAAAAGAGAGAAAGGAATAGGCTTCATTATCAAAAAAACAAGGCGAAAATTATCAAAAGAGTAAAGGAAAGCAGACAAGAAAAATGCGAATCTACCGCAAATCAACGGCAACGTACAAGACGAGCCGTCAAAGAGATCGCTCGAAAGAAAAATGCAAAACAAGTCACAGATGAGGCACGCGCTAAAGTCCAAGCGAGGAAAGAAAAAATAAGAAAACAAACCAGGGAAAGGGTTCGAACATACCGTGAAAGAAAGCGAGAACAGAGCAAAAATGAGACAACGTTTGAGAAAGAATATCTTGGATATGCAAACAGGACAGCCAAAAAAGCGGAGAACTGATAAAGTAAAAGCTACCCTTCCGGCTACGCCCTCTAAAAAAGCAGCGATCATCAAAACAATTATGAACAGCCCAAGAACAAGACAAATTCTTCAGAATGAAGGAACGATAAAAACACCCTCTGAAGAAAAAGAAATCAAGGTCCTTAAAGCATTGGCAAGCGACATTTCCGAGGGAATGGAGGAAGTGAAACGATCTCGGTCAAACGAAAAGCTCGCAGCTTTTACCGCTTTCAAGTCGCTAGCATTTGGAAAAAATGTCAAGAAAGCAAAAGCAAAAAAATCTCTTTCCAAGCTGGTTAACATTCACAAGAAAAGTATCCGCAAGGCAATTGGACGTAGAGAAAAAGTTCTGAAGGGTGATCTTCCAAGCTGGCTCTACACAAAGAGAAAACTACGAGCAGATGCTACAAGTGAAGAAGATGGAAAGATCATTTATGAATACTGGACCTCCGTGGCCAGCCGACCAACTGGGGACAAAAAAGAGGTGGTGAAGAAGCGCACTGGAAAGCAGCAGCACATTCAACATGCAAAACACGTTTTGGAAAAAACTCAGACTGAGGCTTACATGGAATTTGAAGAGCTGCACCCAGAAATTCAGGTCAAACAACGAAAATTTGAAAGCTTAAAACCTTTCTTCGTCAAGCAAGCAAAAGAAAGAGACCACAAATCGTGCTTGTGCAGGAAACATGTTGAAACGAAAATGGTTTTTAATGCTTGCATGAAATTCAGAAAAGCAGCAGTGATTAATTCTGGCTCGCTGGCAGCGGGAACAGCTTGATAATTTGCTGGAACACCTCGGTCATGTTGTCTGTATTCATGATTATTCAGAGTGATACACATGCAGAAAGCAAGATGAAACCCAAAGCGAATACTTTGATGTTGCTAAAGTTTCTCTACACATTTCCATTGTTTATCGTCATGCAGTCGAGGCCACTGATGGTGTTGAAAGCACAGAAGAAGACCCCTACACCATTAAAGAGCACCTCTTAGTGATATCTGATGACCCCGGCCAAGATCACGACAGTGTCCATCACGTTCAGGAGCTCATCAACAAGTACCTTACACAAGACCTGGGATGCAATGTAATAAAGATGCATGAATTCACTGATGGTTGTGCTGCCCAGTACAAATCCAGACACTGCTTGGGTGACTTGTCCTGCTCTCTTGCTGATTTTGGCTATTTGATACAGTGTAATTTCTTTGAAACATCTCATGCCAAAGGGGAGCAGGATGCTGCTGGATCACACATCAAGCAGAAAGTAAGCCAAGCAGTGCTTCGAAGGACTGCCATCATTAAAGATGCTAAGACCATGTATGATTTCCTACTCGAGAACTTTTCCCGTCCAGCAGCATCAAGCTTTAATGCACGCATGAAGTCTGTTCAGCTGAATTGGCGCATCTTCTTTCATGTAGCCGTCACTGGAGAGGAGACTGTGCAAAGGAACAGACCTGGGCGCCAGTTTAAAACACTGAAGGGCATAAGGAAATTACACTGCGTCAAGTCTCTGCCTCAACAAGAAAAGCTTCTGGTTAGGCTCCGTTCCTGTTATTGTGTGAACTGCCTCATGGATGATGAGCCTAACTGCTTGAATAAAGCCTGGATCGATGACTGGAAAGAAGATTCTGTAGTCCGAGGAGCCACGCCCGCAACAACAAGGCAGGAATCCGAAATACCAATTTTGGATCATGACACGGCCTCGCATATTGCAGCTCTGGCCACACAGGGCAGCACAGTTGCCATTGCAGCTTTAGATGATCCCATGTATGACTTTTTCCTATTGAAAGTCACATCTCATGGGGTAGACGAGCTTAGCGAGGACTTCACAGATGATTACTTGTGCCATTACTGTGAGGGGAGTGAGGTGTTGAAAGGCCACTTCTATCTACGTGATAACATTCATGACATGACTTACACTCTAGATACTAAAAGAGTTGCAGCAGTGTTTGCAGCAACTGTGAGGCATATCTGTGGTGACCTTACAGTAAAAAGGCGCAGCAAGAAGCCCATCTACAAACTCTCACTTCTGCAGCATGAAGAAATCATTGCTTCATTGTAAGACAGCTGAGGGTAGAACAAAAAACGTTGAAACATTTGCTCAGAATCAGAACATAGCAGCCCTGATTATCAAAGCAAACATGTGTTTTCCCTAAATATGTAGAATTATAATTTGCTGCTTGTAAATAACTCTTTAATTTAGAAGAAAAAGGCCAGAATCTGAAGTAGGCCACGCCCACAAAGGATTATGGGAAATAAATGGAAAAACTGCTTTCTATAACGCATAACGGTAACTTTTTGCATGAATTTGCTTGAAACAAACATCAAAAGCAAAAGTGGACTTAAAGAAACAATAAAGAGAGCATTTTAGCATTTGAAGGTTTTTTTACCTATGTAACGCAAAATGGAGTCATGATTGTGCTACTCATCATGATGCCAAGCTGTGAAATGTTCAAGAGTAAATTATTTTCTATCCTAGCAAGGTCATGTGAATGTTTTTCACTTTCCAATATATCATACCTGAATTTAAAAGGAAGAAACCAATAATAGAAAAAAAAAAGGAAGAAAGAAAGAAACAGCATTTTTTGCATTCCAAAAAGTTTTTGTTTGTACCAGAATTATTTTGAGAATTCAGTGATTTGCTTTTAAACAAAATAAATCATTCATTCATTCCCTCAATCATAACATACTAAAGTAACACTTCGAGCTCTGATCAGTCTCCTCTGTGTCTTTTAAGTTCAATTTATCAATCTGCCCATGGAGCATTTATATAATTATGTACACTGTATCTGCAAAATGAGGGATACAAACAAAAATGATTCTCTGAAAGCATCTATGCTCCCAACTTTGGTAAATTCCCTCAGTGTAGTTAAGTGTTTCTTGCATTTTTACCACATTTTTGTCTTGTTGGTTGGGTGGAGGGTAATACTTGTATGGGAAGTTTGTTTCCCCTAGTACTACCTCTCACATTAGGCTGCCATCCATTTTGGTTGGAAAACTGTCACTGAATTACATTAAATTTTAAAAAGAAGTTTTCCCTGATATTCCACCCCTTGCTTCAATTACTGTCACTTCTATTATTTTTCTCTCATAATACTGTGCTTTCATCCTCCATGATGAAGATCTAAATGGACCTTCTTTACTCATCTCAGACGTTTAAGCCATCCTTCATCAGGGCTTCTGATAGGATGCAGAAAAAAATTAAAAATTATATGGAAACTTTTTGCCCTATTATGCATAAACATATGTTGATTATGCGGAAATTACATCAGATTATGCGGAAATTTAACCAATTTAAAGAACTAATAATTAGGCCCATCCAATGTATTTACATGCTTATGGTAAATCAGGACTCGAAATTGCGACCAATGCAGTCACATTTACAACTGAGTTTTTCCCTCTGCAATGCCACTAATTTGCGACCAGCTTTCACCGTTAAAATAAAAGGGGGTTACTAATCGGCATTTTGCCAAAACTTTTGCTATTAAATTAAATAAAGTGATATATATTTTTTTCTCATCATGAATTTTGTTTCAATTTGGAGCAAAATTGTGATGTGGTTGAACCACGATCCATTACCTTGATCATTCACCATTTTCAGCGGTTTTTTACACATACATGTAAGTATTGCGGGCTCCCATTTTGTTTTGTCCAACTTCATCCCAATGATTCTCCCTACTTTTACAAATGATCAATTTAATTTGCTACTATAAATTGTGGCTAAATTTTCATACCTTGTTGCATCTTTTTAAAAAATTTCGAGCCTAGGGTATGTTATGAAAACTAGTGTCCACACTCATTGCCGAAAAATGTGAAGAAACTACTTGTGAACTTTCATCTTGCGAATGAAATGGCGGGTTTTCTTCGATGTTCAGGAAAATAAGCGTTTCAAAGTAGTCAAATTTCAATCTCTTAGGCTTTTGTGTTTGTGAAGATGGTAAGCAGCTGCTTTATCACCAATACATGTATTAGGCATTTCTTCAGTTTTATGCGGAAAATATCGTAATTATTGTATGCGGAGGATGCAGATTTTAAGTAATTATGCGTATCCACATTGCCGCATCCTGTCAGATGCCATGCTTCATGCAGGAAACATCACGAGACATGTACTGATTGACAGACTTGTCTAATTATTGTGCTCAAAGCAGTCAAGATGTGTGGAAATGAGTTTGATCAAACCACCTCTTACCTGTAGTTTCAGACATTAAATGCAGCTCAGACATCTTTTGATGTCATTCAATAGAACTTGAAAGAGGTTGAAAGCAGTTCAACTAATGCTGATGGTTTTGAGACAAAACTGTTGAAACACTTTACAATACCTTGCCCTCCCACAATGTTGTTTTGGCAAATGTGTTATGATGTCATACATGTAGTTATACACGTCATTGTCATGTGACCCGGCTCGCTCCCTCGTGGGCGGTTTTTTCATGGACTATTAAAACCTGCTGTTGTTCTGATTTACCTGAGCCGTTTGCTGTGTTCCTGCAATCATAACAAATGGGCTCAGAAACTCAAGTTGAAACAGCATTGTGAGGGGAGAATGATCGAGCTGTGAAAGATTCAGATCTGTATAGTCGAGTACTGCTCCAACAAATTTTGTCACAGCCTGTAGCTATAAATGAAAACCAAATTAAAGCATTGAGGGAAATAATTTTAGAGAAAAATTAATAATTAAATTTTTGAGATCACTTATTTGATAAGGTTTGAAGTTTCATATGTGGTCAAACTATAGATGTTAAATTGAAGTGATGCTTTCATGCTCTGTGCATTTTAACTACATGTAGTTGGTTACCTAAATTTCAGGTTGTTGCTGTAACATCATGACCAAGAAAATTTTATGTTGAAGAATCTTTCCTCTACAAAACAGGTGACTGCAAGAGGTCTGCAAGAGACAAGAATCATGAGAAAATGGATTAAGAACTCATGTTTTTATCATAATATTATAAAGAAGTTAATAATAATTCAATAATAGCCTTAAGTGAATTTCTTGCTGTGAGCCAGTCAGTAAAATTAAAGTTAGACAAAAATGAGATAGTTCTAATTCCAGAACAGAGCACTCATAATTACAAAATTATCATGGTGGGTGACAAAAATATTTATGAAGATGTTTCAAAATTATCTGAAACTATGAGCATATTTTTTTTCCAAGCCTAGTTCATATCTTTTAAAATATTATTTCTGATATTTGTGGGTATTGCGTTATAATTAAATACAGTAAATTTCATTTGGACGCACACCACATGTGTAGGATTTATAACTAAGTCTTACATGCTCATTGTACATACCCGCAATAACATGATCTTTAATAATCTTATTCAGAATAGTCTGCAAATCACATCTTTGGTTAAAACGTTTCCTCCTTTCGAGAAAACAAAATTGAAAATAAGCAGTTAGAGAATCACTACAGCAGAGGCCAGAAATATAGCATCCACCTTTAAGATGTCATGGTCAATTCATTAATATGTAAGTTGCAAAATTCTAATTCAAAGTTTTGCTTTCAAAAATAAGTGAGTGTTACTACTACTGAAAGCCATCAAGAGCAAAATATAATAGTTCAATAAAATTTAAGAAAGGCCGTGTACACTGTACACATACTTCACAAAGTATTTATCTGTTTTTATAGAAGAATGGAATTTTGGATTTTACATAACGAATGGTTTGCAGCCAGTGTTGCAAGACAAAAATAATAATGTGATGGTGAAGTGTTCAATTCAAATTAAAAAAAAAAAAGTCTTCTTAGTAACTGACAAAATATCATTAAAACACAAGTCAGTCTGCTCGGAATTAAGCACAATTATTGTTTTAACAACCTATGATATTGCTAAATACACATGTCTGGGTTGGGTAGTTACATCAAAGATTAATCTACCATCGTGGACAAAGATCGGTAGAGTTGAGGCTTATAAATTCCCTGTTTTTCACACTTGTGGACCAGAACGTGAAAACAAGACCATGAATGCATCTTCCCCCTACCCCATCTCGGCAAATGGGTAAAATAAACCATTGTGGGGAGGGGGAGTCCTGATACATGAATCAAGATTTACCTCACACAACAAAAGATAAAAAGCCCTTTTTGTTATGGACAAGGAAGTTACATGATTCTGCCCAGATTCTAGCCTCACAGGAAAGACCCTCGTCACAGTATTCCACCTTTTTAGTTATGGACACCAAAAGAACGTGTTCCAAATGGAGCTACTTTAATCTTAGGGTGCGTTCGATTGACCGTATTCCGGAATAGGAATACATGGAATATAAGTTAGAAATCCTTCGTTTTTACGGGGATTCACATTAAAATTCTCAAATACCTGCTAAAATGCAATTTTAAACATATTTTTGTTATCCTTGCTGCTTCGAAACGCGCCAAACATACCGTTTTAATCATCACTCCACGTATTCTTATTCCGGAATAGGGTCAATCGAACGCGCCCTTAATGTCCATTGTTTGCATCCACAAAGATTGTCATGACAGTACGAGATGAGGTACTCATGGTGCGTTTACTTTGCAGTGACCTTGCAGTGAAAATTCAGTCAGTTTATCGTTCAACCAATTAATGCATGATTTTTATCAAGCTTATCATCTTTACTCCAATAAATGGCATCATTGAATGTGTCAGATAGCTGCTGTACGCACATGTAAGTCAGTACAACATAGGAAATGAAATGACTAAAGTCAGTCTGTGCTCAGCATGGAAGTCGCTAGTGGAACATTTCATTTAAAGCAAGATCGAGTTTAAAGAGCGGAAGAGGTTGTGCGAGAAGACATTGATGAACTCATCTAAATTATCAGCTACGTAGATAAACTACAATTGGTGGGGCTGCTGTCTTCTGCTCACTCCATTTCTTTTAAGCCAAAACAACCCTGAAAAACCCACACACTTGGTGATAAACTAACTCAAGCCAAGAAAATTATTAACTTCAAAGTGTCCAGCTTGTGAGTCAGAGCAGATTATGCACCAGTCAATGTTAAGCCCCAGGGGAGGGGGGCCGGGCATACCTCGGGGATTTGTCATTTATCCCTTTCCCGTGGGTGGGGAATAATAAAACATTTGACATAACACAACGTCCCGTGGGTGGGGGAGTTTGACAAAATCTCACAAGAGCCTGGAATCTAGTCCGCCATTTTGAAAATATTACCCATCACTACTTGAGGTCGCTGTGTTCGGCCTTTGCCATCTGACTCGTCGCGAATCAACTTGACTTCTCGCGGATCGTGTACTGTTGGCTTTATTTGGTTTTAAAATGCCGCTATTCAAAGCTTGGGACGTGAAAAGAGTGAAGAGAAAATCAGTGGTGGCAACTCACTTCGAAGAATTTGTGACTGGAGGTAAGATTTTGATATGATTGATCACTGGTAGTGTCAATAAAAAATGGCACACTATAAATTTTTCAAGCAGATTGGTACAGTTTTATTAAAATGATAGTTCAAACAGATAAGTACAGACCAGATAACTTATGATTTTAATGTAGGTCTGATGGGAATGATATTGATCAAATCACCTGGAAATATTGTTACCATTTTTGGAATCAGTATCAGTAATTTTATTTTACACAGGTGAAAATGTGGTTTCAGCACTTGAAGGAGGTTCAGGACAATAGGAAGAAAGGGGCTAAAAAGGCAGCAGAAACCCGGAAAAAGAATAAAGGGCAAAAACAGAAAGACAGACGTCAAAATGTAAGACATATTTTATTTCTAAATAGTTGAAGGGGAATCAATTACGTAACAGTTGCTTCCCATTTTCAGGGAGAAGAAGACAGCACTTGTATGACATGTTTGCAAGAGGAACCACCCTTGAACGTAAAAGTGGTCCACTGGATTGGGTGTGACAAATGCCAAGCATGGCATCACCAGTTTTGCGTTGGATTCACAGACTCTGTATGCGCTGATGATGTTGACTGGAAGTGCAATCACTGCATTGCGGAGGATCTTATGTAGAGGTGGTCACTGAAATAACATAATGTTGGTGGCGAATTTGTCTATTTGTTATCTTCAGTTATTGCAATTTCCCCCCAGGGAAGGGATATTTGACACCACCTGTTGCTCCCTGGGTAGGGAATTTGACATGAAAAAGTGGTAAAATGTCAAATCCCCTGGGGTATGCCCGGCCCCCCCTCCCTGGGGCTTAACAATGACTGGTGCATTAGTACTTCGGGATTTCCTATGTTCAAGTTATTTGTGCTGTCTCCAGCCCAGCCATATCCATGCCATTACATTCCGTTTGACCGTTAACTCCGCTTTCCCCGTACAAAGGCGTATTCTGTTACAATATTTCTCAATTTGGGAAAACAGTTGGTTGAAACAATGGTGAAGGAAGCCTATCTCGATCGAACAACAACATATTTACACGCAGATTCATTTAATACTCTAAAGCCATATTAAAACAACGAAATAAACGGACCGCTACACCGCTTAAGAAGTGGAAATTTGTTAGTTAAGCAAGCTTACCTTGCACAAAATGCAGTGAATGTTTCCTTCTTTCGGGCGACCTTAATTTGCGAACAGAAAGATCTTGGAGGCCTTTACAACGAAAATGAAAATAAAAGTGAAGGAGGATTTCCTGCAATGGGTGTCGAAGCAGGTGACGGCAACAAAGGTGCCTTTTCAGCTGGAATCGGATCGGAAAATAGAGATAAGCTTTTTGTGGCGGAAAATTTCCCTCTCAATGGTTTTCCCTTGTCTCGCAGTATTTGTCCTGTACTGGAAAGCGAGATAAAACATTTACGATCGATATCGCCTAACTCCATTCGTATCTGTGATCAAGGGCCAACCTCGTTCCCAGGGTCTTCTCGGCTTTCAATATGGCGGCAGCACATGACCAAAGATAATAGAGGGTCTCAGTCGGGGGACGGTGCCTACTAATTCAAAGGTATTTTTGCGCGACTGTATGGATATGCGGGAAAGGCAGATCTCAACAACCGTTATTAAAATCTAACAAGACGCTTTTTTAAAGCGTTTACTCGGAATACCAAGTGGCGCAGAAGTAGGATGATACATTTTGGACGAGGTAGTTTTTGTGACTACTGCGCATGGCGGGTAGTCACTATTGCCATCGTGTTAGTTTTTCGGACAATGAGCATGTAACAATAGAATACACTTCGGGGCCAATCCGCATACGAAGAGTACCAAAGTTCGGACTCTGCAAACAGTACGATGAATTGCCGATAGTTCGCGAGGACGAACGAAATGTTCGGGTGCCCCGTTTTCGCAGATGATGATCTGTGAAGAATACGGTTCTGAGGTGAGGTTTTAATTCTTACAACAGGTACTTCTCGTAGCTTTCGTATTTTGTTTCTAACCGACCAATTGAGCCCGTTTACGCGTTTACTGAAGCCGCCGTTTTCGAGATAAACAAAGCTTTGCAGGAGCACGTAATTGTCAATCTATAGATGTTTTCACAGTGATATCATCAAATTAGCAAGGTCTTCCGAATTGTCATCTATAGGAGGTTGAAGATACCCGAAAAATAAATCTTTTTCCAAGTTTCCAGTTCCATGACGTCTTTCGTTTCGAAATACAGTATTTCGAATTTCCTAATTGTCACCTTACGTAGCTTATCATGGTGACACCATGATACCAAGCTACAGTGGAACCCCGTTAATACGGTCATCAACGGGCCGAAAAAAATTGGCCGTATTAACGGGGTGGCCGTATTACCGGGGGTAGGGTAAAATTCATGACTTAAGGGCCTTAATGACAAAAATCCCATTTGCACTTCCAGAAAAAACTTTTCTCTTTAATAAACAACAGGAATGTACGTACAGTAATTATATAAAATACTTGAAACTTCGCACAGTAGGTAAAACGCTTAAAATTGTTAAGTGTACTGTACGTTCTGAGCCTAAAATCAAAACAAGAACAGGCCCAGCTTACTATGCTTCTAAAAAACGGAAGCCGCCGTAATTACCTAACCGAAAGACTTAAGTACAAAGAAAGCACGAAGACTTAATCCCTTCGCGATTTGCCTTACTGGATTTTACAGTCAAGATCATGTTTGTAATGAAAACAGGGAGGAGTGTTGCTGACAGTACTTTGTAAAGTAAATCGGCTGTTCGATTACAGCGGTAACTGACGAAGGTCAATGAAATTAACATGTCACACGTACATTTTTGT
>OX421446.1:51205979-51218479 GCA_949126865.1 Montipora capitata
TGCTTTTGTTTTTCTTTCATTAGCTACTCAAAGGCTTGCTCAAATTTTCAGTGCTGTGGCTTCTTATTATCACTTTTAATGTTGCAAGGCCTTCGCCAAAGGCAATATATTGCGACACAAGCCCACCCTGGCTGGGCCGGTCATCTCACCTTCAATCGTTTGCATGGCTAAACGCTACCCCGGCTAACCGGGGTACCCGGTCTGGTAGACCGTGCAACCCGTCTCGGCGGGTTACCTCACCTATCATGTAAACGCGAGGCTGAAAAGATAAGGGTTTATATGGACAGGCGGGTTATTCCACCAAGGCACGGTTACCCACCTCCATGTAAAGACAACGGCAACGTCAAGGAACACGTCACTCCAAAATAGAACTCAGCGATATCGCAAGTATTTTGCGATTATTCTGTCTTGCTCACTATTACATGTACAGTACTGGCGACTGACTATCCTGTAGCTACGGTTTTAAAGTAAAAATAGATCAGAAAATAAATGGTTTTTTGCTACATGCTCACATTGTCGTCAAAACCTAAAATTTGGTGATTTTACGTTGTTGTTTTGTGGAGTACGGCAAAAAACTGCACTGAAATTCATAATGCACGTGCAGCACGATTATTATGTTTTTAACCAATAATATTCCTGCTTTGTGACTGTGACGTAGCCGTCGTCTTTGCTTAAACTCCTAAATGAGACAATGACGCGGGGCATACTCGGCAAAATTTCGATTCATCATTTCCTGGAGCCAGCTCGTAAAGAAATTTAAAAACCATCCTCACTGTGTGAATTTGCTGCTGGTGAGAAAGATTTTGTTCTGCCAAGAAGCTCGGACGTCAGCATCGTAACTATGCTCCATTTTCGCCATTCTCTCGTGTCTGATGCTCGTTCCTCCCGGCCGAGAGAGACTCGGAATCATAATGAAGACAGGACCGCGGTCAGGCTCCTTTCCCGAAACGACGGTTGGTAATCGAGCCTAAATCATATTAAACTTTAAAATATCAAAAACAAGAGCTATTTTATTTTGAAGTCTTGTAATTTGTCCTGTGGAATTTTTCCACAGTCACCCCAAAGCTGTATTAAAGTAGTCAAGTGAGGTTGAATTACAGCTTAGTATATTGTACAGGAGTATGCTTAAGGAACCTGGTGTGAGTGGTGCGTACGTCTCTCATTCGCTTCATCGTAACTGCTTCTTTGTTACTGTTGTACTTTAGCATTATTACCTCTCCTGTAAAATATACCTTGCAGAAGAAGTAAATTCGAAACATTTGGCTTTAGAGTGGTATCGCATAGCCGTTTTGCTGCTTGTCTGTCTGGACTGGACTCGCTAAAATGGGAGCTAAATAGAGGGTCAGGGTGGGAGTGCTAGAATCTCAGCTATCAGCCAAATTTCCGCCCATTTCTCAGCTGTCAGCTAAATATTTGGCCATTTCTCAGCTAACATTTAAAAAACACATCAACAAGTCTCAGCTATCAGTTAAAAAACAAATCATTTCTTAGCTAACAGTTAAATTTTTTTGCCGAATCTCAGCTATCAGTTAACCCCAGCCATACTCTCTAAATACCACGAGCAAGCCCCAAGCATAGCACAATTATTTTAACTCAGTGACTCCAATTTTTCATTCCACAAAATTAATCAGCAGGCCAAGATGAAATTCTCATGCACAGTTTTAAAAAATTCTATGTAGCGGGTTCAAAGCTACCTCAAAAATTCAGTTATTTAAGGTGGCTCTGAATTGGCCTCACAGAATTTTTTTAAACTTTGCCAAATGTTTTATTCTGGCATGCTGATTACATTTCCGAAATAAGGAAAGGGGGTCACCAAGTTCATTTTTGAGATATGAGCAGCTAAAGCCAAAATATGGGGTGTTTTTCCAGGGCTTTCCTGTTGCCGCGATAACGTTTTACGTAAAAGAAAAGATCGAATCTTTTTCAGCAATAATTGGTGTTTGATATGGTACCACAATAATGCTGTTAAGTGATTAAGTGTTGTAGTGTCAACCCTTCTAATAAGAACGTTTCTTTCAAGTGTTGAAACTGGTTTGAACCACCTTAAGTCACCCATGAAACTTTCAGGTTTCGTTTTCTCGTTGCTTTCGATGTTAAGTTTCAGACGACCAAAACAACGGCGATTTGTTCCCGTTTACGCCGTCTTCGTAGCGGCGGAAGGGAATTAGGGACCTCAAGCAGGGACGACGATGTCTGTGAGAACGTCATCTGAAAAAATATATTTTCTCGTTAATCTATTGATCTCGCGATTATCCCAAATCGTTCGGCATGAAAAATGTGTACACTCTTTCTAGGGATAAAATTATTAGGAACGGTGTTAAGAGGTAGAATTGGTAGAAACGGTGAATGAATGACTATGTAGTTAACCATTCCCCTAGGCGTTTTTTAAGGGTCAATAAACAACACTTTTGCTTTTACAGCGCAAATGCAGTCGTGCACTTTACAATCTTAAGGGCGGTGCCTACTAATTCAAAGGTATTTTTGCTCCGTCTACTGAATATGCGGGAGAAGCAGATCTTAACATTCAAGTGTTATTGAAATCCAAAAAGAAAATTGTTGGTAACCACGCATTTATCAAAGATAATTTATCAACAAAATTTGTTTAAAGCTTTACATTACAAAGGTATGTATGGCTTTCTTTTCCAAATTGAAGCTTAATCATCTCTGAAAAATGACTGGTTAGCCCCAATTTTCTTTTTGGATTCCAAGAGCGCTTGCTAAGTTCTTCTTTCTCCGCATAGTTTTAAACCGCGCAAAAATAAGCACCACCCATAGGAAATCCGAGTATCTCAAGATGTGCAGAACGTATGCGCAATACCAAGGCACCGTCCCTAAGTGTATAGCAAGCTTTTTTACGGGTGCCCCCAAAAAAGGATGAGAGACCAACACACAGGGAACAAAGACCCCTACTCTTCTCGAACAGAGTGTGGGTTCTTTAACGTCCCACAAAAGTCACATGAGACGGGGTCTACGCTTTATGTACTTTAGCGCTTATCCGAGAGGACTAGAAAGTCTAACCATTTGCAGATGTCATAACAAAAGCAGCGCTCTCTCTCAAGTTATTTATTACAGACCCAGAGTGTAGGTGCGGCCGGTGTTTTGATCTCTCAACTTCCCGCAGAATAGTCCGATGCTCAATCAACTGAGCCAACTTAGGAGCAGTTTCAGAGTAAGAAAAGAGGCAACCGGTCAGCGGTCGATGTGGTTGATTGAGGAGAAACTATTCATAGTTTACCGTCAGCTGAAGTGCTCACGTCTTGCGCGCAACTTCAATCACTACAAGTGCCAAGCTACTCGGGGTCATTATTAATAACAGTTGAACATGGAACGATCACGTTGAGGAGTTAGTTAAGAAAGCTCGTAGGAAGCTATATTTCCTAGTTCAGTTAATTAAAAGCGTGCGGGCATACCCGCTAGAGATCTATAGCTAGTAGCACTCTGCTACTGCACATGCATACATGCATGCTGGACTACGCATGCCCCGCGTTTCATTATTCTCTGTCAAAGTATTTACAAGCAGACCCAGAAAGGGTCCAGAAAGGAGCTCTAGGTCACATATTTCCTGGTAAATCTTGTGCCGAGGCACTTGGTAGTGCAGGAATAACGGCTTCCTTTCTTGATCACCAGGATGCAATCACGAAACAGCTTTTTGAGTCTATATGTAATAACGAGAATACACGTAAAATTTGACTGGAAAGGATTTTAAAAATTGACTGGGAAGGATTTTCATTTTACATAGCATCCTTTTCTAAAACGAGGTTTAAATTGGTTTTGTTTTTGTTTTTTGTTAACTAATTTAAAATACACGAGATTCACAGAGTCCAATTTCGAGTTGCCCTTGGGTCACTCGATGCCAAAGTCACAAGCTTCACTCCATTTTACGTGAAACTCAAAACGGCACTGACGCCGACGTTTGCCGTTTTACCTAAACGTGATGCTTAATCTCTCTAATGTCAGTCATTTTACGTCGTCGACAGGACGATCGAGAACGGGAAAAAAAAAAAAACAAAATTTCAAACGCATGTGCACGGCGTGGATAGCCAAATTTTCTTCTCATTAAATGTGTTATTCTTGTCGACCTCGCTGATAATAGAACGTCGTCGGTAAATGTGAATTCGCGTTCTTGTAATCGCTTCGTGGCTGTTCTAAGTATTTTAACGTGACAAAAGTGTAGCAAACCCTCAAGAAACAAACCAGTATGAACGGCGTTCGCTTTGGGGGAGAAAATGATGATTTATCCTCAAGCGCTGACGTTCTCCCTAAAACCTCAAATTTGATCATTTCACGCTATTAGGGAGCTTACGAAACGAGTTCGACGACGGCTACGAGGACTTCATTTAAAAATACAAGTTCGCGTTACTCATATCACTACGAAGCTATTTCACGTAGTTTCGCGTTAAAAATGTGTAGTAACTGTCGAGGAATTAGACTTGTATGTGTGGGTTGGAAGCATAGAGAGAGAACTGAAAATTCATCGTCATGTGCTAACGTCCTCCAGAGAACCTTGAATTTGGTCATTTCACGTCGTTATTTGTACCAAATGTACCAAAATGTAAAACGCACGTGCAGAGCGTGCAGAGCCATTGTTTTTGCTCACAAAACCTATTGTTTTGTAGCGTCGTCGTTGCCGTCGGCGTCGTCGTTTCGTAAGCTCCCTAATAGGGAGCTTAAGCAACGACAACGGCGATGGCAACGAGAACGTCATCTCAAAATATAAATTTGCGTTATTTTAATCGCTTCGTGACTATTTCATCGTTTTTAATATGACAAGGGTGTGGTAATTCCTCAAAGATGACACCAGTCGGAACAGCACTCCATTTTCGGAGAGAAAATGAAAATTTATCCTCAAGTGCTGACGTTTTTCATAAAACCAAAAACTTGGCTATTTCACGTTGTTGTTTTGCTGACGACGGCAACGAAATGGACCAAAGTGAAAAACGCACGTGCAGGGCGTGCAAAGCTATTGTTTTTACCTATTAAATATGCAAATTCGTGACGTTCTCGTTGCCGTCGCCGTTGTCGTTGCTTAAGCTCCCTGTTAGGGAGCTTTAGCAACGACGACGGGAACGGCATCGAGAACGTCATGTAAAAACATAAATTCACGTTATTGCGATCACTTCGCGACTATTCCAAGCCTTTTAATATGACAAAGGTGTTTCAGTCCCTCAGGAATGAAACCGTTACGAGCGGCGCTTAATTTAGGGGAGAAAATTGAAAATTTATCTCCAGGTGCTGACGTTCTCCATACCACTTCAAACTTGGTAATTTCACGTTGTTGCTTTGCTGACGACGGCAAAGAAATGGACAAAAATGAAAAACGCACGTGCAGGACGTGCAAAGCTATTGTTTTTGTCCACTAAATATGCAAATTTGTGACGTTCCCGTTGCCGTCGGCGTTGTCGTTGCTAAAGCTCCCTATTAGGGAGTTTAAGAAACCACGACGGCTACGGCGACGAAAACGTCACTTCAAAATATAAGTTTTAGCTTTTCTAAGTACTTCATGATTATCCCATCTTGTTTATATTATTCAATACGAGCGAAGTGTCCTATAACTGGATTGGTAAGGACGGAATTAAAGTAAAGAGTGAGACTGAAAGATTCACTGTAGTTTGTCCACGTTGTCGTCAAAACCTTAAAATTGGTCATTTCACGTAGTGGTTTTGACGAGTACGGGAGAGAAATGTTCAAAAATGCGTGCCGCACGTGCAGCACGATCATTTTGGTTCTTTTAACCAATAACATTACTGTTTTTTGGCGTTATCGTTACCGTAGCCGTCGTCGTTTCTTAAACTCCCTATTTCCTACCAACCAATAAAAACGCGCGTCTCACAATACACAACCAATCAAAATTCCTGAGATGTCTCAGCCGCGTTTACATACTCTCATCTTAACACAGCTATAGACCAATGAGAGTGCGCGTACTATCCTAATTATTTTGTAAACTTAATTATGATATGACTCCTGGGTTCAAACCATTTACGATTTCAAATACTGTAGCCCCTCGGATTCTGCAATCTAGTGATATCAAAAGTGAAAAGGGTGACGAGCACGAGGAGGATACCTTAACCCTTTCACTGCCGAGGGCTTCCCCATTGACGAGTAAAATCGTCTGGCTTTAGACAGAGTAAAATCTAGAAGTGTCAATTTGCATTTTTGCCGGTGAAAGGGTTAAAAAACTGAAAAGCACTCAGTAGTCAACACTGTATTGTAGCCAGCTTAAAGTATGTAAATTGTTTGTTTAGTACCACTCTCTTGTAGCAAGCAATCAACACTGTATTGTAAGTAGATTACGGTATGCAAAATGTCCGTTTAGTACCTTTAGGATTACAACATGAGTAATTAATGATGTTGTAAATAGGTGTTTCATTAATTTTAAAAAATGTGTTTGCTTTTTATTTGTTATGTTATCATCGTTTTTTTGCGCGAAGGCTGCTTCTGGGGCCAGACTGTCCGCGGTAACAGCAAGGAGACAACTTTGGTGTGTATGCATGAACGTCCCCTCATAGTTCCCGCTACGCTTCATTACTCCGGCCTCAGACATCGAGGAGTTACATGGAAGAAGAGTCAGTTAAGTCGCCGTTTAAAAGTAAATCGTAGCAAATCAATGAATTGTATGTAGTACATTTGAGTACAATGGACCAATCGGAAAGCTGGGTTGCTGGACTTCAATACTGGCTTTCTGCGTGCGATCTCAGAGTCAGACGTCAGAAAACCACTCACATTAGCTTTTTCAGGAGTGGAGTCGATTGTTTTTAAATTTCCCACTCGAATGTGCCAACCGAGATCTTAACTCAGTCTCTCGGATTTCATTCATGATGGTGAAAAAAGTTTTATTATCATATGGCCCGTACGGCCCCGTGCGCGCTTTTATTGCAAAGCTATTGGGAAAATCCCCGTATGAGGGCCGTACGCATTAACGTGAGCAGGGCCGGAAAAAGCCGTACGGCCCTACTAGGAACACGCACTGCTCCGTGCGATACAATTTTAGGGGATTTTGTCGCTTTTAACATCCAAGTAATTTACAGCCAGAAAAGCAAATGCAAACAACATAATAGATAAATTTTCTGTGCATATTTTTTTGTTTTTTATTTTGTCCTAACTTCATCTTCTGAGTGCTCATAAATAGTGTAGAGAGCCCATGCATGTGATAAAATGCTTATTGACTGAGTTTAGGTCGGGCCGGACAGGAAAATATTTTGCCCTCGGTCATGCCGCACGGACCTCGATGCGCTCGGTCCGTACGCCATGACCTCGGGCCAAATATTTTCCAGTCCGGCCCTCACACTCAGTCAATAAGTACATTTATCATATGACCCGTACGGCCCCCCGCGCGCTTTAATTGCAAAACTATTGAGAAAATCCACGTATGTGGGTCGTACGCGATGGCGCGAGCAGGGCCGGAAAAAGCCGTCCGGCCCTGCTAGGATCGCGTACGGCCCTCATACGGGGATTTTCTCAATAGTTTTGCAATTAAAGCGCGCGCGGGATGCGAACTAAAACAACTTTGTTGCAATTGCTATATAAATCCCGACTTTTCGGTCAAAATGAGCGACGTCAGTGAACAATCCGAATTTTGTTACCCGGAAAAAAAAAAAGGGAAAAGCGCGGTGGTCATATGATAAAATGCTTATTGACTGAGTTAGGTCGGGCCGGACGGGAAAATATTTGGCCCTCGGTCATGACGCACGGACCTCGCTGCGCTCTGTCCGTACGCCATGACCTCGGGCCAAATGTTTTCCCGTCCGGTCCTCCCACTCAGTCAATAAGTACATAAACTAAGATCACACGACTCAAACTGTCGACGAAATGACGGTTAAACTTCGCGAATTTCAAAGACATGGACTACGACTGGCCCAGTCTGTAAATAATAACCTTAAAAAGTTTTTGTTGTTTACTTTAAAAGTATCTTTACTTACATATAAAGCAAACATATGCGTGTTTATATCAAATAGATATCTTTTGCCGCTCTAAAACCGCCATAGTTAGCCAAACGTGAAGCCATTTTACTCACGAAAAAGCACATAAACGTAAACTGCGTTTTAATAAGGAAATTATAAGAAAAAGAAAGGCCAATGATCGAAGGATGTTGACTCAGACAAACCGGTGTCTCTTTCACGAACTCTTCCGTGACACAAATGGTTGCCAATTTAGTGCTTTGACCTTGAGAAAACTTGTGTGGCTCCCTAAACGCAAGGTTTCTCCGAGAAATGCCGGGTAAAATGTGTGTTATGAGCAGGTGTCGAGGTTTATATTTTTCGATAAACTGTAAAGCTGGGAAGACATTTTCGTCTACCAATCACTAAGCGTAGCCGAACAAAAACCCTATCAAGAGCCAAATGTGTTAATGTTTCAAAGAACTTTGTATGGTTTATAAGCTTGCATCTCTATAGTTTGCGCAGGCTCTCTCTTTTCGGCCCACCCCAGTCCCCATCTTTCTCGCTCGCCCTGCCAAGAGAGATTTTCGCGGTGGAAATATTGGGTAATCGTTAGGCGGGCATAAAGCATTTGTCTTTTCTAATGGGAAAAAATGCTCCGCTTTGCGGAAAAATTTTAGGCTATCTAATCCACCGCCCTTCTCTGGAACAATTCCAGGTTTTAAAGGGTTTCATAGTTGATGTTCTCAACAAACAAAAGCTGAAAAAAACGAGACAAAGAAAAGTTGAAACATTTCTTTTATTACATAGAAATTTTGCTTGTTACTGGGTTGCCTATGGCAAACCCAGTCGAGGTCTGCGTTTTGTTTGTTTGTTTTCTTTTTTTCTTTTTTTTAGTTTTTTTTTTTTTTCCGTGTCGGTAAAAGTCTTGCCTGTCACTCCCCTGGTAAGTGGTGTCTTTGTGCATAGAGCCTTCTGCGCGTATTTTCTTAGGATCGAGAGGGTAGTGGAACTGCGTAGATTTCTCTGGTGGACACAGTAGAATCATTAACTTAGCCTGCAATGGCGTCGAAAGTCATGTAACGCGAATGGCGTTTTAGTGGATCCTTAAACAAAATATACCCTTATGGAGCTCAATAATGGAAAGTCAGTTGGATAAACTAGGCAGGAATCTCAAAAGCGGCGAGTACTGGACTTCGACAACAATCTATCGCCCGTCGAGAGGAAATCAAAGTGAGCTGTATTTACCTGAAGTACATGGTAATTTGATACGATTGAGTTTCTTGTCTTCACGCACGCAATGAAATAGGAAGAGGTTTTCGCCTCTAAGAGCAAATATGTTGTTTGTTTCAATAAATTTTTCGCTGGAAAAGGATTCTGTGGTATTTTCTGCCTTTGTGAATTATAATATCATGTTGTGTATTGAATTTTCGAGCTTAAGGTTGAAATGTGATATGGGAGAAGTTTTTTTAGTATTGCTCTGTAAGCTGGAAGGGTTCACAGGCCTGTTGGAAGCGTGCTTGAGTTTCATCAAAATGAGCTCCAAAATCAGTGAAGAATTGTGACGCAGTTGAGTAATAAAGTAGCTGCTATTTCCAAAATGATGGAATTACCTGGTGATAAATAACGTCGTACGCGTCTTGGAGAGTAAATTTTGACTTTGCATAAACAAGAGTTGGGCGATTGTGATCTTTGTTTTGACTTCGCTCATTTCATTGTCAAACTTTATAACACTTGACAGAAAAAGAAACTTACAAAAACCCGGTATCTTGCCATCATTTGACACATACTTCGCTGTTTGGCGAATTGTTGAATTCCGGCGATGTCACTTTCGATTTTGCGATTTATTTGTGCAGCCAAAACTTACAATAACAAAATTGAACGTTGTAAAAATCCCCCAAAATGTTTGTCGCTGATCGTAACTGTTTATATTCTATATTCACGGTTCAAAATAAATGTTGTTTTCATGTCGTAAATATGTTATTCTCGAGCGATCGTCCTGGAAACTTCCTTCTGCTCTTTCTAAAAACTGTGTATCAATATTTATTTACTTTTGCATCAATATTTGTTTTTGCATAAAGCAAGCTAACAAAATCTGTACCTTGCTGAGTTCGCATTTGTTAGCGTTAATAGTATTTTCGGTCCGATGCTTCTGTTTTATGAGGGGTATATTATTTTGGTCTCCCATCCAAACACTAACCCCGCCCAACAGGGCTTAACTTCAGTGAACTTCGTATTACAAAGCTGTCAGATGCTCAGAGGGCACGCTTAAACTTGTGGTGAAAAGAAGTTTATCAACATGTCAGCCCAGAAGCCAGTGTTTCTCACTTCCCATTTATTTTCTTTAATCTTTCTGGGTTCAGTACTTTGCTAGTAACCACATGTCTTCTCAGACTATTTACCCAAGACTTCTACCATGGCACTACAATGATAGACAATACCAAAACAATATCGTGCACTGTTAGAGCTACATATTACGCAAGGACAGGTCTGTTTTGTCGTACAAACGTGTGAGCACCTGTGAGCCAAAGGGCCTCGTCTGGTATGACTTCTTAATGACCCCTCAACTTGAGAAAAATTGTCTGGAACGGTGCACGTACCACAGGCAACCCAGTGTACCCTCACGGAGGGTCTAGTTTAGTTTTATTACTGGGTTGCCGTATGGCAATCCAGTGGGAAAATGGGTAGATTATTATTATTACTCGGTTGCCCTATGGCAAACCCAGTCGGAAAATAGGTAGATTTCGGTTTTTTTTTTTTTAGTATTTTTTCCCGTGTCGGTAAAAGTCTTGCCTGACACTCCCCTGGTAGGTTGTGTCTTTGTGCATAGAGCCTTCTGCGCGTATTTTCTCAGGATCGAGAGGGTAGTGGAACTGCGTAGATTTCTCTGGTGGACACAGTAGAATCATTAACTTAGCCTGCAATGGCGTCGAAAGTCATGTAACGCGAATGGCGTTTTAGTGGATCCTTAAACAAAATATACCCTTATGGAGCTCAATAATGGAAAGTCAGTTGGATAAACTAGGCAGGAATCTCAAAAGCGACGAGTAATGGACTTCCACAACAATTTATCGCCCGTCGAGACGAGATCAAAGTGAGCTGTATTTACCTGAAGTACATGGTAATTTGACACGATTGAGTTTCTTGTCTTCACGCACGCAATGAAATAGGAAGAGGTTTTCGCCTCTAAGAGCAAATATGTTGTTTGTTTCAATAAATTTTTAGCTGGAAAAGGATTCTGTGGTATTTTCTGCCTTTGTGAATTATAATATCATGTTGTGTATTGAATTTTCGAGCTTAAGGTTGAAATGTGATATGGGAGAAGTTTTTTTAGTATTGCTCTGTAAGCAGGAAGGGTTCACAGGCCTGTTGGAAGCGTGCTTGAGTTTCAACAAAATGAGCCCCAAAATCAGTGAAAAATTGTGACGCAGATGAATAATAAAGTAGCTGCTATTTCCAAAATGATGGAATTACCTGGTGATAAATAACGTCGTACGCGTCTTGGAAAGTAAATTTTGACTTTGCATAAACAAGAGTTGGGCGATTGTGATCTTTGTTTTGACTTCGCTCATTTCATTGTCAAACTTTATAACACTTGACAGAAAAAGAAACTTTCAAAAACCCGGTATCTTGCCATCATTTGACATAGATACTTCACTGTTTGGCGAGTAAACATGCCGCGGTAACTTAATCACGGCGCCCGCTGAATTCCAGCATGTCACTTTCGGCTTTGCGATTTATTTGAACGTAGCAAAAATCTCCCAAAATGTTTGTCGCTGATCGTAACTTTTTATATTCTATATTCACGGTTTAAAATTTGTTGTTGTTTTCATGTCGTAAATATTTTATTCTCGATCGACCGTCCCGGAAACTTCGTTCTGCTCTTTCTAAAAACTGTGTATCAATAGTTATTTGCTTTTGCATCAATATTTGTTTTGCATAAAGCAAGCTAACAGAATCTGTACCTTGCTGAGTTCGCATTTGTTAGCGTTAATAGTATTTTCGGTCAGATGCTTCTGTTTTATGAGGGGTTTATTGTTTTGGTCTCCCATCCTGACACTAACCCCACCCGAAAGGGCTTAACATCAGTGAATTTTAATATTACAAAGCTGTCAGATGCTCAGAGGGCACACTTGTGGTGAAAAGAAGTTGTGAGGGAACTTGAAAATTATCAACATGTCAGCCATGAAGCCAATGTTTCTCGCTTCTCTTTTATTTGTTATTCTTCGGAGACTGGAATGCTGTATTTCACTACCACACAATTCAGTGCCTTCTGATTTTCTGTAACACGTACCACAGGCAACCCAGTGTATGCTTCACGGAAGCATCTTTTTTTTTTTTTATTTTCCGTGTCGGTAAAAGTCTTGCCTGTCACTCCCCTGGTAAGTGGTGTCTTTGTGCAAAGAGCCTTTTCCTCGTATTTTCTTAGGATAGAGAGGGTAGTGGAAATGCGTAGACTTCTCTGGTGGACACAGTAGAATGATGAACTTAACCTGCAATGGCGTCGAAAGTCATGTAACCGGAATGGCGTTTTAGTGGATCTTTAAACAAAATATACCCTTATGGAGCTCAATAATGGAAAGTCAGTTGGATAAACTAGGCAGGCGGTGAAAACAAATACCTGGA
>OX421446.1:51223479-51233479 GCA_949126865.1 Montipora capitata
GTACGAGCGTTCAGGAGCTAGAATAATAGAACCCCGCCACATGAAAAATTTAAGTCTAGCTACCTAAGGGATCTACAACAAAAGGCGTGGTCTGATATTGAAACACTTAATGACCCAAATGATATGTGGTCCATGTGGAAAGATTTTCTAATGCAATCTATGGACAAACATGCCCCACTTAAATCTAAACGGGTTGGCAATAAAAAGGCCTTATGGATAACTGACCATCTACGCCGTGAAATGCACAAGAGAGATTTCTTAAGAAAGAAAGCCATGCTGAACCGTAAACAGTCAACATGGGATCAATACAAACGAGCCCGGAACCAGACAAATAACAAAATTAAGAAAGCCAAACGTAAACACTTCATTGACAATCTAGAGCTCAGCAAGTCAAATCCCAAAAAAACTTGGTATTTCATCAATGAACTGTCTTCGCGACGATCAAACAAGGCTGGGAATATTTCGGAAACTAAAATTGCCGAGCAAATTGCAACTGAACCCCTTGAAATAGCTGAAGAACTAAATCTGCACTTTTCAACCATTGGTGAAAGGCTGGCCTCAGAAATTCCAGCATCTGATATAGAGCCTGAAAAATATCTCACGTCAACTAAAACCTCGTTCTCATTGAAAGCACCATCGTTGAATGAAGTTTATAACCTGTTGTCCAAACTAAATGAGAGGGAGTCGGCCGGACTAGATATACTATTAAAAATGGTTGCCAGCATAGTTTCACCACGATCTCTTACATTAATCTTTGCTAAATCGATCGAGACTGGTATCTTTCCAGATGAGTGGAAATTGGCAAGAGTGACTCCTATTTTCAAAAAGGGCAAAAGGGATGACCCCAACAATAATCGGCCAATATCCGTCATACCGACCGTTGCCAAAATATTTGAAAAATGTGTTTGTGATCAACTTAGTGAGCATCTGAACGCTAACAACCTACTAAGCCACTGTCAATCTGGATTTCGATCGTTGCACAGTACTCTTACTGCCCTGGTTGATGCTGCAAACAGCTAGTCGGTTAATATTGACAATGGCCTTGTGAACGGTGTAGTTTTCATCGATCTTAAAACGGCCTTCGACACCATTGATCACAACATTCTCTTACGGAAGCTCCGTATATATGGTGTTGATGCAATCAGTATTAAGTGGTTTGAGGCTTATCCTTTCCGCCGAAGTCAGAGATGTAGTCTTGCTGGCCAGTTCTCTAATGCTGCACCGGTTTCTTGTGGCATCCTACAGGGTAGCAACCTAGGACCACTGTTATTCCTAGTTTACATTAACGATCTGCCAAATTGCCTTAGGTTGACCTCCCCAAGGATGTTTGCTGATGATACTAACATAACCTTTGCTGCCAGCACATTGACTGATCTTGAGAACGGTTTAAATTCAGAGTTAAGAAGTCTTAATATATGGCTCATTTCCGACAAACTGAGCTTGAATGTTGCGAAGACCTAATTCATGGTTATTGGGTCAAACCAACGTTTAAATTCATTCTCAGACAATCAGGTAAACGTTGAGATTGATGCTAAATTAATCACTAAAGTTAAAGAAGCTAAATCACTAGGCGAGATAATTGACGAACGCCTCTCATGGTCTAATCATATAGGTGATCTTAGCAAGAAGATATCTTCAGCTATAGGCGCCCTTAAACGAATAAGACCATACATCTCAAAGTGCACTGCCCTCCAAATCTATCAAGCGTTGATCTTACTCCACTTCGATTATTGTAGCTCCGCTTGGGGCGATTGCAACTTAACCTTAAGTGCTAAACTTCAAAAGCTTCAAAATAGGGCTGACAGGGCGATTACCAGGTCCAATTACGACAAAAGCGCCACTTTCCTTTTAGATCTGTTAAATTGGTATGATCTAACTACTCGCCGACAAAAGCTTAAAGCTATATAATGTTTAAAACAACCAATGGACACACCCCAGCGTACCTCCAGAATTCATTCAGTACCCGCAGTACGCAATACAACTTAAGAAACGTAGAGGCTAAACTTGAGTTGCCTTTGCCCGCGCACAAATTATGGCAAGCGTGCTTTTTGTTATAGCGGAGCACTGTTATGGAATAGTTTGCCCATCTGCTTGCGAAAATCAGACTCCCTAGAATACTTTAAAAGGTAAATTAACCAACTATATAGTAGGTGCCGGTCAGGCTCCCACACGGCAATCTTGTAAAACAGTGCACATTGTAGTTGTAATGAAACTTTTTATTGTAATATATACTGAAGATTTTACCGTGTATAAATAAATAAAGTAAGTAAATAAGTGTGTTACTCACGCGTGACGCACGAAGATGACTTACTTCCCGCGCGAGGAAATTGGTACCAGTCACCTTAAGTCAATATATCTTGAAAAGGAAGACGTCTTAAGGCATGAAACTACTCTTGTTTTTTCTCCTGGTCAAAGGACCATGTAACGGATCAGCTTTCCAAGTAAACACGTGAGGGAGAGATTCTTGAGGGGGAATTTTCGAAGTCATCATGCAAACGATTTCCATTTACTAAGGAATGCGATAAACTAAAAAGACAAGTGGTCCTCGCACTTATCTGGACAATTAAGCTAATTGTCTCTTATGGGTGTTACCAAAACTAAGACCCTCGAAAACTGAGACCTAAGACCTAAGACCCAAGACTCCGGGGTCTTAGTTTTTGTAGACCCCGTCTTAGTTTTCGTACTACGAAAGCTAAGACCCTTTGTTAATAGTGGTCATTACGAGAAAGAAACCCGGGAAAACTTACCGCTAGTCAGAGATTTGAGTGCTTGATGTTGTCTCCCTACAAGGCTTAACTTGACGACACCACAATACATGTTGTCTCTTTGAGTGCTGTGTGACAGGAAAAAAACACAGTGACATTCGCCGATGTTTATATTTTGGCACGGAAATTCTAATATAATAAGCTCTAAAATCACTTGTGTCCCGCATTTGAAACCCGTGTGAAACCCATCAGACATATCATCCTACGGCATTCGTTCACTATCGGGCGTGACTTCCGGCTAAACTGTGAATGCACGCCCAAAAGCTGTACAATGATACGCGCTGGACTTGCTTTGATACTGGAAATAGGATAACAAATACTTGCTGACAAACGTACCCCGTTGTATCAAATTTTTAGACGATACAGCCAAAGGGTAAAGATACTGATTTTGTCGTCATTGGAAAGAAGTCATCTTATTATATTAGAGTTTCCGGGCCAAAATGTCATTTTTTTTTTTTTACTCTCACTCAGCACTCAAAGAGACGAGAAAAAATGTATCGTGGTGTCGTCAAGTTAAACCTTGTAGGGAGTCAACATCAAGCGCTCAAATCTCTGACTAGTGGTAAGTTTTCCTGGGTTTCTTTCCCGTAATTACCACTATTAACAAAGGGTCTTAGTTTTCAGAAAACTAAGGGCGCGTTTTTTAATTGAGAAGGGCTAGAATTCAAAATGTGGGCGTTTTTCTATTCCGCATTCCTATTCCGGAATGGACAGAACGCCCTTCCATCCATTCTAATCCCAGGGGCAGAATGAACAGAATGTTGCGAATGAAAATTCAAGATGGCGGACGACAAGATGAGCGCTGCGGATTCAAATACGTCTCTAACGGAGAAAAAATCAGGTTACACTTTTGGACGCAATGAAACATTGCTCCTAATTTCATTGTACCAAATACAATACAATAATTTATTTAACCACGTTATCGTCTAAGGGCACAAGTGCTCGTTGTAGTTGTAATGAAACTTTTCTCTTATGCTAAAAAAGTGTCTAATGTATTTCGGCCCTGTATTCCCAATGCATTTTAATAAGAGGATCAGAGATTGTTGCTTTTTCCTACGCTCTTAATTGTCCAACTTGCATATGTTTACGAGTTCTTGGTAAGACAATGAATTCCCGGTGCCCTGTCAGTGTCCTCAATACATAATGATTGGCGTCTTCGATTATTATTGGCCTGGACGTTCCCCACCCCTGACAGGAGGGGACTACTCTAGATGTGGTAAAATGAGAGATTTGTATAATGCTAGCATAACGTCCATAGGTACAAAACGTCTAATTCTCCTAAGTGCGCCGGTCTTCGCATACGCCTTTTTTAGCTGACTGGAAATATGCTCTCTAAAGTTTAACAGGCTATCAAGTTCCACGCCCAGGATTCTAATAGAGGGAAGTTTAGAAACGCCAGAACCATTCAAAGTTAAGTCAAAATCGTACTAGTCTTGCTAGGACCGATCGGAAGGGCTTGCGTCTTGGCATTGTTTATCAACAAATAGTTTGCATCGAACCACTCCGACAAGCTGCTGCATGAGACCCTGGTTCACAACAAATTGCGGGGCAATGGGCGAGACACATGATGCATACAGAGTCGTTTCATCACCCTATAATCTCAAAGACACGTCCGGGACCGCGTAATTCCAGTCATTAATAAATATATTAAACAACAGTAGCCCGAGGAGGTACCCCCGTGGAAGCCCCGCCCTCAACTCTGAATAACTTGAGAACGCATCGTGCAAACAAACCCTTAATTTCAGATACGATAAAGATACTCGGAAACTAAGAGGTAGATAGTGGGGTAAGAGTGTCTGCTATAAGAGACAATTTATTAAATTGTCCAGATAAATGAAAGGATCACTTCTCTCTTTCATCCTTAACCCGCACTTCAAATATACATTCATTTCAGATACGATAAAGATACTTGGAGACTAAGGGGTAGATAGTGAGGTAAGAGTGTCTACTATAAGAGACAATTGCACAAACTGTCCGGATAAGTGTGAGGATCTCTTCTCTCTTTCGTCTTCAACCCGCACTTCAATTATGCATTCATTTCAGATACGACAAAGATACTTGGAGACTAAGGGGTAGATAGCGGGGTAAAAAAGGTAAAGTCTCTGTTACGAGCCTGAAGGCCCATTAAGGCCGGTGCTTATCTCCGGTTTCCGTAGCATGAAGCGACTAGGAGTATTTATGCTCCCCCCTTGGGGAGGATCCTAGTCCATCGCAGGGTTACCCCCAGCATTACGCCGGTACCCATTTATACACCTGGGTGGAGAGAAGCACCGTGAGAGTAAAGTGTCTTGCCCAAGAACACAGCACAATGTCCCCGGCCAGGCCCCGAACCCGAACAACTCGATCCGGAGTCGAGCACACTAACCATGAGGTCACCGCGCCTCCCAGATAGCGGGGTAAGGGTGTCTATTATAAGACACAATTGCTTACATTGTCCAGATAAGTGTGAGGATCACTTCTCTCTTTCATCCTTAACCCGCACTTCAAATATACATTCATTTCAGATACGATAAAGATACTTGGAGACTAAGGAGTAGATAGTGGGATAAGAGTGTCTACTATAAGAGACAATTGCACAAACTGTCCAGATAAGTGTGAAGATCTCTTCTCTCTTTCGTCTTTAACCCGCACTTTAAACATTCATTTATTTCAGATACGATAAAGACACTTGGAGACTAAGTGGTAGATAGTGGGGTTAGGGTGTCTACGATAAGAAACATGTACTCGGTTGCCCAGGGGTATAAAGTTTGGTAAGGGCTGAGTGTTTGACTCCCAGGAGTAATCAGCATGTAAATTCTCCTCATAATCTCAATAAAATCTCTGTCAAACAGGTATTGAGAAAGAAGAGAATTATCAGCTTAAGAGACTTGATTTAACACCAAATTCTCATGACTACTCAACAAAGAAAGCTATAGTATTAGTTAGGAGAATGAACGTTTCGATCTTGGGAATAAAAGGGTTAACAAAGGAAATAAAAGAAGAAAAGAAAACGTTTTTTTCCGTCCTTAAGAAATTCTCCTTGCCCTAAGAGCCTGACCGTGGGGATGAACGTCTTGGTTCCTTACGGAAAATGACGGTAGGAGCCTTGAACTCGGGTTGAAAGATGTTTCTATGGTAATCCTAAGGTAAGAGCACATCGCTGCTCCCGGTAAGTAAAATAAACCGATCAAACTCTCTTGTTAAATTGATTTAATTCGTAAACAAAACACCATATTTACACACAGCAAAGTAATCGAGAAATTTCCTTGATAAGACCTTTGAAAAACTGCATAAAAAGGATACCAAAAAAAGATTTTTTGTTTCGCCTTGAAAACGCAGGAATATATAGATATCGCTTATACACAATACAAACACCATTTAAGCGAACACCTTAATAAATTACTCTACAAGGATGTTGTCAGATTTGTTCAATCTGAATGTGAAAAGCCGGAGCAATCTTTGCAGCTTAATAGACCTAACAACATTAATGTACATATTATGCATCAATTAAAGCACTGAATAGGCCTTGTTCAATATATTAAATTTAAGCTTGAAAGAGAGGTTTAGAGGACAAAGACAAAGGAAAGTGGGTGATATGTAAATATTTTTCACATTCATTCCATAGTGTTTCGATCTTTTTTGTCCTTACTGCCTCACTATCAAGCTGAATATTTGACAATTGGAGAATGGCCTATTGAAACTAGCATGTGCCTTAAATAGTTGCCACTAAAATTCATTTGTTATTAGCATGTAAATAAATTTATTTTACAAGAATCAGATTACTTAACCTGAATCTGAAAAGCCGCAGCACTCTTTGTATCTAAGAGACCTGACAAAATTAATCAATGTGTTGTTGTTGTCGCTTTAAATGCTGTAATTTGCATTATCTGATATAATTGTTTCCTTGATAATGGAGTTATGACTACTCTAAAACGTCGAATTTCACCTTTTTTATCGTTCGCTTTTAACGTTTTATGCTTAAATCTCTTTTAATACGAACGTGTTGCTGATACATAAATGAAAGCACCAAACTGAAACTAACATTTGCCCAAATAATTTCTACTAAAATTCATTTGTTATCCTACTCTCACATATTCAGGAGCACTGTGCTCCAAAGAAAAGTAGAATTTCACCAAAAAAGGTATTTCAAAATACACTTGTTCAGAACTGATTTAGATATCATCACAGTAACTTGTAAATAGCATTCATGTACAGACACATTCTTAGACTACGTTTACACTAGGGGAAAAGTTTCCATTCAAATCTCTCGGGGTTTATAATGCATTTACATGGTAATGTAGCATTAACATTTAAATAATATGAAAATACTTGGAACAAACCGTTTATTCTCAAAGGATCTCAATTGGGCACAACACTGAGTTAGCCGATTTGGTCTAATTTTAAAAAGAGACAAAGAATGTGGTGCAACGAAACTGGCGCTTTTAGCATTTGACCGGCTTGAGTTCTTTGTGAAATTGAAGTAGATTCAAAAAGGAAAACTGACGGAAGTCAAAAAAAGTCATTGGATTGCGCGCCTGCTGTCTATCATCGATGCGGACATGTATCTTGAGTACCACATCTTCCTTTCTATTTTATGTAAAATACCTTAATTAAAGCGGTACTATGACCAAAAAATCAATTCTTCCTTTTTTTTTTTTGGATTTTAAAACTACGTTAACTTAAAACTAAGTTACCCAAGTTTTAAGCTTTGATTTCAAAATTTTAACTGACATTTTCCTATTAAATGGTCTGCCATTACTAACTTTAAAATCTTGAGAGAGCTGGATCGAGGAGAAAATGACGTCAAAGACTCACAAGTCACAGTGCGTGTGTACGCGGCTGACTTGATATCCAGAAGGGGAGTTTCGTGCTTTCAGACTTTAAACTCGTGTTTTGCATATATAATAAACTGCATTTACGCGCTCAAACGTTTAACTAGTGAGTAAATGACGTCACTTACCCCTAGATCCAACCCACTAATGTCCAATCGGTCAGTTTTCAACGTAAGTAATGGCGGACCGCAAAATCCAAACATTTGGCCAGTCGAATATTCAGCAAACACATTTTCGAAATCCGAAGAAAAAAAGACGACTGCGATTTTTTATCAGAGTAACACTTTAACTGAAACATATCTCAAGGGACAAAATGGGTTATTTCTATGTATGTAAGCCCTTAATTTCTCGTGACGCACTAAAGCAAGAAAGTGACTTTTAACCTTTCAGTGCATGCTTACCAACAAACAAGGGGTGAGGATTCAACAACAATACCGTGAACTCTAAAAGGCAATAGAGAGATTTAGCATCACGTTTACGCGAAACGCGAACGGCAAGTGACCACGTGACCATGATTTTCCCGCCATTTTCTACGTTTGTCGGCCGCCTCTTGCTGTTTCTACGTGAAAGTATGCATTTTCGCGTTTGCCGTATACGTGAAATTTTCTTCCCGTTTTTCTTCTGCATAAGAAGTTGTTTGCGGAAAAAAAAAGTACCCAAAATCATTTTCCGGTATGTTAAAGGAGGAAAAATTAGGTTTCATGGTTATAGAGTTCAAAACTGAGTCCTTGCCGTAATTTTCTTCATGAACTCACGTTGACTCTCTGTTGACCGACAAAACAGCTTCATCGAAACTCTCAAAATTTGCCGGGTAAGGATTTTCATTTTATATAGCGTCTTTTTCTATAAACAATGTTTGAAGAGACTCCGAGTTTTGTTTTTGCTTTTTAGTAACTAAATAGTCGAGTTGCCGTGGGTCACGCGAAGCTAAAGTCACAACCTTCTCTTTATTTTATACGTGAAACGTGAAACGGCAAGCCGACGTTTGCCGTTTCACGTACACGTGATGCTAAATCTGTCTAATATGGACCTTAAGCATGAACCACGACAACGGCAACGAGAACGCCATAAATTTGCATATTTAGAGAGCAAAAGCAATAGCTTTGCACGCCCTGCACGTGCGTTTTACATTTTGATACTTTTTTTTGCCGTTCTCGTCTTGACTACGACGTAAAAAGAACAAATTTGAGGTCATGTGGAGAACAAGAGCACATGACTATGAATTTTCAATTTTCTCTCTGAACATCCACACCGTTCTCATCAACTTTATTCTTGGATTATGTATTCACACTTTCCAAGCCGAACGACTTGGAATAATCGCAAAATCATTACCGTAACGAGAAATAATAGGGAATTTAAGAAACGGCGACGGCTACGACTACGACATCGCCACAAAACAGTAATAGTGTTGGTTAAAAGAGCATAAATAATCGTGCTGCACGTGCATCACGGGTTTAAGCAAGTATCTTAGCGGTCCTCTGCATAACGACGACGTGAAATCACCAAATTTGAGGTTTTGACGACAACTTAAGCATTCAACAGAGAATCCCTAATTCTCTATTTTAACTCTGAAACCGCTCGTACCAATTCATTTTTAGGATACTTCGCCCACATTGTAGCACGTGAACGAGACTGAATAATCGCGAAAGACTTATGATAGAGCCATGTTATATTTTGAAGTGACGTTTTCGTCGACCGTCGCCGTCGTAGATCTTAAATTCCATAATATTTTTACAAAACAACGTTCTCGTAGCCGTTGTCGTCGTCCTTGCTTAAGGTCCCTAAGGATCATGGGTTATGATCCTGTTGGCGCCGATGTAAACACTGAAACCTTTAGAATGAAGATCACGCTCACCACAGAACTTCGATGCGAGAGTCTAAACTAAGGCGAGGAGTACCAATGGAGTTGCCAGACAAATACAAAGTAGTAAGGGAGGTGTTTACTGCGAGGGCCTGGGAAAGTGAAGTAGCACCCTCAGCACCAATGGAATTGCCAGACAAATTCAAAGTAGTAAGGGAGGTGTTTACTACGAGGGCCTGGGAAAGTGAAGTAGCACCCTCATCACCAATGGCGTTGTCAAACAATTTCAAAGTAGTAAGGGAGGTGTTTACTGCGAGGGCCTGGGAAAGTAAAGTAGCACCCTCAGCACCAATGCCGTTGTCAGACAAATTCAAAGTAGTAAGGGAGGTGTTTACTGCGAGGGCCTGAGAAAGTGAAGTAGCACCCTCATCACAAATGGCGTTGTCAAACAATTTCAAAGTAGTAAGGGAAGTGTTTACTGCGAGGGCCTGGGAAAGTAAAGTAGCACCCTCAGCACCAATGCCGTTGTCAGACAAATTCAAAGTAGTAAGGGAGTTGTTTACTGCGAGGGCCAGGGAAAGTGAAGTAGCACCCTCAGCACCAATGGAATTGCCAGACAAATT
>OX421446.1:51243479-51278479 GCA_949126865.1 Montipora capitata
ATTCATCAGGCATGAAAAATAAAAAACCTAAGTTACATTGATTCAACTAAATTACAGTATTAAAATTGTTCAATTAAGTATATACAAAGCAAAAAGCCTGTTTTCCATGAATGCCGTGTCTTACTTGCTATTATAATAACTGTGTAAAAGAGACTTAAAATTACGTAGAGATTCTGCTTGCCTTAATGTTTCAGGAAGACCATTCCACAGAACAGCACCACTGTAGCGAGAACTATTATGGAGATAATTTGTGCGTGGCTGTGGAATAGTTAACTTGTTTACAAAATCTCGAAAAGTGTATGAAGTAGTGTGAGACCGCGCAATAAATTTCGAACTTAGGTACTCAGGACCAAGACCATTAAGAGATTTGAAAACCGTAAAAGCCTTTTTTGGATATTACGCTGAGTACTAAGGTTTTTCCAGTTTAAATTTTGGAATACGTGCGATGCATCTGCATCATAGCTTGAGAAAGTTAGACCTTTTACTAAGTTTATTCAATGGGAAAAGTACTTGACTGCTATTTGTCGGAGTAAAACAGAATCCTTGGTCTAATGTTCCCGTGATGAATGAATCAACGATGAAATGATATATGAAAGGAATCATATATTGAACTGCGGATGTGAAATCGCGAGGTCACGGGTTTAAACCCCGCTATAGTCCTCAATTTTTCAGGCTTCTCGATCTACGCAATTGCAAAAATTGCGTTCATAACTGCGAGGATCACAGCCTCACTTGATTTCATATCCGCAGTTCATATATGATCCATTTCATATATCATTTCGTCATTGACTCATTCCTCACGGGAACATTACAACCCACAAACGACCAGCTCCCAACGTCAGTGGCTTCATCATAGCTCAGTTGGTTAGAGTGTCGCCCCGGTATCGCGAGGTCACGGGTTCAAACCCCGTTGAGGTCCTGAATTTTTCAGGCTTCTCTAAGCAATTGCTAAAATTGCGTTCATAACTGGGAGGATGATAGCTTCACTTGATATATTCATCTCAATACGGATTCCGCTGTAAGCATAGTACACAACACGCTGCTCTTGAAATCCTAAACGACATTCTTACTAATCTTGATAAAGGCCTGGAATTCACTTGTTGTTTGTTTATTGATTTAAAATAGGCTTGGCTTGGCTTGGTCTGCCAAGATTAGCAATAGCTACCTGTGGGCCCGTCCACCGAAAAATAATTTAGTAATTCAAGAAATAAATATACTGTTGTTGTCGTTATAAACTTGAAAGCTATGGCTTCCGAGGAGTGGTAAATGATTGGTTTAAGTCGCAGACAGTATACGGCTGTTAATGGTTATATACCTGTGTCCGGTTGCTCAAACGATGGATAGCGCTATCCGCCGGATAAACCACTATCCAGTGAATAAGTCATAGCGAAACCAATTGCACTATCCAATGGATAGAGATTTATCCCGTGGATAGTGTTATCCAACTTTTGAACAACTGGGGCCTGATGTTAATCCAACCCTCTGCGGAGTTCCTCAAGGTTCCGACCCTTGCATTTTCCCTTGTATACCAATGACTTATATTGATCTTCCAATAAGCTTCATTTATACTTGTTTGCTGATGATTATAGTGTAACTTGTGCAAACGGAGATCTTAAAAAAACTTGAAATTGAAATCAACGAAGTGTGTACGTGGTTAGCTGTCAATAAACTAACCTTGAAGGCCGAAAAATCTATAGTCACTATAATTTATCATCTTTCGTCCACACCAAAAGGCTCTTTCCTTTCATCCCAACATTAGAATAATAGATAACAACTCAAATACTAGCCAACCATTAAAAACTGCTCATCCTATTCCGCTCTTTAATTTTACCCCATCTGAACTACATGTGTATGGTACTGTATCTGTGCTTGGGGTCAGGCTGCTGAAACACATCTTCATAAGCTACTTGAATACATAAACTCCCTGATAAATGTACGCCGTTGCACTCATACACTTTGTTGACCTTCCTGCTCGTCCTTTAGCTAACATCACCCATCCCCCCTTCTAGAACTTGCTCGTATGATAGCGACCGGGCCTTTGAATGCACTGCATCTATTCCCTAGAACTCCCTAGCTACCTGAACTAATAAAATCATCATCATCTGCTTTTACGTTAAATAGTAACCTTAAGACACTCTTCTAATCTTTTGACGATATTACTACCTTCCATAGGACTACTGTTCAATGTTAGTATCATTTTATCCCAGTAGTATATACCCTACATGTAAGTCAATTTAGTCCTATCTGATGTTATACATGTATAGCACATTGAGTGTTAGAAACGCGCATGACAATTATATTAGTACCTATTTGTTATTACCATTATCATTATCGTTATCGTTATCGTTATCATTATCATTATCATTATCCTTATTATTAAGGCACGTACAGTGTAGCCACACGAAATTCTTTGAAGTTTATGTTTTAATATAGACAATACATGTTTCGGATGAGACATCATCCATCGTCAGTTGTACAGTGAGAAGTAAAATAAAAAATAATTTAATATGCAGTAAATAGTATAAGAAAGTGAGATATTAACGAGAACAATTAAGGATGAAGGTGTGAACCCAAAAAAAGTAAAACTATTTAAGCTAAAAGGGGAGATTAATTAGTATGAAAGGGGTAAATTATTATTACAGTCGAGCCTAGATTATCCGGATACTTAAATAATCCGGACTGCTTTTCTGGTCCCAGTTTTCATGCATATCAATTAGTCATATTTTACGATCCGCAGCAAAACATTTTTCCTTCAAATTATGAGATGAAAGTCCAGTTCCAAATGAACTTTTTCGCTTCTAACACAAATCTGTACGCGTTTCGTGCTCAACCGCGCCATAACTGATACAGTGTATTTAACTGAGCTCTGATTAGCTCAGATTTGCTCCGTTGCTAAGTGAAATTCCACGGTCCATTAGCTGTTGTAGTACCATTATGTTTGAACGTGGAGATTTATCTGTTGATACCTACTATAGTGCTTTTTTGCATCCATAGGCTATCGCCTTGATAGAAGATGACATATTACTAAACATTACTTGTACTTCTGCGGTATTGGAGAAGTGTTCTTAAATTAGCCTATGGCATTCTAACACAACAAGTTACTGTAATCAAGTTCTTCTGAAATAGAAATAGTAGTCAAAGACAGCATGTTGAACAGTCTGTTACGTTGAATGTCAAGATGCCAAGCTCTGAAACGCTCGAGTTTGTAGTATTACTTTTTTATCCTAACAAACCAGTATTATTTATAATATTAACCTCATGTGAACATTATTTTATCAATCCAAATATCTCAAACAGGAATTTGGAACAAAAGAATCAATTTCACCTTAAAAAGAAAGTAAATAACAGGATTTCTTAAGAATTTGAGATTTTTTTTTCATGGATTCCAAAAAGTTTTTGTTTGTAATAATAATAATAATAATAATAATAATAATAATAATAATAATAATAATAATAATAATAATAATAATAATATGTGATCTGCTAATCGCCCTTTCTTGCATTCGGAGACTGAATTACTAAGGGCGCAGCTCAACGAGGTCAGGCCGAAGAAGCTGTGCTGCCGGCTAGGCGCTCGGCCCCTGAACACGACCCATGTATGACCTCGGAGCACAGCACCACAGCCTGATGGAATAGGCCGGGAGTCGATTTTGAGGAGAGAGGAAAACCGGAGTACCCGGAGAAAAACCCTTGGAGTCAGATTGAGATCGACTGAAACTCAGCCCACATACGACCCGAGGCCAGAGTTGAACCTGGGTCACAGAGGTGGGAGGCACGGTTGATGACCACTAAACCACCCTGACTCCCCAAATGTACTAGAATTATTGTCAGAATTCAGTGATTTGCTTTTCAACACAATTATTCGTTCGTTCGTTCGTTTGTTCGTTCGTTCATAACTACAGTAACTTACTTGAAGAGCTCTGTTCAGTCTCCTCTGCCTTTCAAGTTTAAATCACTACTCTTCCATGCAGCATTTATACCATGGTCCTGCAAAATGAGGGATACCAACAAAAATGATTCTCAAGCATCTACGCTCACAAGCTTGGTAAATTCCCTCAGTGTAGTTTTTGCATTTACCAAATTTTTGTCTTGTTGCGTGGAGGGTACAGCTACATGTAAGTACTTGTATGGGATGTTACCTGTAGTCTCCCCAACTACTACTACCTTTCATGTAAGGGCTGCCATCCATTTTGGTCTGAAAACTGTTACTGAATTAAGTTTAATCTAAAAAATGAAGTTTTCCCTCCACCCCTTGTTTTAAACTGTCTCTTTTATTTTCTCTCAAAATACTGTCCTTTCATCCTCTGTGATGAAGACCTTAATTAATGGACCTTCTTACTCATCTCAGAAGTTACAGCCACCTACATGAAGTAAAGATGTAAGACCTACTGATTAAAAGACTAATTGTTTAGGGGAGCAGGGCTGGCGCAGTGGTGAGCGCACCCGCCTCCCACCAATGTGGCCCTGGTTCAATTCCCGGTCCCGGCGTCATATGTGGGTTGAATTGTTGTTGGTCCTCTCTTTTCTCCAAGAGGTTTTCGTTGGGTACTCTGGTTTTCCCCTTTCCTCAAAAACCAACATTGTCAAATTTCAATTCGATCTGGAATGCACGGACACATGTTGAACGAGCTCCTGAGCGCTCTTAGGGGCTGGACAATCTGCAAGCCAGCGAGTTATGTGAGCCATGCGAATTTCGCATTTAACTCTAAGCACGCACTTCAAATAGCACTGATAAACTGTTATTAAGCCTAAGCACCCATTTTAAAGTGGTTAGCTTTCATAACTGTGTGACTGGCATGTTCACTCGCCATCTTGGCTCACATCACTCGCAGCCATGGCTCACATGCCTCGCATGCCTCGCTGGCTCGCACATTGTCCAAACTCATGCTCTTAAGGTGTTCCGTGGGAAACAAATTCCATTTCCATGGAGTTCAAAGCAGTCAAGATATCTGGAAATGAGTTTGATCAACCACCTCTTTAAGTTTCAGACATTGAATGCAACTCAGACTTCTTCTGACATCATTCAATAGAACTTCAACGAGGTTGAAAGCAGTCAACCAATGCTGATGTTTTTGAGATCTAGCTCTAAATGAAAACAGAATTTTAAGCTCTGAGGGAAATTTATACACAGAAGAAATTAAACTTTTAAGATGACATATTTGATAAGGTTTGAAGTTTCAAATGTGGTCAATTAATATACAGATATTAACTTGAAGTGATGCCTTGATCTGGGGTTGTTGCTGTAACATCATGACCAAGACAGGGTTCGCGCTGGATTTTGTCTATACAATTCCAAGAGTAAAATCAAGGCGTTTTCAAGAACCAGAAGTTAAGTTTTCAAGAAGTCTTTATAAGAAGATTTCTATGCCATACATAGTGTTTCAGTGTTTTCTTTGCTGATAAAGCCTACCTCATATTCCTTACCACATCCTGGAAGTTAAATACACGCACAGGCATTTTCATTTTGGGTTAAATGTTTCCCTAATAGTCAATTTTGGGCTCAATTTTTGAAATGTCTCTTTAACTTAGCATGATGCAATCTCGACAAATTTCACCCAAGCAAAAATTCAAAGAGTTTTCAAGCAGTTTTCCGCAAAATCCTATTTTTCAAGGGCTTTTCAAGCGCCCTTGAAGTTCAAAATTACATTCAAGGGCTTTTCAAGGTCTTCAAGGAGTAGCACGAACCCTGCCAAGAAAATTTATATATAATTTTGTACTTGAAGAATCTTTCCCCTACCAAAAATGTGACTGCAAGAAGTCTACATTTTTGTACAAGAGACAAGAGCGACTGCAGTCAACATGAGCAACTGCAGTCATGTTGTCAGTGGTTTTGTTACACAATGTATGTATACTTGCACATTCGTTGGATCCCTCATTCTTTGTGTTGTAGAGCTTATTCATTGTTGTGGCGGGAAGAAGGAGCATTTTGTGTGGAGCATTTAGCGGTTTTTTTCCCTCCCTTTGCCCTGTCTTCTTTCCACTGTTTATAAGTGTGATGGGTGGCTGTCTTGGGGCGGGGGGCTCATGACGGGTTTGTCAGGTTTTGCCGGCCACGGGTACAGTCTCTATCTTGGAGCTGGCTTCCAATAGTGGAAGCTCCAGGATGTCTCAGCCACCCAACCTCCACTTAGCGACGCAGTTGTTAAATAATAATTTAAATATTAACCTTCAGTCAATTTCGTGCAGTGAGCAAGTCAGTAAAATTACTGTAAAGTTAGACAAAATTATGGTGACAAAAATATTTATGAAGACATTTCAGAATTGTCTGAAACATGGGCATTTACACGAACACATATTGGTGATGTTAAAATACAAGTAGATTACAAAGTCTAACATAAACATGCATGCTTATTGTACATACTGTACCTGCAATAATTCTTTAATTTATAATTCAGAAAAGTCTGAAAATCACATCCTTGGTCAAAAAGTTTCCGCCTTTCAAGAAAACAAAACCGAAAATAAGCAGTGAGAGATTTTATCACTACAGCAGAGACAAGAATTAAAGGATCCTCCTTTAAGATGTCATGCTCAATTAATGAACTAGTATGTACACAATAAATTAAGTTGCACATCTACAGTGTAATAAGCTAGTTTCGAATTGTGCAGCAACAAAAGAACGGAGTCGAGGTTCAGGGGAATAATTACTAAGTTGCCAAACCCAGTCGGAATCTCGGTTTCATTTCGTGGGTTTTTACTGGGTTGCCAAACCCAGTCGGAAAATGGGTTGATTTCCGTTTTATTTTTTTTAGTATTTTTTTCCGTGTCGGTAAAAGTCTTGCCTGTCAATCCCCTGCTAAGTGGTGTCTTTGTGCATAGAGTCTTCTGTGCGTATTTTGTTAGGTTTGAGGGGGCTGGGGTAATGCGTAGCTTGCTCTGCACAATTAACCTGTAATGGCGTCGGAAGTCATTGTAACGGGAATGGCGTTTTAGTACATCTTTAAAGAAAAGATACCCATATGGAGCTCAAGAATGGAACGTCAAGACAGGCGGTGAAACATAAAGATCTGGAATCTTAAAAGCGACGAGTAATGGACTTCGACAGCGTGAATCTTTCGCCCGTCGAGCCGAAATCAAAATGAGCTGTACTTTTAATATTTCGCCAAGGTGGTGTTACGTACAACACTGAAACCAAATGGAAATTGCTCTGGTAACTTACGGGTTCAACAAAGACAGAGAAGGAATCGAACACCACAAGTAGATCTGTGATCTCTGTTGTGTGTCTCACAGTGTTTACTGAAGTCGCATCTATTTAAAGTTTGCCTGTTTGTCTGGCAAGTAACATTCATTTTGTACTCAACTCTGCAAAGGTTAAAAAAAATTGGAAATGTGACAGGGAAACATTATTTGAATGAAAGCTTGTTGTCTCTTTTGTGCTTTATTATTTACGGTCAAGGTTCTTTCGAAAAGGGTTGAATGTGAACTGTCAGAAATTTATTTAATTGCATATGCTTTGTGATTGTGTGTTTCGCTTGCACGCACGCAACTGAAATAGGAAGGGTTTCTTGCCTCTTATAGCAAATATGTTGCTTGTTTAAATAAATGTTTCGGTGGAAAATATTTCTGTGAAATTTCCAGCTTTTGTAAATTTATCATGTTGTGTAATTGTCGAGCTTAGCAAATTTGCATACATGTGTGGAAATGTGATACGGGGAGAATTTTTGTGGTAACGCATAAGTCACGAAAATAAACAGGTCTTTTGGAACGTGCATTGAGTTTCAACAAAATGACCCCCAAAATCGGCAAAAGATTGTGACGCTGATGAATAATAAAGTAGCTGCTATTACCAAAACGATGGAATTACCTGGTGATAAATAACCTTGTCTTGGAGAGTAAATTTTTGATTTTCCAGAAACAATGGTCAACCTCTGAGAGTTGGGCGATTGTGATCTTTGGCTGCGTTCACACTTGGTGCCCGAGTACAGTGCCCGAGAACGATTCTTGATGGGCACTAATGTGAACACACACTTTTTTCAAGTGCCCACTCCAGAATTCGGGCACGGTGCCCGTGCCCGAGTACAAGGTCTCGACCTTGTACTCAGGCACTGAACTGGGCATCAACATATCGGGTACCTAGTGTCTGAACACAGCACCATTTTGTGCCGGTACCCGGGCACAAGTGCACGGGCACCAGGTGTGAACACAGCCTTTGTGTTGAATTCGCACATTTCTTGTCAAAATTTATAACAATCGAAAGAAAAAGAAAACTAACAAAAACAAAAACCCGGTAGCTTGGCATCATTTGACACAGTTGCTTCACTGTTTCGCGAGTAAACATGCCGCGGTAAAATAACGCGGTAACTTGATCAGAGCACCCGCTGAATTCGATGTGCGATTTACTCGGTGCAGCCAAACTTGTGCAATTACAACAAAACAACTAAAATCTCCCAAACTGTTTTTCGCTGATGGTAACTTTTTATATTCGTGGTTCAAAATTAATGTTGTTTTCATGTCGTAGATTTTGTTACCGATGGCAAAATATTTTATTCTCGATCGACCGTCCTGAAACTTCCTTCTGCTCTTCTTAAAAACTGTGTATCCATATTTATTTACTTTTACATCAATAATTTTTTTGCATAAAGCAGGCTAACAAAATCTATATCTTGCTTGGTTCGCATTTGATAGCATTGAAATATAATTTTCGGTCCTATGCTTTGACACAGATACTTCACTGTTTGGCGAGTAAACATGCCGCGGTAACTTCATCACGGCGCCCGCTGAATTCCGGCGATGTCACTTTCGATTTTGCTATTTATTTGTGCAGCCAAAACGTACAATAACAACATTGAACGTTGCAAAAATCCCCCAAAATGTTTGTCGCTGATCGTAACTGTTTATATTCTGTATTCACGGTTCAAAATAAATGTTGTTTTCATGTCGTAAATATGTTATTCTCGAGCGATCGTCCTGGAAACTTCCTTCTGCTCTTTCTAAAAACTTTGTATCAATATTTATTTACTTTTGCATCAATATTTGCTTTTGCATAAAGCAAGCTAACAAAATCTGTACCTTGCGGAGTTCGCATTTGTTAGCGTTAATAGTATTTTCGGTCCGATGCTTCTGTTTTTTGAGGGGTATATTATTTTGGTCTCCCATCCAAACACTAACCCCGCCCAACAGGGCTTAACTTCAGTGAACTTCGGTATTACAAAGCTGTCAGATGGCTCAGAGGGCACGCTTAAACTTGTGGTGAAAAGAAGTTTATCAACATGTCAGCCCAGAAACCAATGTTTCTCACTTCCCATTTATTTTCTTCAACCTTTCTGGGTTCAGTACTTTGCTAGTAACCACATTTCTTCTCAGACTATTTACCCAAGACTTCTACCATGGCACTACAATGATAGACAATACCAAAAGAATATCGTGCACTGTTAGAGCTACATATTACGCAAGGACAGATGTGTTTTGTCGTACGAACGTGTTAGGACCTGTGAGCCAAAGGGCCTCGTCTTGTATGACTTCTTAATGACCCCCAACTTGAAAAAAATTGTCTGGAACGGTGCACCTACCACAGGCAACCCAGTGTACCCTCAGGGAGGGTCTAGTTAGCATTTTCTTTTGTTCAAAACAAAGGAAAATGCAAATTACAGATTCCCCTGAACCTCGACTCTGTTCTTTTGTTGCTGCACAATTCGAAACTACATGTAGCCTATTCGAAAGTTCAGAAGGTATTGCTTTAATTAAAAGATACATCTGAGAGCCATAAAGAACAAACCATATAAAATTAAAGAAAGGCGATGTACTTCACAAAGTAATTCTCTGTTGTGCACAAGAATGGAATTTTCAATTTTACATAAGAAATGGTTTGCAGCCAGCCTTGCATGAAACGTCAGTGATGCCAACCTCTGGAGATCTAAAATCAGGAGATTAATTTTCATCCAAACCCCAATACCCCCCTCCCCCCCCCCCCCCTCCATGATCAACTGACCCACTTCTAGCCCACTTCCTCCTCTCCCCTAAAAAATGCAAACACCCACCTCCTAAAAACAGTTTCCAAATCAAATCCACAGGGTTGCAATGTTTGCGGGAAAACAAGGCACTAATTATAATTACAATAATAATTATTATCAGGGTGGGAGACAAAAATATTTTTGAAGATGTTTCAAAATTATCTGAAACCATGAGCACCTTTTATTTTTCCCAAGTCTACAATCTTGGACAAAAATGGTTGAGAATATTAAAAACAGGGGTTCCTTTATGCACAGCACCCTCAATATTGCACCCCAGCAGCCATCCCCCATCCCCCCTGATCAATGTTGATAATCCCAGGTTCGACATGTTTTGTTTCGAGAAACAACATTGATCAGGGGGGATGGGGGGGCAAAACGAGAGCTTGTTTTTCATACCTGTGATCGTAGTTAGTCCAAAACAAGAATTTTCTCAACAATTTTGTCCAAGATTGTAGTTTTCATATCTTAAAATATTATTTCTGATATTAGTGGGTATTGTGTTATAATTACATGTAATTACAGTAGATTTCATTTGGAAGCACACCACAGAATTTGTAGGATTACAAAGTCTTACAAGCTTATTGCACATACCCGCAATAACTTGATCTTTAATAATATTATTCAGAAAAGTCTGGAAATCACATCTTTGGTTAAAATGCTTCCTCCTTTCAAGAAAACAAAATCAAAAATAGGCCATTAGAGATTTCATCAGCAGAGCAGAGACAAGAAATACAAGTCATACAGCATCCACCTTTAAGATGTCATGGTCAATTCATAAATACATGTATGTAAGTTGCAGAATTCTAATTCAAAATTTCAAAAATAAGTGAGAATGTGTTTTACTACTGATAGCCATCAAGAGCAAAATATATAGTTCAATAAAATTTAAGAAAGATCGTGTATACATACTTCACAAAGTATTAAATTTATCTGTTTTTATAGAAAAATGGAATTTTGGATTTTACATAACAAATGGTTTGCAGCCAGTGCTGCAAGACAAAAATAATAATGTGTGAAATGTGTTCAATTCAAAATCAAGAAAAAAAAACTTTTCAGTAACTGACAGAATATCATTAAAACACAAGTCAGTCCGCTTGGGATTAAGCATGTGTTTCAACAACGTTCTATGATATTGCTTTACAGATGTCTAGGGTAGGGTAGTTACATCACCAATTAAATCTACAATCACGGACAAAGAGTTGAGGCTAATTCCCTGTTTTTTACACCTGTGGAACTTACAGAAAGAGGCATGAATACCCCTCCCCCAACCCCATCTCTGCAAATGGGTAAAATAAGCCATTCAGTGGGGATGGGGAGTCCTGATACATGTATCAAGATTTACCTCACACAACAAAAGATAAAAATCCCTCTTTGTTATGGACAAGGAAGTTATATGATTCTGTCCCAGATTCTAGCCTCACAGGAAAGACCCTAGTCCCAGTCTTCCACCTTTTTAGTTATGGACACCAAAAGAACGTGTTCCAAATGGAGCTACTTTAATCTTAATGTCCATTGTTTGCGTCCACAAAGATTGTCACAACAGTATGAGTTGAGGCACTCATGGTGCATTTACTTTGCAGTAACCTTGCAGTGAAAATTTACTCAGTTTATCGTTCAACCAATTAATGCATGATTTTTATTAAGCTTATCATCTTTACTCCAATATAAATTGGCATGAATGTGTCAGATAACTGCTGTACGCAACATGTAAGTCAGTACAACATGGGAAATGAAATGACTAAAGTCAGTCTGGGCTCAGCGTGGAAGTCGCTGGTGGAACATTTCATTTAAAGCAAGATCGAGATTCGCTAATGGTATTTAAAGAGCGGAAGAGGTTGTACAAGAAGACATTCATGAACTCACCTAAATTCTCAGCTACGTAGATAAACTACAATTGGTGAGGTTGCTGTCTTCTGCTCACTCCATTTGTTTTAAGCCAAAACAACCCTGAAAAACCCACACACTTGGTGATAAAAAAGTCTAACTCAAGCCAAGAAAATTATTCACTTAGTACTTCGGGATTTCCTATGTTCAGTTTGTGCTGTCTCCAGCCCAGCCATTCGCCCTTGTCACACGGCAGCCATATTGTCCCGGGAGACCAAAAAAGCTTTGTTTTACCACGCCAAGCCTCACCCCCATGGTTTCCAAGTGCGAGGCTTGGCGTGGTAAAACAAAACTTTTTTGGTCTCCCAGGACAATATGGCCGCCGTGTGACAAGGGCGAATATCCATGCCATTAGATTCCGTTTGACCGTTAATTCCGCTTTCTCCGTACAAAGGCGTATTTTGTTACAATATTTCTCAATTTGGGAAAACATTTGGTTGAAACAATGACGAAGGAAGCCTGTCTCGAACAACAACATATTTACACGCAGATTCATTTAATACTCTAAAGCCATATTATTATACATCAGACTCACTATGAAAAATCTGATTGGTCGAGAGCATTCAATCAATTCACAATAGCTTGTGAACTTGACATGATAAATGTAATATCTGCTGCAGATATTGCATCATGTCAAGTTCAACGTCTGCCTGGTTACTAAGCCCCTTGGAGTGTTGAATTATGTGAAAAATGTATAATAAAACAATTATTGAATTTGGTTTTCGCATGATATCATGGATATCAAAACCTCGTGTCTGTGTCTGTGCATAACACAGACCTCGGTTTTGATAATTCATGATATCATGCTCAACCTTGTTTATTAAAACAACGAAATAATCGGACCGCTTAAAAGAAGTGGAAATTTGTTAGTTAAGCAAGCTTACCTTGCAGAAAATGCAGTGAATGTTTTCTTCTTCCGGGCGATCTTAATTTGTGAACAGAAAGATCTTGGAGGCCTTTACAACGAAAATGAATATAAAAGTGAAGGAGGATTTCCTGCAATGGGTGAGTATCGAAGCAGATGACGGCAACGAAGGTGCCTTTTCAGCTGGAGTCGGATCGGAAAATAGACCTAAGCTTTTTGTGGCGGAAAATTTCCCTCTCAATGGTCTTCCCTTGTCTCATAGTATTTGTCCTGTACTGGAAAGCGAGATCGCATATAGCTCCATTCCTATCTGTGATCAAGTCAATGCTCACGCGATCACGTGAACATAGTAAGCACATGACCAAAGGGTCTCAATCGGGGGATAATATAAACACTTAATGACTGGTCCCGAGGGAAACAGTTCATTTTGTCACCCGAGAATCTCAATTGAAATTCGAGGGAAACAAAATGAACTATTTCCCGAGGGACCAGTCATTAAGTGATTTGTTACATAGCACAGAAAGAAAAACGTGCAATGGTAACAACAACGGCGGTCGTCGGTCAACATTCGCGGGTAACAGTGCACTGTTACCCTCTGACGTCTAGTTGCACTGTTGCCCGCTCAGAGACTTTTGGCGGGAAACAGTTTTATTGTTAGATGTCATGTGACCTCGAAGTAACCAATGAGAGCGCGCGCTGTTGGGGGAAAAAATCAGCTATATAACAATTAAATGATGAAATGATATATGAAATGGATCATATATGAACTGCGGATATGAATCAAGTGAAGCAACGCTCTAACCATTTCATATCCGCAGTTCATATATGATCCATTTCATACTTTATCATTTCATCATTGATTCATTCCTCACGGGAACACTAGAGCCCATAATTGACCAGCTCCCAAAGTCAGTGGCTTCATCATGCTCAGTTGTTTAGAGGTTTCAAACCCCGTTGAAGTCCTGAATTTTTCAGGGTTCTCTACGCAATTGCAAAAATTTCGTTCATAACTGCAAGGATCATAGCTTCACTTGATAACAATTAAACTTATCATATGGCCCATGCGGCCCCGCGCGCGCTTTCATTGTAAAACTATTGGGAAAATGCCCGTATGAGGGCCGTACGCATTAGCGTCAGTAAAAGCCGTACGGCCCTGCTATGAACACATACTGCTCAGTGCGATGCAATTTTAGAGGATTTCGTCGCTTTTTAGCATCCAAGTGATTTCGAGCCAGAAAAGTAAACGCAAACAACATATTAGATAAATTTTCTGTGCAAATTTTTGTGATTTGTTTTATCCAACTTCATATTCTGAGCGCTCATGAATAGTGTAAAAAGCCCATGTGATAAAATGCTTATTGACTGAGTTTAGGTCGGGCCGGACAGGAAATTATTTGGCCCTTGGTCATGAGGCTGCGCTCGGCCATTACACCATGATGACCTCGGGTCAAATATTTTCCCGTCCGGCATTTTGTCATGGGTGCAGGGATGGCGTAGTGGTGAGAGCACTCGTCTCCCACTAATGTGGCCCGGGTTCAATTCCCAGATTCGGCGTCATACATGTAGGTGGGTTGAATTTGTTGGTTCTCCATTCTGAACCAAGAGGTTTTCTCCGGTTACTCCGGTTTCCCCTCTCCTCAAAAACCAACATTTTACTTGATTTGCCGCGTTAATTGTTAATTTCAGTTTACAGTGTCCCCAATTAGTGCTCCAGCGCTAGAACGACTAGACTCTTAAATAAAGTTCCTTTCCTTTCCTTTCCTTCCCACTCAGTCAATAAGTACACAAGCTTTCACGGTTTAACGGTTACTTTGTTTTGTCGTTTCGGTTCATTTACACGAAAAACACAGACATGTCCCTCGTCGAAAATGAAACGTATACGTTTTTTGGCTTTTTGCTTTTTTGGGTTCTCTGTGTTAGTAAGGCCTAACTTCACATATTGAATAGAATAAGTGTGAGTTACATTTCTGTCGAGACCTCCAACTGGTCGGTTATTTGGGACTTGTTTTGTCTTGTCAGACAAGCCTAGTGGAACGAAATATCATAGAATATAGTGCAATGGAAGTAAAACGGTCTTGAGTGCTCTAAAGTATCGGCTAGTTATTTCGAAATGCTCCCTATTTCACTTTTCAAAATAAAATTTAAAAATCACGCTAAATGCTTTTAATTTTTTCTACGGCTAACGGTTATTTTTTTCCATTTTCACGCCTAACGGTTAACTTTTTTCGACAGTTCAATTCTAACGGTTAAGCCTATTGAGACCCGGTCCATACTAGTCTATGAAAGATTGTAAAAGAAATGACTAAGTTTAGTAGGCCTCTCGATTTCACTCTTACGACTTTTATTTGAATATGATTTCTTGTGGTTTTTGTTGGCCACATTGTCATAGTCAACAGGGAGTTTAGGCTAGACTTTAATTTGGTAAACCCGGTAGGTGGGCTCGAAAATTAGCTCGCATTTACATACATGCACTCTTACAACCCCGGGGTCCTGGGTGACCTTTCTCTGGGATTAAAGAAATTTAACAACCATTCTCACTGTGTGAATTTGCTGCTGGTGACCAAGATTTTTTCCTGCCAAAAAGCTCGAACGTCAGCATCATAATTAGGCTCCATTGCCGCTATTCTCCCGTGTCTGATGCTCGTTCCTCCCCGAGAGAGACTCGGGAAAATGAAGACAGGACCGCGCTCGGGCTCCTGTCCCGAAACGATGGTTGGTAATCGAGCCTAAATCGTATGAAACGTAAAAACATCAAAACAGGAGCTATTTTATTTTGAAGTCTTGTAGTTTTTCCTGTGGAATTATTCCACAGTCACCCCAAAACTGTATTAAAATAGTCAAAGTGAGGTTGAATTACAGCTTAGGACAGGAGTTCGCTTGGGGAACCTGGTGTGAGTGGTGCGTACGTGTCTCATTCGCTTGACATGCTTTACGGTCATGAAAATATATCTTCGCGTTATTCTATTGATCTCGCGATTATCCCAAATCGTTCGGCATAAAAATTGTGTACACACTCTCTAGGGATAAAATTATTAGGAACGGTGTAACAGTTGTGAGGTAGAATTGGTAGAAACGGTGAATGAATGACTATATAGTAAACCACTCCCCTAGGCGTTTTTTAAGGGTCAATAAACAACACTTCTGCTTTTACAGCGCAAATGGCAGTCGTGCACTTTACAATCTTAAGGGCGGTGCCCAATAATACAAAGGTATTTTTGCGCCGTCTACTGAATATGCAGGAGAAGCAGATCTTAACATTCAAGTGTTATTGAAATCCAAAAAGAAAATTAGGTGTAACCATGCATTTATCAAAGATAATTTATCAAGAATATTTGTTTAAACCTTTACATTACAAAGATATGTATGGCGTTCTTTTTCAGATTGAAGCTTAATTATCTCTGAAAAATGCCTGGTTAGCCCCAATTTTCGTTTTGGATTCCAAGGGCGCTTGCTAAGTTCTGCATAGTTTTAATCCGCGCAAAAATATACCTGCCTAAATAAGCACCACCCATAGGAAATCCGAGTATCTCTAGATGCACAGAACGTATGCGCAATAACAAGGCACTGTCCTTAACTGAATAACAAGAAGTTTTACACAGGTACCCCCAGAACAGAATGAGAGACCAACACACAGGGAACAACGTCCCCTACTCTTCTCGAACAGAGTGTGGGTTCTTTAACGTCCCACGCAAGTCATATAAGACGGGGCCTACGCTTTATGTTCCTTAGCGCTTATCCGGGAGGACTATAGAAAGTCTTACCATTAATATTTGCAGATATCATAGCAAAGGCAGCGCTCTCTCATAAATTACTTTTTACAGACCCTGAGTGTAGGTGCGGCCGGTGTTTTGATGTCTCGACTTCCCGCAGAATAGTCCGATGCTCAATCAACTGAGCCAACCTAGAAGCAGTTTCAGAGTAAGAATAGAGCCAAACGGTCAGCGGTCGATATGGTTGATTGAGGAGAAACTATTGATAGTTTACCATCAGCTGAAGTGCTCATCACGTCCTGCGCACAACTTCAATCACTACAAGTGCCAAGCTACTCGGGGTCATAATTAATAACAGTTTGACATAGAACGATTACGTTGAGGAGTTAGTTAAGAAAGCTCGGAGGAAGCTATACTTCCTAGATCAGTTAATAAAAGCGTGGGGGCATACCCGCTAGAGATCTATTGCTAGTAGCACTCTACGACTGCACATGCATACATGCACGCTGGACTACGCATGTCCGGGGTTTCATTATTCTCTGTCAAAGTATTTACAAGCAGACCCAGAAAGGGTGGTAAATCTTGTGCCGAGGCACTTGGTAGTGCAGGAATTACGGTTTCCGTGCTTGATCACCAGGATGCAATCACGAAACAGTTTTTTTGAGGCTAATAAATGTAAGAAAGAGAATAACAAGCTTCATAATCTGCTGCCGAATACATGCAGCCAACCATACGATTTAAGAAGACGTAAGAAATTCGCAGTTCCATTTGCTAGAACTAAGAGAGTCGGTGAGTCCTTTATCATCAAAAGCTTAACCCTGGTTTAAAATCTTATTAAAATTAAAATTATTTAATATTTTATATTGAAAAGCATTTGGGTATAACCTAGGAATTTTTCAGAATTAATTCAATTTTAAATTTGACGGAATTATAGTTAAGATTGTTCTGTAAGGGTTACGCAATTCAATTGAAATACCGAGTTGCCCTTGGGTCACGCGGAGTTAAAGTCAAAAATCTCACTCCATTTTACTTAAAACTTGAAACGGAAAGCCGACGTTTAACCTTTAACGTTTAACGTTTAACGGCACTGAAGCCGACATTTGCCGTTTAACGTAAACGTAATGCTAAATCTCTCTAATGTCGGTCATTTTACGTCGTCGAGAGGACGATCGAGAACGGGAAAAAAACAATCAAAATTTCAAACGCATGTGCACGGCGTGGATAGCCATATTTTCTTCTCTTTAAATGTGTTGTTCTCGTCGACCTCGCTGATGATGGAACGTCGTCGTTAAATGTGAATTCGCGATCTTATAATCGCTTTGCAACTATTCCAAGCATTTTAAGGTGACAAAGGTGTGGCAAACTCTCAAGAAAGAAACTGGTATGACCAAGACTCAATTTAAGCGCTGACGTTCTCCCTAAAACCTCAAATTAGGTCATTTTATGTTATATTAGGGAGTTTAAGAAACCACGGCGGCTACGGCGAAGAAAACATCACTTCAAAATATACGTTTGAGCTATTCTGAGTACTTCATGATTATTCTATCTTGTTTATATTATTCAATATGAGCGAAGTGTCCTATAACTGGATTGGTAAGGACGGATTTGAAGTAAAGAGTGAGACTGAAAGATTCACTGTAGTTTGTCCACGTTGTCGTCAAAACCTTCAAATTGGTCATTTCACGTAGTAGTTTTGACGAGTACGGGAGAGAAATGTTTAAAAATGTGTGCCGCACGTGCAGCACGATTATTTTGGTTCTTTTAACCAATAATATTACTGCTTTTTGGCGTTGTCGTTGCCGTAGCCGTCGTCGTTTCTTAAACTCCCAATTTTTTTTGCTGACGACGGCAAAGAAATGGACAAAAGTGAAAAGCATGCACGTGTAGAGCGTGCAGTGCTATAGCTTTTGCTCACTAAATATGCTAATTTGTGACGTTCTCGTTTCCATCACCGTTGTCGTTAGGGACCTTAAGATTTACGACGACGACAGTCGACGAAAACGCCGTCACCTCAAAATATAACTTGGCTCTATCATAACTCTCTCGCTATTATTTACGTCCTACGTCCTACGTTTACGTCCTACAATATGGGCGAGGTATCCTAAAAATAAATTGGAACGAGTTAGCGCTTTCAGAGTAAAAAGAGAAAATGAAAGATTCTCTGTTGCATGCTTACTTTGTCTTCAAAACCTCCAATTTGGTAATTTCACGTCGTGGTTATGCAGAGGACGACAAACATACTTGCTAAAATTCGTGCTGCACGTGTAGCCCGATTATTTATGCCCTTTTAACCAATGATATTATTGTTTTGTGGTGTTGTTGTAGTCGTATCTGTGGTCGTTTCTTAAACTCCCCGTTGCTAATGCTCCTTAGTGACTGAGGAAGTTAAATTAAGAAACGACGACGGCTGCAGCTACGGTAATGCCACAAAACGATAATATCATATCGGGTAAGAGAGGAAACATAATCATGCTGAAGGTGCGGTACGCATTTCTGCTCATGTTTTTGCGTTACTCTGAGCAAAGTTCATATAGATGGATTGGTTATGAAACTCATAAAACTTCGAAAGCGAGAACAGTGACATCGCGCGCTTCACGTCAACTAGACCGTAGGTGACCATGCACAATCTTTTGGCCTCGTTTTGAATGAATTAATCGAAACTTTTGATTGGCTGCATTTTGGACAAAAGGGTGTGGCTTGCGCATGGTCAGGGCCAAAGCAGCAAACAAAAAACATAAAACAAAGAAACTTGTCGAGTTTCATAACCATCTCCATATATTTGAGGTCTTCAAATTTGAGGTTTTTACGACAACGTAATCATACAAATGTGAACCTTTCGTTCTCCATTTTCACTCCGAAACCGCTCCTAGCCAATTTAGTTTTAGGATACTTCGATCACATTGTGCGACGTGAACAAGATGGAAGAATAATGGCAAAAGCCTGAGACTTACGATGGAGCAAATTATATTTTGAGGTGACGTTTTTTTCGCCGCCGGTTGCTGTCGTGGATCTTAAAGTGGGGCTCATCCTCGGAGTAAAAACCTGTGAAACTCACAGATGACGTAACACAAAGGAAAACAAAAGAGCAAAAAAACATCAAACAATAACCTAACCCCATCACGAGCTAATAAAACAAAGAAAAAGTTTCACAGGTTTTTACACCGAGGTAAACCCTAAAGTGGGGACCTTAAGATGTACGACAAAACATTTCAGGTCTTTGTTATTTAGGCAGAGTACCGCATATATATGTGTGTGTTACAATGCGTGCCACACGTGCAGCAAGATTGTTTTTCCTCTTCAGTTATCCAATGATATTAGGGAGTTTTAGCAACGACTTCGGCTACGGCAACGACAACGCCACAAAGCAAGAATATCATTGGTTAAGGATTGAAAAATACTGACGTGCAGCACGCATTTCAATGCCGTAATCCACAAAACAACAACTTGAAATCACCCAATTTCAGGTTTTGACGACAACGTGAACATAGAACAGAAAATCGTTCAGTTTTTATCTTCACTTTAGAACCTTTCCTATAAATCCAGTTACACGATAATTTGCCCCTTTTGTTGAAGGTGAACAAGATAGAATAATCGCGAAATACTTCACGTAGCTCTAAGTCATTTTTGGAAGTCAAGTTGCCATTGCTGTTGTCCTTGCTAAAACTCCCTGTTATTGTTTTGTGGTGTTGTCCTTGCCGTAGCCGCGCCGTTTCTTAAACTCCTAAAGAAACGATGACAAATGCGGCAACGACAACGCCAGAGAGCAAGAATATGGTTGGTTGAGGGGGGTGGCACTTAATCACGGAAAGACAATGTTTGCTAAGGAAGCTTTTCAGCCAAAGAGCCCTAGAAAAAGGTTGCATGGATGGTTCTATGAAGTATCTTTTTGCAATGGGCAATCTTACATCACTTCAATTAGAAGGCACATGCCCAATTACTCCCAGTCCTCTGCGGTGCCTTTCAGTGAAAAACATGCAAAAACTCTCAGGAAACAAAAGGAAGAGGCGGTCCCATCATTTTTCGTAAACTGTAATCATGAAATTTATATTTGGACAAAAAATGGAACTGATATTTTGAAAAGTGTATCAAAGGTGGGCCTTATGAGGCCATATTTTTTTGAGAAATAGACTTCAGTGCTGAGTTTTTAGGCATTTTTTGTTTTGGTCACCTGATTTACCAAATATGGCTGAGAGTCGAATCAGACAAAAAAAATATGTTAAATAGAACACACTTGGCAAAAAAAAAAGTCACTGTAGAGTTAAAGGGACTCGAAAAATGATTATTTGAAGGGGTCCATAGCAACAGTTTGGTAGTTAAGAGCCAGCCCCCTTAAAAAGAAAAAGAAATAATCGTGCTGCACGTGTGGCACGTATTTTGAAAATTACTTTACGGTATTCTGCAAAACAACGAGTTGAAAGAACCACATTTAAGGTTATGACGACTACGAGAGTATATAACATTAAATCGGTCATTTTTTAATCTTTACTTGAAAACCGCTCGTACCAACCCAGTTATACGATAATACTTCACCCATATTGTAAAACGTAGACAAAATGGAATAATCGCTGAGTTTTTAAGATAGCGTCAAGCTGCATTTTGAAGTGAGTCCGATGTTTTCTAACCCATCTAGTCTTCGTGGTTTCTTTTAAAAGCTCTCCGATACTAGAGCTTCCTACCAAAGAAACGGAGACAGCAACAAGAACGTCATCTCAAAATACAAATTTGCGCAATTTTAACCAATTGACTCCTGAACCGAACCCCATAGACGAGTAAAATTGTCTGGCGTTAGACAGAGTAAAATCTATTAAATGTCACTCTCACGAGTCAATGGGTTGTAATCACTCCGTAAAAAATTGAGATCTTTTTTATATGACAAATATGTGCCGGTTATCCGGCATGCAGAAATGAAACTGGTGCGACAGGCGTTTGAGTTTGACTGTATTCTCGCCTGCTGACATTTTCCATAAACTATCGCTTCGTTGTTTGGCAGGGGACAGCAAAGAAACGAAGTAAAATGGAAAACCTGTTTGACTCCAATGATCTAAAAGTTTATTCCCCTCGCTACTTTTATAGATCTCTTAGTTGGCAGGTCATGAGAATTTGATGGTTTATCGGTATGGTACCCTTGAGCTGACAATAATCTTCATTCTCAGTACTTTTTTACCTGACAGTGCATTGTAATTGAGAGGTGAATTTACATACTGATCTCTCAGTCTTTCAGGTATGATTCATGATGGTCCGTACAATTCATGAGAAAATTTCTAAGACGACGATCCTGCTCGAACTGTCTTCGAATTGACGGTTAAAACTGGCGACTTTCAGGGACATGAAATGCCACTGGGCCCACAGGCTCCCCAGGCTGAAAATATGTGGTGTATGCGACAGCTTGTGTATATAGAGAATTGTATGGGAAAATCACCGATCGTAAAAAAATTGTGTAAATAACTATCTCATTTGAAATAAAGTTTTCCTACCTCAAAAGTGTGACGAACCTGTCTCTTGTGCCGAGTTTAGAGCCATTCTGACGCCGTTTAGTGAAGTTATCCGGAAACCGTTACTAAACGAATAGGAAGGCCGACCACTCCATCCATCGCTGGCCAGACCTTACTCCACAAATCGTTTTCTCCTCAACAGGAAAAGTCCCGAATCGCAATAAAAACAACAGTTCCATAAAGCCCAATAACTGTCACTCCAAATACGTGTGTTTTGGCGGCCGAAAGACTCGTGAAGAACGAAAACTTTGCCTTAAAATTCACCTCTTCGGCTTTCCTCAGAGGCTTGTGACCGGGCAGTCAACAACGGCCGCTCGCACACTCATTTGAACGCCACATGAATTTTTCAGCTGTCTATAACTCTTTAACCCGCACTTCAATATGCATTCATTTTAGATACGATAAAGATACTTGGAGACTAAGGGGTAGATAGTGGGGTAAGGGTGTCTACTATAAGAGACAATTGCTTAAATTGTCCAGATAAGTGAGAGGATCACTTGTCTCTTTCGTCTTTAACCCGCACTTCAAATATGCATTCATTTCAGATACGATAAAGATACTTGGAGACTAAGGGGTAGATAGTGGGGTAATGGCGTCTACTATAAAAGACAATTGCTTAAATTGTCTAGATGAGTGTGAGGATCACTTCTCTCTTTCGTCTTTAACCCGCACTTCAAATATGCATTCATTTCAGATACGATAAAGATACTATGAGACTAAGGGGTAGGTAGTGGGGTTAGGGTGTCTACGATAAGAAACATGAACTCGGTTGCCCAGGGGTAGAAAGCGGGCTAAGGACTGAGTCTTTGACTCCCAGGAGTAATCAGCAAGTAAATTCTCCTCATAATCTCAATAAAATCTCTGTCAAACAGGTATTGAGACCATTTTCTCATGACTACTCAACAAAGAAAGCTATGGTACTAGTTAGGAGTCAGAATGAACGTTTTCGATCTTGGGAATAAAAGGGTCAACAAAGGAAATAAGAGAAGACAAGAAAACGTAGTCTTTTTCGTCCTTAAGATATTCTCCTTGCCCTAACCTGACCGTGGGGAAGAACGTTTTGGTTCCTTATGGAAAATGACGGTATGAGCCTTGAACTCAGGTTGAAAGATGTTTCTACGGTAATCCTCAGTTAAGAGCATTTCAGGACCCCTTAAACTCGCTGCTTCCGATAAGTAGAATAAGACGATTAAACTCTCTTGTTAAATTGATTTAATTCATAAACAAAACACTATATTTACACAAAGCAAAGTAATCGAGAAATTTCCTTGATAAGACCTTTAAAAAAATTTATAAAAAGGATACCCAAAAAAGATTATTTGTTTCGCCTTGAAAACGCAGGAATACATAGATACCGCCTGTACACAATAAAAACAACATTTAAGCGAACACCTTAATAAATTACTCTACAAGGATGTTGTCAGATTTGTTGAACCTGAATGTGAAAAGCTGCAGCAATCTTTGCAGCTTAATAGACCTAACAACATTAACGTGCATATTGATGCATCAATTAAAGCATTGAATAGGCCTTTTTGGATATATTAAAATTAAGCTTGAAAGAGAGGTTTAGAGGACAAAGACAAAGGAAAGTGGATATGTAATTATTTTTCACATTCATTCGATAGTGTTTCGATCTTTTTTGTCCTCACTGCCTCACTATCAAGCTGAATATTTGACATTTGGAGAATGGCCTATTGAAACTAGCATTTGCCTTAAATAGTTGCCACTAAAATTCATTTGTTATTAACACGTACATAAATTTATTTTACAAGAATCAGATTACTGAGCCTGAATCTGAAAAGCCTCAGCACTCTTTGTATCTTAGAGACCTGACAAAATTAATCAATGTGTTGTTGTCGCTTTAAATGCTGTAATTTGCATTATCTGATATAATTTTTTCCTTCAGAATGGAGTCATGACTACTCTGAAACGTCGAATTTCACCTTTTTTATCGTTCGTTTTTACCGTTTTGTGCTTATATCTCTTTTAATACGAACGTGTTGCTGATACATAAATGAAAGCACCAAACCGAAACTAACATTTGCCCAAATAATTTCTACTAAAATTCATTTGTTATCCTGCTCTCACATATTCAGGAGCACTGTGCTCCAAAGAAAAGTAGAATTTCACCAAAAAAGGTATTTTAAAAAACACTTGTTCAGAACTGATTTAGATATCATCACAGTAACTTGTAAAGAGCATTCATGTACAGACACATTTCTTGGACTACGTTTATACACTAGAGGAAAAGTTTCCATTCAAATCTCTCGGGGTTTATAATGCATTTACATGGTAATGTAGCATTGACATTAAAATAATATGAACATACTTGGCACAAAACGTTTTATTCTCAAAGGATCTCAATTGGGCACAACACTGAGTTAGCCGATTTAGTCTATTTTAAAAAAGAGACAAAGAATGTGGTGCAACGAGACTAACGCTTTTAACATTTGACTGGCTTAAGTTCTTTGTGAAATTGAAGTAGATTAAAAAAAAAACCGACGGAAGTATAAAAAGTCATCGGATTGCGCGCCCGCTGCCTATCATCGATGCGGACATCTTGAGTACCACATCTTCCTTTCTATTTTATGTAAAATACCTAATTAAAGCGGTACTATGACCAAAAATCAATTTTTCTTTTTCTTTGGATTTCAAAACTACGTTAACTTAACACTAAGTGACCCAAGTTTTAAGCTTTGATTTCAAAATTTTAACTGACATTTTCCTATTAAATGGTCTGCCATTACTATAACTTTAAAATCTTGAGAGAGCTGGATCGAGAAGAAAATGACGTCAAAGACCCACAAGTCACAGTGCGTGTGTAAGCGGCTGACTTGATATCCAGAAGGGATAAACTATAGACCGTATTCATAAATGGCGGTCACATCTATAATTCTTTTGTCCACGTGCAAATTAGCCTACCAAGCCTCATTTTAGAGCAAAAATTCTTTTCAATTCACTGTATGGTATCGAGGCTTGGTAGGCTAATTTGCACTTCGACAAAAGAATTATAAATTGGCCGCCATTTATGAATAAGGTCTATAATAAACTGCATTTACGCGCTGAAACGTTTAACTAGTGAATAAATGACGTCACTTACCCTTAGATCCAACCCACTAATGTGCAATCGGTCAGCTTTGAACGTAAGTAAAATCCAAACATTTGGCCAGTCAAATGTTCAGCAAACAGTTTTTCAAAATCCGAAGAAAAAAAGACTCGACTGTGATTTTTTATCAGAGTAACACTTTAACTGAAACATATCTCAAGGGACAAACTGGGTGTATTTCTATGTATGTAAGCCCTTAATTTCTCGTGACGCACTAGCAAGAAAGTGACTTTTAACTTTTCAGTGCATGCTTACCAACAAACAAGGAGGGGGGGGGGGGGGGGGAAGAAGAGGTGAAGTGAGATAGTCGTCATGAACAACACCGTGAACTCTAAGCCGACGACAACGGCTACGAGAACGCCATAAATTTGCATATTTAGTGAGCAAAAACAATAGCCCTCCACGTGTTTTTTACATTTTGCTACATTTTTTTTGCCGTTCTCGTCTTGACTACGACGTGAAAGATCAAATTTGAGGTCATGTGGAGAACGAGAGAACATGACTATTTTCTCTCTAAATATCCACACTGCATTCATCAGTTTTATTCCTGGATTGTGTATTCACACTTTCCAAGCCGAGGAGAGACATGGAAAATTATTACAGTAAAAGGAAATAATATTTTTACACAACAACATTCTCGTAGTCGCCGTCGTCCTTGCTTATTGTGAGTCATGATCCTGTTGGCGTCGATGTAAACACTGAAACCTTTAGAAAGAAGATCACGCTCACCACTGAAACCCAAAATCGATGCGAGAGTCAAAACTAATGCGGGGAGCACGAATGGAGTTGTGAAACAAATCCAAAGTAGTAAGGGCGGTGTTTCCTGCAAGGGCGTAGGAAAGTGAAGTAGCACCCTCAGCACCAATGGAGTTGTAAGACAAATCCAAAGTAGTAAGAGAGGTGTTTCCTGCGAGGGCCTGGGAAAGTGAAGTAGCACCCTCAGCACCAATGGAGTTGTAAGACAAATCCAAAGTAGTAAGAGAGGTGTTTGCTGCGAGGGCCTGGGAAAGTGAAATAGCTCCCTTAGAACTAATGAAGTTCCCAGACAAATCCAAAGTAGTAAGGGAGGTGTTTCCTGCGAGGGCCTGGGAAAGTGAAGTAGCACCCTCATCACCAATGGAGTTGCGAAAAAAATTCAAAGTAGTAAGGAAGGTGTTTCCTGCGAGGGCCTGGGAAAGTGAAGTAGCACCCTCAGCACCAATGGAGTTGTGAGACAAATTCAAAGTAGTAAGGGAGGTGTTTCCTGCGAGGGCCTGGGAAAGTGAAATAGCTCCCTTAGAACTAATGGGGTTCCAAGACAAATCCAAAGTAGTAAGGGAGGTGTTTCCTGCGAGGGCCTGGAAAAGTGAAGTAGCACCCTCAGCACCAATGGAGGTGTGAGACAAATTCAAAGTAGTAAGGGAGGTGTTTCCTGCTAGGGCCTGGGAAAGTGAAATAGCACCCTCATCACCAATGGAGTTCGAAGACAAATCCAAAGTAGTAAGGGAGGTGCTTACTGCGAGGGCCTGGGAAAGTGAAGTAGCACCCACAGCACCAATGGGGTTCAAAGACAAATCCAAAGTAGTAAGGGAGGTGTTTCCTGCGAGGGCCTGGGACAGTGAAGTAGCACCCTCATCACCAATGGAGTTCGAAGACAAATCCAAAGTAGTAAGGGAGGTGTTTACTGCGAGGGCCTGGGAAAGTGAAGTAGCGCCCTCAGCACCAATGGAGTTGGCAGAGAAACTCAAAGCAGTAAGGGAGGTGTTTACTGCGAGGGCCTGGGAAAGTGAAGTAGCACCCTCATCATCAATGAAGTTGTCAAACAAATTCAAAGTAGTAAGGGAGGTGTTTACTGCGAGGGCCTGGGAAAGTGAAGTAGCACACTCAGCACCAATGGAGTTGCGAGAAAAATCCAAAGTAGTAAGGGAGGTGTTTACTTCAAGGGCCCGGGAAAGGGCAGCAATGCTCGTACGTGATTCGAAGTATATTCGAATTTGCGTCAAATCAAGACTTTTGCCAAAGGTATAAGCTAATTTAGTATACAGGTTTTCGGAGCAAGTTTTACATTCCCCTATGACATCTAAAGCCAACTTCAGGTACAAGTTTACGTCATGCGGAGATCTGCGGCCTCTCACATTTACAAGTGAGGCAACACCATTCACAATCGACACTGCCGTTTCCTCGGATTGCGATGCTATGATTCCACTCATGAACATGAAAACTTGATTTAGTTCACGAAAATATCTTTCGTCAGTCAGAACTGACTCCTTATCAATTTCTCCATCCAGGATAGAAAACGCAAGATGTAGACCAGAAAAGAATTCTTGAAAACTCTTGTGAAAAAAGCTATAACGGAAACAAGGCGTTCTCTTGCTACCGCCAGCCTGGATCGAGAGAAAGCCAAATTTAATGATTAGACTTTCCGTGAAATTCCCTTCGACGTCTTCGAAATGCCCCTCTCCTTTAAAAAGAGATTCTTGTGCCATTCTCCCTAGGGTCATCAGTTCCTTCTTGTAAACTATTAGAAGGTCTTTACCACTACTTGGTAAATGGTTCTTCATTTCGTATCGTCTCAAAACGAAGAGAACAATCTCTACGTACAGCTGTGTTCTGTTGTTTGGTAGAATGCCGCCAAAATCTTCGAAAAGCACACAAAGCAGAAGTGTATTTAAAGGATTTTTTGTCAGTTCTGCTAAAGGTCCGTAAATATGCTGATCATCATCGTCATCGTCATCGCCATCGCCATCATCATCGTCATCGTCGTCATCATCTTCTTCTAAAGATCGTTTAATACGCTGATCATCATCGTCATCAACGTCATCTTCATCATCACTGTCATCATTAACATCATCATAATCATCATCATCACCATAATCATCATCGTGATCGCCATCGTCATCAACATCGTCATAGTCGTCATCATCATCATCCGGATGCCACAGTAATTTTATCAGCTTTTCTCCCATTTGTATTGCGTGTCGAAAATACTTCCTTATAAAACACTCCGCATCATTTCTGATAAATCCAAGAATCTCCAACAGGGTGTCCGAGTAGGGTCTTACTTCATTTCCTTCTTCGTGACGAGAAGCAAGAACAATGTTACAACCAGGGAGCAGCTTTCCTTGAATAAGACTAAAGTACACATCCAATTTTTTAGGGTCTGCCTCATCTAACCCATCGAGTACTAACAGGACTTTAGAAGGGTTTTCTCGCACGAACTGGAAAAACGTTTCTTTTAACTCTGGGTCAACTTCTTCCGGCAGAATTTGATCGTCGATAGCCTTCCAGATTGTAGAATCAATTTCACGACATCTGAGGAGAAGCAGCACCTCTACTCTTGGGAAAGACTTGTCCCATTCGCGGTCTTGTTCAGTTGCCCAATCATATGCCAGCTTTTGACAGTAGGTGGTCTTTCCCATGCCAGGTTCACCCTCAATCAGTACAATCCGTGGATGTTGGCACTCTTCGTGTGATGTAAAAATACTCGTCATGTTGGTGATTTCTTTCTTCAGCGTTCCGCGTGTCTTTTCTTTTGAGACTATCCTAAGTCTTGTGAAAATATTCTCTAGTGGGTAGCTGAACCCTTTACACCAAGGAACTGGAAAAACCACCCCTTCACGCCTTTGGTAAATTTGTCTTATGGATTCTATGATATCACTTTGACATGAAGAACTAGCTGCAAAAACAAACAAACACCAAGAAAATAGGGTCAATTTAGAAGTTGATTGACTCACAGTTACTAGCTTTTCCTTTTTCAGGGGTGAGAGACGATTTCCAATTTCAAAGCGAAAATCCATCCCTTCCTTCTGGTAGACTATTTTTGGCTTACCGATTTCCTAGCTAATCCGTCTTCACATTAAGATTCATTATTCACACGAATAAAGTGTGCGAGTCAAGTTTCGTGAAGAAATTGCGAGAATGTACTGACGCAAATATATTTGCTGAAAAGCTGGCGGGTCAGAAAATGACTATCACAAGATAAATTTGATCCTGTGAGCTAATTTAGAGGTGTCAGTGGTATGCAAGCCCTCTTGGCTGATTTTCCTACGTATCGCCGCTTTACAAGTCATTTCTGGTACACACACAAGCAGAGTTTCTAAATGAACCTGTTGTCCTATCCACGTTTGTTTTCATACAAAAATTCCCACATAATGTTTTCTGCCGGCGTGCATACGTGTTAGGCTTGCATATCACAGTGCTTAGAGGTAAGAACTAAAACAAGCACGAGTTAACATAAAACCAACACAATATTACAGGAATAATAATATATTCAAATTGAAATGCAGTGACAATTATAATGAAGTAACAAATCCACTTGAAAACCACGTTGGGCAGAGCAAAAAAGCTCATGTAAAAATTGCTTATTTTTGCGCAACACATTTTACTGTAATATTTTGGACATATTGATTTTTAAGATTGTATGATTTTTTTCGCCTCGTCGATTTCCAACATGGTCAAATTGCCTCTATCGCAGTTATTTAAGGTCACATATACCTTTCATTCGATGAGAAGACAGGGAAGAAGATGGAGAGCTTTCGCTTGTAAATAGGACCTGACGTTGTTCATCTGCCAAAATCACATAACAAACCATACATGACTGAAGGGCATTCGCATAAACGGCGCACACGATACGAGCTCATTTGAATCGTTATCTCACTTCAGTTTTTGCCGTAATAGCAAAAGGTCACAGAAAAGATTAAGATGCTGACTCGAGCAGTGGTGGCGCAGTGGTGGCACAAGGATGGTACAGGGCTGGTGCAGGGGTGAAAGGACTCGCCTCCCACCAATGTGGCCGAGGTTCGATTCTCGGTCCCGGCGTCATATGCATATTACTTAGGTTGGTAATTATATTTTTGACATTGGAAAGGTTATCATAATTTCAATTCAGGCAATGCTCACGGTGTCACTCGCATCCAACTGTGTCTTCAAGTGTACGCAACGTTTAGGCTCATGACGCCACAAAGGCCAAATAAAGAAAGCGCTGTCACGGTAATGTCTAGAAACTAATCCCCCGGGAATTGAACGTTGCATCTTTTGTTCAGTTAAAGAAACCAAGGCACCTTATCACGTGAGTAAACAGGCTCTATTCGAGAATTGTCCTTCCAACAGCCGCTTTGTACTTGTGAAAGTCCTAATTATTCCTTACCGGACTTTCTCTTTAATTTTCCTTGTGCTTCTGATGGCATCTGAGGCTCGCAGGAAGCATCTGTCGAAATAAATGAAGGCGAACAATACGTGAGTCTTTCAGAGTTACAGAAAAACATGGTCAAATTGAATCCAACATGGTGAAATTCCCGTAAGGTCATTTATACCTTCTCTTCGATGAGAAGCCACAGAAGAAGATGGGAAGCCTTTACTTGTAAATAGGAGATGAGTTTGTTCCTTGGCAGAAACATCTGTAAAAGTCAAATACAACAAACCATACATTACTTTACAGTAAGTTGGAATTCGCATAAATGATAAACGGCATACACAATACGAGCTTATTTGAAGCTTAATCTCATTATTTCTGGCTCAACAACTCTTACCAGCAGCGAGCCATTTGATTGACCCTTTTGGGAATTCTTCTAGCTAGACAGCAGGCACCTAAACTATCTACTCTTCGTAACTAACACAACACATAAAAAGAACGTGTCTAGGTTTCGTTTTTTGGCAGACGTAAGACTGTACAAGCAGTATCTACAGTGTACATCAACACATTTCGCGCGGTGATCTCATGGTTAGTGTGCTCGACTCCGGATCGAGTGGTCCGGGTTCGGGTCCTGGCCGGAGACATTGTGTTGTGTTCTTGGGCAAGACACTTTACTCTCACGGTGCATTTCTCTACCCAGGTGTATAAATGGGTACCGGCGAATTTATGCTCGGGGTAACCCTGCGATGGACTGGCTTCCACTCCAGGGGGGAGTAAAATTACTCCTAGTCGCTTCATGCTACGGAAACCGGAGATAAGCGCCCGCCTGATAGGCTTTCTAGGCGAAAATCTTAATTCAAAGAACTGTTCTGTCAGCTAAATTTCGAGTCAGATTAAAATTTGCTTCAGTTTACATGATTTTACCTGCGTGTTTCTTAGACTCTTCCTCTTCTTCTCGTGCTTTCTTTGATGAAAGGCGATGATCAGTCAAAGAGATATCTGTAAATATTTGAAAGTAAAAATTTGAAACACCTGCAATCTTGGATAAAACTCTTGGGAAAAATTCTGGCGTGAAAATCCTTGGATATGCACTCTCAATTTTGTCCTCACTGTACCCCATAACATTGTTGATAATATGGTGAAAACTACCGTGCAACCCTTTGGCCGTTTCTTAACCAACATTGGATTAGGGGGAGGAGGGAAAGTATGTAGAAGGTACTCTTTTATTACACAGACAAACGAGCAAATGACCATTTTTCAGTGGTGTGTCACATTTCCCACCTAATTTTGTCCAAGATTGTGGGTGGGAGGTAGAATTCAGTTTTTTCCTTAAAAACAGAAGGTCACAGGAAAGATTCAGATGCTCACTTGAAATGATCCAAAGAGCTACTAGGGTCGATAATTATATTGGGTATTGGGTAAAATGGAGACTAAGGTTATAATGTAGGAAAAGCCCAAACCCTTTGGAAGTGCTAACAGTTAGCACTTCCGAACAAGACGTGAATCGCTCACAGCTAAGAAAAAAACTATGAGTATGAAGAAAATCAAGATATGACACTGACTTCCACTTTATTTATTTTTCTATTCAGCGTTGTAAGGGTTCAGTATCAGTGAATTAGATTTTTAGCTGCCGTTTCCATCAAATTTTGAGTTAATGAAGCTGCCCTTCACAGTTTTATGTCTACATGATCCTCATGCGGCTAACCAACTTTCTACAATCCTGGTCACAAGTGTTGGGACAGTTCACGGCAGATGACTTCACAGGCAGCCTTTATTAAGACCTAGACGGCCGCGTGGGTCCGTCTACCCCCCTTGCCTCTGTCAACGTCGATAAAAATCTTGGAAAAAAAAAAACCTTGACAATATAGCTTCAGAACAGCCACGTTTCAAGAATTGTTCGCCTCCAAGAACGGTATTCTCCAACTAAAGTGACTATAAGATAGATAAAAAACAGTGAATGTAGACATCCAGTTGAATAAATAGATAAATAAAACTAATTCTGGACATTAACCTGAAACTTAGCGACGTTTCGCCGAGAACCACTAGGCTTCCTCATGCACGATCGTTGGTGCAGGCCGTAATTAGGTGCATTTCTGGACATAAGTGAGGCCGAGATGCATGATGGGACACCACGCAAAGCAGTGTTATATTTTCAGTGGGGCACCCGCAAACAATGCCTAGGCTAAGATAAAATATGGGAGAATCAGCCTCAGGCGATTGGGAGCGGGTAGCTCCCGGAAAGAGGGCAGGTTTCATCGCTGCCGGGAGGAGGGTGGGGCGAAGCGAAGTAGGCAACGAAGTGGGCTCTATGCCTCCCTCCAAAAGCCCGAAGAGTTATAGGAGACTGGCTGGACGCTGAGCGGCGAGACAGATAAAGAGGCTAAATCAACTGAAGGAACTAAAATACGCAAAATCTCGCGAGACAAACTGGTTAATTTGGAAAACAAAAACACAAAGCTCTCGTCAGACCAACTTTCTTAGACAACAAGAGCAAACAAATTCCGCGATACACACTCGCAATGTTAAGAAAAACCTAAGAACCGGCGCAACCAACTCCCTAAAACGTTAACGCTTTCATCCGGTAGGAAAAATTTCGCAAAAAAAAGAAAAAAAAAAAAAAGGAAAATTCGGCGAGACACACTCGCTGGAGCAGCTGAAATCCAGCGAGACAACTCGCTATAATGAAAAACCAACGAGACGCACTCGCTATAATGCTAATATCCAGCGAAGTACACTCGCTGTGACGCTGACATCCAGCGAGACACACTCGCGACAACACTGACCTCAAGCGAGACACAATCGCTATAAAGCTAACATCCAGCGAGACAACTCGCTGTAATGAAAAGACCAGCGAGACACTCCCGCGAGAACACTGACATCCAGCGAGACACACTCGCGATAAAGCTGACATTCAGCGAGACAACTCACTATAATGAAAAGACCAGCGAGACAGTCGCCATAATGCTAGTAACCCTGACATCCAGCGAGGTATACCCGCTATAACGCCAATAACCAGCGAGGCACAATCGCTGTGACGTTGACATCCAGCGAGACACGCTCGCGAAAACACTGACATCAAGCGAGACACACTCGCTATAAAGCTAGCAACCAGCGAGACAACTCGCTATAATGAAAAGACCAGCGAGACACACTAGCTATAATGTTAATATCCAGCCAGACACACTCGCTGCAACGCTGACATCCAGCGAGACACACCCGCGAGAACACTGACATCCAGGGAGACACACTCGCTATAATGCAAAGATGCAGCGAGACACACTCGCTAAAAGGCTGACATCCCGCGAGACGCACTCGCAATGACGTGAAAAACTAGCGAGACATACTTGCTATCACGCTAACGACCATCGAGGCACAATCGCTATAACATCGAAAACCAGTGAGACACGGGCGCTATAAACGCTAACAACCAGCGAGACACACTGGCATGAAGAGCGTAACACCGGCGAGACAAACTCGCATTACGCCAAAATCCGGCGAAAACAATTTCGCCGGCGAGGTAAACTCTAGAACGGCTAAAGAGCAGCTAAAATTGGCGAGGCAACCACGCTGATTTGGACAACTGGGACAAACAAATTCCATACCACGAGGTATAAGAACGCTAAAACTACAAAATCCAGTGCAACTGTGAAACAAACGAGCCTAAGCCTAGTTACGGGTGCTAACGAACCCGTGATAACAACTGGGACAGCTGCCATATCAACGACAGCAGAAACCTGGTCCGCCATGGAAAACTAGAGAAACGGGGCAACGATGAACACGCGCAAAACGAAACGAAGCGAAGTAGGCAACGTCGCATTCGAAGGCAGAGCACAGAGGAGCGAGACCTGAAGTCCTAGTGTGACTAAATAGAGGAATGTGGTGACGTAATACGTCCCCGCGGACCCAGAACTGCACGCTGAATACGTGAGAACAGGGATAAAAGGGGCATGGTATGCGAGCCCCCCAGGGAAAATAGTGGTCTAATGAACGATCCTACACTTGGCGAACGCTGTGCCTTTACAGCAGAGCAGGTGTCGACCTTGATAGCATTATACCTAGACATCTCTTACTTTTCGTTCAAAGGAAAGTATTATAAACAACACCATGGTTGCGCGATGGGTTCCTAAATCTCCCCTGTTATCGCCAAGTTATACATGGAACTCTTCGAACAACACGCTTTGTCAACATTCCCTGGTCTGAAACCGAGACTGTGGCTCAGATATGTAGATGAAACCTTTGTCATACTAAATGCAGATTACAGGACTCCTTTTTCAACTTCATCCACTTGCTGGACACTAACATCAAGTTCACACAGGAGAATCCAAAGGACAACACTCTAGCGTTTCTCGACATGGCTGTTCACCGACATCAGGACGGCACGTTAACTACCAAGGTGTATTGCAAGCTTACCAATACGGACCAGTATCTTCGTTTTGAATTCAACCACCCACTTATACACAAATTACGGGGAATAAGAACACTAGACTATCGAGCTGAAACAGTCAGTTTTAGTCTCGAAGATACTGAGGCTGAGAAATCTCATATCCGTGAATCTCTGCGATCATGTGGTTACCCCAAATGGTCCTTCCACAAAGCCACAAAGCCCCAAGATAACAACGGAGCGGCCCCCCGCAGATGTAACAACTGGGTAACCATCCCCTCTCGGGTATCACTGCCACAATAAAGAACACTTTTCGAGCCTTTGGCGTGTCTACATTCTTCAAGCCTGTCAACACTCTAAGAGAAAAGCCCAATGAAAATAAGTGCAACCTGGTTTATTGCATCAAATGCGCCCACCCGGACTGTGATGAATCGTACATTGGGGAAACTAAACAGGCCCTAAAACAACGATTGAACCAGCACCTAAAGCCGAGTTCCAGCGGGAT
>OX421446.1:51288479-51305979 GCA_949126865.1 Montipora capitata
GAACTGACAACTATTTTGATTGCAAAACTGTTATTGCATTAAATTAAATTAAAAAATGAACTTTTCCCTCCATCCCTTGCTTTAAACTGTCTCCTTTATTTTCTCTCAGAATACTGTCCTTTTATCCTCCGTGATGAAGACCTTACGGATAGTGCCTACTAATTCAAAGTATTTTTGCACGGTTTACTGAATTTTTGGGAAAAGCAGATCTTAACAAGTGTTATTGAAATCCAAAAAGATAATTATAATTGGGGCTAACCACGCATTTACTCGAAGATAATTAATCAACAATATTTGTAAAAAGCTCTGTGAAAAATACAAAGCAATTTAGGGCGTTCTTTTCCAAATTGAAGCTCAACTATCTCCGAATAATGCTTGGTTACCTCCACTTTTCTTTTTGAACACCAAGAGCACTTGCTACAGCTGTAAGTTCTGCGCAAAAATACAAATGTATCCCTGTAAGTACCACCCATACTCCAGGAAATCCAAGTATCTCAAGATGCACAGAACGTACTGTATCTGCAATAACAATAGTAGGCACCATCCTTAATGCACCTTTTTGCTCATCTCAGCTGTTTAAAGCCACCTACATGCAGTAAAGATCTAAGAGATAGACTAATATTGTGCTGAGTTCAAAGCAGACAAGATGTCTGGAAATTAGTTTGATCAAACCACCTCTTAGTTTCAGACATTAAATACAGCTCAGACGTCTTTTGATGTCATTCAGTAGAACTAGAAAGATGTTGAAAGCTGCTGAGTGAGTCAACCAATGCAGATGTTTTTTTTTTAGATCTAGCTCTAAATAAAAACAGAGTTTTAAGCTTTGAGAGAAACTTACACATAGAAAATAGTTAAACTTTAAGATGACATATTTTATAAGGTTTCAAGTTTCAAATGTGGTCAAATCACATTGTATAGATTTTACATTGAAGTGATGCTTTGACTCTGTGCATATTAACTACAGTACAATGTAGTTTGTTACCTAAAAATTTCTGTTTGTTGCTGTAACACCAAGAAAATTTACTTGTTAATGAAGAATCTTTTCCCTGCAAAACAGGTGACTGCAAGAAGTCTACAAGAGACAAAAACAGCGAGAAAATGGATTAAAAACTCATGTTTTGATAATCATTAAAACAGTAGATTGATTATATAATTAATTTAAATGATAACCCTTAGTCCATTTCGTGCAGTGAGCCAGTCAGTAAAATTACAGTAAAGTTGGACAAAATTGTGGTGAATTGAATATGAAGATGTTTCAAAATTACACATACTGGTGATGTTAAACATGTAGATTACTGTACAATGACTTTGTACATGCTTATTGTACATACCTGCAATAACTCTTTAATTTATAATTCATAAAAGTCTGGAAATGACATCTTTGGTCAAGGTTCCTCCTTTCAAGAGAACAAAACCGAAAATGAGCACTGAGAGATTAAATCACTACAGAAGAGACAAGAATTAAAGCATCCACTTTTAAGATGTCATGCTCAATAATATTATTAATTAGTATACATAATAAATTAAGTTGCACATCTAATTCGAAAGTTCAGAAGGAATTGCTTTCAAAAATACGGTACCCCTGAGAACAAACTATATACAGCTACAGTTCAATAAAATTAAAGAAAGGCCATGTACTTCGCAAAGTATTTACAGTATCTCTTTATGATGTGCAGAATAGTGGAAGTTTCAAATTACATAAATAGTTTGCAGCCAGCCTTGCATGAAATACAGTGATGCCCTCTAGAGATCTAAAAGCTGGAGATTTTTTCATCCCGACCCCAATTGTAACACCTCCCCAACCCACCCCTCTCCCCTCCACTATCAACTGACCCACTTCTTGCCTTTATCCCACTTCCTCCTCTTCCCCCAAAAAATGCACCCACCCACCTCCTAAAAACAGTTTCCAAATCAAATCCACAGGGTGGCAATAATTTGTGGGACTCCTAAAGACAATAGGTTATATGGCTGTGATAACAAACAAAGGAAAAGTTTTGCCTAGTTTCTGTCAATGTGTATTTGGAACTGTGATGAAATGCATTAAGAAACGGTGAAATGAGTTCGAAAAGATCAAAATTCTTTTAACTTGGGGATGCTATTTGAGCCTACACGTACAATAGAGCAAATTTAAAAGGCTCAAAGTCTCTTTTATCTGTTTATCCGGGAGATTTGATGACCCACTCGGGAGATCAGGAGATTCGTTCTGCATCCGCTGACAGAGGCATAATTGGAAATACTCCAGGCCCCGGTTGTTCAAATGTTGCATAGTATTTAATCCACCGGATAAATCACCATCCAGTGGATAAGTATTACAGAAATCAATTTCGCTACCCGCTGGATAGAAGTTTATCCAGTGGATAGCGCTATCCAATGTTTGAACAACTGGGCCAGATGCTTAAAACGTTTACGACCTATTATAAATTGATGGAACTCTGCTTTGTTTCCAATTAACTGAAAGGCAATTGCCCTATAATGCATGGCAATCCCCTATTAAATGCACGTAATGTATTTCTAACTAATCTGTGTCATTAAAGCTTTGTTGATTACTGCCGAAGAGGCAATGCGGCCTAGTGGTTAGGACGCTTACCTTGAGATCATCTGGAGTTCCCAGATTCATTAGGCTCGTTCTGACCACTCGTTAAATTTGTTCCTGGTAGTCCCTGGTTCAACTTCCCGGCCACACTTATAAATAACCAACTAGTTTGCCTCTGGCCAAAATAGATTCTTAACACTGTTGTTGTTGTTGTTGTGTTCTGTCGTTTCGTTGATTGTGTTTCATTGGCCCTTAAAAGCCCCTATGGGTAGTGGTCAATGTATGTATGTATGTAATCTAAGGTAAGAATCCCTTGTTGTTTGTACAGTGAGGGCAATGTGCGAGCCAGCGAGCCATGCGAGTCACACAGTTGTTGAAAACTAACCATTTTAAAATGGGTGCTTAGACTTAAATACTGTTTATCAGCACTATTTGAAATGGTTTTCTTAGACTTAAATGGGAGACTCGCATGACTCGCATGTCTCGCTGGCTCGCAAATTGTTCAGCCCCTTGTTTTTACATTAACCACCAGACGCGTTTTTCATGATAAGTGAGGAAATTGTCGATTATTTTTTGAAGGTAAATAGCCTGAAATAGCCTAAACATTTCTAAACATCTTGGTACTCAATAGAAATGTCTGTAGTAATTAAAATGTCGGGCAAATCTTTCAGTTTTGTGCCGAATTTTGCTAAATTTTCCGCATTGTGCGCTACCAGTATTGGGCAGGTTTCACCGAATTTTGCGGTTGTTCGCCAGCCCGCCCTATGAGAAGGTCTGACAAAATGGTACATGCTCTGATACATACCTGCAACAACTCTTTAATTTACTTCAAAAGATCTGGATATCACATCTTGAGTTAAGAAGTTTCTTCCTTCAAGAAAATGAAACCGAAAATAGATAGTGTGGGATTTAACAACATAACAGCAGAGACAAGAATTCATTCAACTTTAAAATGTATTACTTATAGGCCATTTTCAAAATCATAATACTCTTTGTTTGTCCCTCTAAATTTTCACATTAAGCATTGTTTCCACTTTCTTTTGGGATTTAAATGAAAGTGGCCTAGCTATTATGTGAGTTGCACGTCTAAGAAATTCTTTAAAAATAGCGATATTTCTTGTTTACAAACATTGACGTCAAATTTCTTTTGATACTGTTACTGTATTACCGAGAACCAACAAAAATAAAGAAAGGCTGCGTACTTCTTGATTACACACAAGAATAGGACTTTTCGATCTAACATAATAATTGCATGAATTCTGATATATATTTCACGTACGGTCGCCGAGCCACGAAATTCAGGTAAATCCGCAAAATTCACAAAAACATGCAAAACAGCGCGAAATTCGCTAGAAATCTTACCAAATAAATGTCAGTACAACATATTCAAGACTTATGTTGGCATGGCATGACTGACAGGTGCGGCGATGCGGATCCGCGTGATTCCCTAAAATCCGCATCTAAAGCATAATTACGATATTCCCGCATAAGACAGAAGAAATGCCTGATACTAGTGATAAAGCAGCTACTTACCATCCTCACAAACATAAAAGCTAAAGAGATTGACTATTTTGAAACGCCTATCTTCTTAAACATTGAAGAAAACACACCATGAAAGTTTCCATGCATTTTTCAGCAATGGGCCTGGAAAATAACATGCCCTGGGCTCGAAATTTAAAAAAATGATACAACAAGATATGAAAATTTAGCCGTAAGTTATAATCGCAAATTAAAATGCATCGTTTGCAAAAGTTGGCACCATCATTACGATGATATTTACGACGAAGGATTTCTTTTCGACGAAGTTTAACCCTTTCACCCCCGTGGGGTTCCCCATTGACGAGTAAAATCGTCTGGCGTTAGACAGAGTAAAATCTATAAGTGGCACTCTTGGGAGTGAAAGGGTTAACAAAACAAAATAGGAGCCCGCAATACGTATGTGTAAAAACCGCTGAAAATGGTGAATGATCGAGGAGCCAAATATTTTGAGCAAGGGCCGATACGTATACAAGGTAGATTTGATTTTAGTGGTGTACTATGTTTCGGCTGGCCAAACCAGCCTTCTTCAAGTACAATGAAAGTTTAAATTGGATTGCTTTTATGTACATATATATAGTAAATGGATGTTGACGTAATACCAGAAAAAATGTGATAAAATATGGTGGTTTAATACAAAAAAAAATTAATACAAATACTAAGAGTTACGGAAAAATATTTCAATTCAATTTGTTGTAACTAATATATTTTATCACATTTTTCCAGTGTTACGTCAACATCCATTTACTATATATATGTACATGAAAGCATTCCAATGTAAACTCTCATTCTACCTGAAGAAGGCTGGTTTGCCCAGCCGAAATATAGTACACCACCAAAATCAAATCTACGTTGTATCGGCTCTTGCTCAAAATATTAGCTTCTCAACTTGTAATTACGACGATCAGATCAAGCCACTTATCCAATTAACGAGTGTACACCAACAGGATGATTGTCCACGGTTGCTTGCTTCAATTGCAAAATGATCGCCGAGGGAATGGATCGTCGTCAAACCACATTACAATTTTGCTCCCTATCTCCAAATTGAGTCAAAATTCATGACGAGAAACAAAATAATTTGTTATCGCTTTATTTATTTTTGCAAAAATTTCGGCAAAAGGCCAATTGCTAACCCTTTTAATTTAATGGTGAAAGCTGGTCACAAATTGGGGATTGACTCTCATATACCGGGATCTGCCGGAAAATCGTTAATCATTACAAATACATTGGGAACTGAAATCATTATTCGTTACGTGAAAGCAGTGAGGAACAGAATGTTAAGGAATAGTAACAAAAATGGAGGAACAGTGCGAATAGAGGAACGGCAGGAACAGGGGACATATAGGAACAGTGAGAGGAACAGTAGGCGCACGGGAAGAACAGTGGGCGCAGAGGAACAGTAGGAAAGAAGGGACAGAGGAACAGTAGGCACAGAGGAACTGTGGGCACAGAAGGGAAAGAGGAACAGTAGGCACAGAGGAACTGTGGGCACAGAAGGGAAAGAGGAACAGTAGGCACACCGGAACACTCGAGGCACAGAGGAACAGTGGGCACAAAAGAACTGTAGGCACAGAGGATACAGAGGAACAGTGGGAAAGAAGGGACAGAGGAACAGTAAGCACAGAGGAATGCCGGGCACCGAGGAAAAGTGGGCACAGAGGAACAGTATGCATTATATAACGGATAAAAGAAGCGTCAAAGAAGCGAAAATGAACCAAAAGACTAAAAGAATAGCAGTTTTACAGGTTAAGTTTCCTTGAATTGGGAACGTGACTGCAAGCTTCTGTTCTAAACTTCTGTGTAACGAGGAATTTGCTCAGACATTTGGAAGGAACAAAGACTGTTGGTACGGGCATCAGACCGCACATCCTAATTTCTCCATTTGCGCATAACCACGATTCCTTGCACCTTTCATCTTCCCGCGACCACAATTCCTTGTGTTTCGGAAAAAAATATTTCTCCCGATTAGAGAGCTGCCTCGTTCGTTCGCTTCAGGCTCACTGCGGCAGTCAAAGACTTGAGTTTTATGATATACGTGGTATTGCCATGCATATGACTTCCTTTACATCGGAGGCTGTCGTGAAAGTCGCCGGTAGATACATGTAGTCACTTTGAACAATGTACCTAAGTTTTAGCTTAGTAGGTACTTCTTGCCGTGTACCTCAAGGATAACTTCTTTGACCAATTCCCTTTGCACTGATTCACTAATTTCTCCGTTCCTAACATATGACACACTTGCCTGGGGTAATAGATATTTCAACACACTTCATTCCTTCGGGTGCTAACTATTGCATTTTTCACTCAAGTAACGGAAATTTACGAAGAAAATACCAGAAGCGACTGTAGATAACTTACAAATTAAGGTTTAAGTGAAAGTTATTAAGGTTATTAAACATTCCTATTCAAATGAACTTTAAAACATGCGTCTTATAGAAATTCTACGTTTTAAAAACGATCCTCGAAGTAATTACAAAACTTTGACGAATCTTTTTATCAACTTAATTCTTATCATGATTATTTATTACAACAAGGATCAACTTGATTTATCTGTTCCAGATGGTTAGTTGCAGATAGACTCCTTGTGCTTGACGTGTGGGTCTCTCTAAGTGCAATTGACACTCTTTTCTAAGTGCAATTTGACATCCTTTTCCTTTTGGATTATAGAGTTATTTTTAAAGGGGACCAAGACCCATTGTATCTTTTCGTTTTTCTTTTCATCGCTTAATATGATAACAAGCATTCAAAGTTACTTTTGTGGCATGAATCTCAAGCCATTGCGGTGACAAATTCCAACATGTAGTCTGACGGATCCATTAATTGAATGGGTGTCAGTGAAGAAGTCACTACGGCGTGTCAACAATATCGACTTCCAACATAAAACGGGTGAAAGAAAGGAAAAAGGTGTATTTCTCTTCTTGCAACAATTGTCGAACGATAATTGGCACTCAGCTTAATCAACGAAGACTAGCCTGCAAGCAGGCTCTCAGTGGTTCGAGGCCGTTTCACAGTTAGTGGCCACGTCTTCCCATTACATAGGGAGTTTAAGAAACCACGACGGCTACGGCGACTGAAACCTCACTTCAAAATATGAGTTTGAGCTGTTATAAGTATTTCTTGATTATTCCATGTTGTTTATATTATTCAATATGAGCGAAGTGCCCTAAAACTGGATTGGTACGGACGGATTTAAAGTAAAGAGTGAGACTGAAAGATTCACTGTAGTTTGTTTTACGTTGTAGTTTTGACAAGTACGGGAGAGAATTATTCAAAAATGCGTGCAGCACGTGCAGCACGATCATTTTGGTTCTTATAGCCAATCATATTACTGCTTTTTGGTGTTGTCGTTGCCGTAACTGTCGTCGTTTCTTAAACTCCCTATTTACACAACGACTGCGCTTTCGCAAATATCGATTTTTAGAGACTAAAATAAGTGAGAATAAAATTTGTACCACTAAAAGTGCAGAGAGAAAAGTAAAAAATACGTTTTTACGGCTCTTTTAAAGCACTCATTTGTATTCGTAAGCCATTTTATGCTGAAGAAGGTCATAGTATTTTGGCCGAAACGTCCTTTTTACATAAGTTTTTTAGTCAGTGACAACAACTTTTTTATTCTTTTTATCATGCCTGACTACAACTACGGTATTTTTGAAAAAAATATAGCTTAGCTGCTGAATACCACGCCGCTTATTTGCATAATAAAAACGCATCTTATGTATTGACTTGTTCTGAAAGACGCCTGAAGTCGGTACAAAGGTTCAAGTTTTTCATCAAATAGAGTGATGCCTTAAAACAGAATTTGTATTTTCCATTCTTTTACAAGTGCGTACGGAGCCAGGACACGCGATTCATTCATTTTCTCTCCCTCTGATTGGATCAAGAATTGGACCAAGAATTGTTCGTCGCAAATTGTTTTCATGCTCACTAAACACAAAGTGTGCGATAAGACATGATACTACCCTTTACTAAAAACCAGAAAACCTACCTATCTCCTTGCTCCGGGATTTTCAATGGGTGCTTTGTTTTTGAACGAATAAACTACGGCATAATAGCGCTTGCCCACTTCGTCCCTAGAGTCTTTGTACCAGAACCAGGAACGAATTTTCCGTACATTTATTGGTATTGACTAGTAAACTGAAAATAATACAATACATACTAAACTTAAACACTGTAATAAACGCTTTAGAAACTTAAGATCATAACTCGCTATATACTCGACACGGGAAAGAAAATGCGCAAAATGAGAATAGCCTACCTCGATCGATATAACTAGAGCTTATGTCGTGTTCTATTGGGATCACCCGTTTTTAGTTGGTTGGGTTGGTTGGGCTTTTTAGTGTTCTGTTCGGACAAAAAACTGTTTTCGGTTGGTCTGGTTGATCAACTTTTTCAACCGGCATCAAACTAGGTTGAAGCGGTTGAAAAAGCATTGGCAGCGACCGCTGTCGTTTACACGGGTCATTTAAAGTCGGCCGCGGGCTCCTGCCGTGTTGCTTTCCCTCAACTTGTCAACGCAGAGAATTCTGGTAATGACTATTCACAGGAGTTACCGCGTTTCAACCGAAAACGGTTGGAAAAGTGTTCTATTGGGAAACCTCAACCGCTTCAACCGAAATCGGTTGCGGTTGAAACGGTTGACCCCAATAGAACACGACCTTAATTAAACCCACAAACCATATAAATACAACTAAGGCGACAAACATAACCAAATCAATGGAGCAACTATAGAATACAGCCGTAATTCTGCAGTGGCTCGGTGGCTTGTCTGTCAAATTGGTTGTTTAAAAAACGAGTAAGGTATATCTTTGAGTGGCTTGACGGCTCGGGGGCTCGTCAGTCGAATTAGATGTTTCAAGGACTGATATAAGACGTATCTTTGAGTGGCTCGACGGCTCGGCGGCTCGTCAGTCAAATTAGATGTTTCAAGGACAAGTATAAGACGTATCTTTGAGTGGCTCGACGGCTCGGCGGCTGGGCGGCTCGTCAGTCAAGTTAGATGTTTAAAGAACGAGTAAGGTATATCTTTGAGTGGCTCGACGGCTCGGTGGCTCATCTGTCGAATTGGATGTTTCAAGGACTATTATAGGACGTATCTTTGAGTGGCTCGACGGCTCGCCGGCTCGTCAGTCGAATCGGGTGCTTAAAGGACTAGTATAAGACGTATCTTTGAATCGCTCGACGGCTCGGTGGCACGTCAGTCGAATTGGATGTTTAAAGGACTAGTATAAGACATATCTTTGAGTAGCTCGACGGCTCATCAGTCAAATTAGATGTTTAAAGAAGGAGTGAGGTATATCTTTGAGTGGCTCGGCGGCTCGTCAGTCGAATTGCATGTTTAAAGAGCTACAGGTATAAGACATATCTTTGAGTAGCTCGACGGTTCGGCGGCGCGTCAGTCAAACTGCATTTTTAGAGAACACTACAAAGTAAACTTTTTAAAGAGTGTACAAAAATCTGGTTTTATCAACGGAGTTGATAATGTAAATTGGCCACCGTACAGAGATTCTAAAAGCTGACGTTTCGAGCGACGCAGCACCACAGTTTCTTTAGAAACTACCCCTTCATTTTTAAAGAGTGCTTAGGCCTGATCACCGAAACGAGCACTTAGGTTTAATCAGTAAGCGAGTGCTACATTCTTCACACGATCTTGTAAAAAGTATAGTTAACTGAACCGTAAAATGAAAGCTAAAATTTTCAAAGAGTGCTTAGGCCAAATTAATTAAAGCAGCGCTTAGGCTTTATCAGTAAACTCAGTGCTATATTCTTCACATGATCTTGTAAAAAGTGTAGTTAACCGAACCGTAAAATGAAAGCTAAAATTTTCACAATTTTCGTCAGAGCGAATCGAGGAGTTGTGGGTTACGTGTAGTCATGTCAACATGAAAAATAGGAATATATTAGTTAAATGAAAAGCGTTCGTTAATACCGTGAGGATTAAGGGTGTCGATTTGGAAGATGAAATATTGTTCCAAATTCTTGCGGCTTTCCGTCGTACCTAGATGTAGGGAAAGGCCGCAGATAGCCATGTGTTTTTTTGGGGTGGTTAGGGAGATTAAAATGACGAGCGACTGGCTTAGATGTGTCCTTGTCATTCTTCTCAACATCGCGAAGGTGTTCCAGGAATCGGTCACATAGTCGTCTACCTGTCTCGCCAATGTATAATTTATTGTATAACGTATAGGTTAATAAATGACATTTGCGGAGGTACATGTAAAACGATCGGTGATCTTAACAGATCACTTAGGTCCCGTTATCTTGCTAGTGTTAACAATGAAAAGACAAGTTTTGCATCGTGAGCGCGCGCATTTGAAAGTGCCGGGTTGCTCGTTAGTTTTGAGCGCGCTTCTAACTAAAAATTTGCCTACGTTTTTGTCCTGTTTGAATGGAATAAGTGGAGGTTGCGAAAAGATTCTACCAGTCTCGGGATCATTTTGGAGTAATTAAAAATTATTAAGAATGATACTTTTGACTGCGTGATTATGAGGATGGAAAGTAAGGGTGAATGGAATTCTGTCATTCTTATCTTTTTTGTGACGTTTGTAGTAATGACTGTCGATCAAATTGTTGGGCGACCCCAAACCTGAACTCGATGATGGTAGAATCTTTTCGCAACCTCCACTTATTCCATTCAAACAGGACAAAAACGTAGGCAAATTTTTAGTTAGAAGCTCGCTCAAAACTAACGAGCAACCCGGCACTTTCAAATGTGCGCGCTCACGATGCAAAACTTGTCTTTTCATTGTTAACACTAGCAAGATATCGGGACCTAAGCGATCTGTTAAGAGTACCTCCGCAAATGTCATTTATTGCCTAACCTGTACGTTATGCAATAAATTAAACATTGGCGATACAGGTAGACGACTAGGTGACCGATTCCGCGAACACCTTCGCGATGTTGAGAAGCTGAATGACAAGGATGCATCTAAGCCAGTCGCTCGTCATTTTAATCTCCCTAACCACTCTAAAAAACACATGGCTATCTGCGGCCTTTCCCTATATCTAGGTATGACGGAAAGCCGCAAGAATCTGGAACAAAAAAACATCTACCAAATTGAAACCTTTAATCCTCACGGTATTAACGAACGCTTTTCATTTAACTAATATATTCCTATTTTTCATGTTGCCATGTTACCACCAATAGCGTAGCTCCTATTCTACTATAAAAACTACACGTAACCCATAATTCCTCGATTCGCTCTGACGAAGGGCTAACGCTCGAAACGTCAGCTTTTAGAATCTCTGTACGGTGGCCAATTTACATTATCAACTCCGTTGATAAAACCAAATTTTCAGTGCTATATTCTTCACACTATCTTGTAAAAAGTGTAGTTAACCGAACCGTAAAACGAAAGCTAAAATTTTAAAGGAGTGCGTAGGCCTAATCACTGAAACGAGTGCTATATTGTTTACAAGATCTCGTAAAAAGTATAGTCAACCGAACCGTAAAAATAAAAGCTGAAATTTTAAAAGAGTGCTTAGGCGTAATCACTGAAACGAGCGCTCAGACTTAATCAGTAAGCGAGTGCTATATTCTTCACACGATGTCGTAAAAAGTGTAGTTAACCAAACCATAAAATGAGAGCTAAGAGTGTTACGCCGTAAGTGACTAGCTATCGAACCGCATACACTCATTCTTCTTGACTGGCGAGCCGCCGAGCCGCCGAGCCGCCGAGCCGCCGAGCCACTGTATCAATCTAACATGACCCGTAAGTGACGAGCCGTTGAGCCGCATGCACTCATTCTTCTTGACTGACGAGCCGCCGAGCCACTGTATCTGACATGACTCGCAAGTGATGAGCCATCCAGCAGCAAATATACATCTTCTTCAGTCTTGACTGGTGAGCCTCCGAGCCCCTCTATCTAACATGTAACCGTAAGTGGCCCTGTATTCTTTTGTTTAGCCAACCAAAGAAAAGGATCACTCACATATCAATTCCACTACGCCGATGGCTTGAAAAGAACGAAACCAAAGAACAACTTGCACACAATTCCACGCGCCGACAACGCCTAATAAAAGGGCGTTCGAAAAACTGAAACACAACACCCACTTTAACGGCAAACAAAAAACCCAAGAAATCAAATAATTTCACGCAAAAACAGTAACGCAACTGTAACACATGTTATGGGCGGAACATTCTTCTACTTGACAGATCACGCGTTTCCGCGTTAAGGGCTTAATTCTCGACGAATTTAAATAAATTATTTTAAGGATTTATTTGTTGCATCAAAGATCGAATTGATTGACCTATTCCAAGTTAGTTAGGTAAACAGCTGGGCAGATCAGTTTTTTGTACTTGGTTTTGGCCATAAAGGTGCAGGTCTTGACATTAGAAACTTCTATAGCATTCTAGAACTGTTCTAGTTAGAAGAGCTCTATAGTGATTATATGTGAAATATATATAGAATGGTCAAGGCTATGACATTAGAAAGTTCTATATCATTCTTGAACTGCTCTAGTTTGAAGAGCTGTGTAGAAAGTTCTATATCATTCTAGAACCGCTCTAGTAAAATGGTCGTATGTGCAAACTTCTAAAGTTCTGATTAAAGTACTAGAGTTCCAGTTCTCAGTAGAGTTCTAAGTCAGTCAAATTCGCAGTTCTAGAGGTCTGAGGTCTAGAGTTCTAAGTTCTAGAATTCTCAATTGTTATATGTAACCCTCTGCGGGCTCTAGAATGTCTAGAATGTCTAGAGTTCTATAATATCCAGACTCTATAAGTGAGTTCCAGAACGTCTAAACTGCACACTAGACTTGGTTGATTTCACTGATTACCATTCACTCGTTTAAATACTAAGCACTCATTTAAGCAAAAACAAATACCTATGAATACCATGTAACCGCGTTATTCCTCGACCGTAAAAAGTAAACGGACGAATACGTGTATGGTTCGTTCTTTAAGCGTGTGCGTAATAATTATATCACACTAGCAGCTGTAACCTTGCTCAGATTGAAAAAAATATCGGCTAACACTAGCCGCTTAAAAACCCGCAAATTTTTCAAGAACTGTATAAGAATTTTCTCTCGGGTGCTATCACAGACCAACAAATTTTAGTGATTAGGGTCAAATTCTCAGCTTAGTGATTTGGGTTACTGATCACCCATTTGGAATGGTTAGCTTTTTTTTTAAAGGTTAGGGACACTGCCCCCATTTTAGGAATTAGGGTTAGGCTTTCAATTTAGTGATTAGGGTTATGCACTGTCTTATGTGAAACACTGTTAGCATTCCAGGAGTTGAATGGCAACTGCAGACCACATACTGCAGACTGTCTACAAATATCGCTGATAAACAGTATTTAAGTCTAAGCATGCACTGACCCATTTGATTAGCGCTGATAAGCAGCCTTTAAGTCTAAGCACCCATTTAAAAATGGTTAGCTTTCAATAACTGTGAGTTAGGATTAGTCTTCAAGTGTCAGACACTGCATTCCAGCTAGTTAAGGGACTGGTAAGTGTTTAGTCTAAATTGAATCGTTGTCTTGGTTTGGAGTAATCACTTATTTGAAGTGTGGCGAAAAACGCGCCAATTTGAAGTGATCATTTGATTTTAGAACTTTAGAACGTTTAGAGATTTTAGAAGCCCAAAAAGGGTCGTTTGATATTCTGGAACTTTAGAGATTTTGGAACCCCCAAAAGACCTTACATATTCTAGAGCATTAGAAATCTTAGACTCACAACATGAACCATCAGCGATTGCTTCCCGGTTATGTCAGATTTAATTGGTGGAGTTGGACTTAAAAAAGGAGTTTTTGTCTTTACAGGTTTAGCAAAGCTTTTGCGGTGATTGCTGTGAACAGTTCTCTTTTATCTTTTGAAGCCTTTGCAGCGATTGTGACTTTTGAGCGATTACGGCCTAGAGTTTGGCTGCATAGATAGTAAATCCGCGTTGGCGAGTAATAATTATGCAGTTATAATAATGTAGTAATCTACGCTTGTATTTTTAGATATGAAAAGCCATAACAAAGGCTACATGGATCCTCATCTGAATATGAAGAGGAGTCGGTATGCAGAAAAGGAAAGTGACAGGTATCCCGGCGATTGACCGTAAAGTTCTTTTTTCTATAGGGTGTGCTTTCCTGGGAAATGATATCTACAGCACACCATAAATATTTTTCATCGTCAAGGATTCGTAGACCATGATCAGGACTTCCCGGCATTTGCTTTCTGCTGCACCGCATAACTATTCTTCATCATTATCTGTAGACTGTGCTTTCCTAACATGTTATATCTTCAGCACCGCATAATTGTTTCTGGTCGCTAGGAAAGACTCTGCCTTCTCGCAATTAGGTTCCGTCTGCATCGCAGAACTGTTATTCACCGTCGAGGATAGACTGTGCCCTCTTGTCATTTCATTTGGTCAGCATTGCAAAACTGTTCATTATCGTCAATGATAGCTTTCTCGGCATTTGATTTTTTCTGCACCGCGTAATTGGTTTTCATCATTGAGTAAAGACTGTACCTTTTCCCTATTTGATTTCTTCTGCACCGAATATTGGTTTTTCATCACTCAAGTGTAAACTGTGATTTCCCACGATTTCATTTCTTATGCACTGCATAATTCTTCATCTTCAAGGAAAGACTGCGACATCTGTGACATTCTTGGCATTTGAGTCCGTAAGCACCGCATAGTTGTTCTTAGTTCATCATGAACGATAGCCTGTGTCTTTCTGGCATTTTTTTCCATCTGCATCACTTATGGTTCTTCATCATGAAGGATAGACGTTCCGTGCTTTTTCGGTATATGATTTCCTATACACCAAATTTTATTTATATATCATAATTAATAGACTTTGCGTTGTTGGCGTGGAGTTTCTACAGCTACTGGGAGGGCGTGTCTTCGAGGTATCTGATTGGCGCTGGATAGAAAATGCTTTTGTTCTATTTCATTTCTGTATCGGCTAAAATAATATCATTGTTTTGGATACTGGAATGCGCCTTGCGGTCACTTGATTTTGTCCGTACTGGATAGTGAGTTGTGCACAATGTTCATCGAAATTTTCGTTGCTTTCTAGTTTCTAGTGATAGCAGAACGCGTAATTTTAGATAAAGTTCAGAATTATGAGCTTTTGGAGGGGAGGTGGGGCAGAAGAAGAGTAAGTACGCGTTAAACGTTTGGCGAATGTGCTCTCCAGACATTCCCTTAATGAATCCAATCTCGTTACCAGTGTTTGGACCCCTGGAAACGTGGTTGTTTGTGGGTCCTGGTGTCAGTCTTAAGTTTGCGTTCAAATCAAGTAAACCAACTCTAAATTTATTTTTTCCGATCTCACAACTTTGCTCTCATTTGGATTGAAGTAAAGACGATTTATATTTTCCACAGACCAGTAAGAGAGTAGAAATGTTATTTTTATCCCGCGTTAATGTATACCGAAGTCATAAGCAAAGAAAATGGCTCAAACACCACCAAGCTTTCGTTAAGTTATTTTTTTTGTATCACCTGGATAAAATGGCTCAATTTACTTTCCTGGCTGGCTAAATGTTGGTTACTTTTTTGGCTGGCAAAAAAGGGGAGAAAGAGACATTCCTGGCTGGGGAAATGCCTTTTTGGTAAATATCCTGGCTGGGAAAAGCTCTTAAAGTAAAGATCCTGGCTGGAAATTGTATTTTAAATTCTAGCTCTAGCTGGCTTTAGGGAGCGGATATAATTTTGCCACAGAAGTTAATAATCAACCAAAAAACAATTAGTGACTGTTGAAATATTACTGGAGGCGATATCCAATCACTTTATAAATTTTTCTCGTTGGGTACTCCTGACCACGTTAAAAGTTGAAAGGACACAGCTAACATGCCAAATGAATGATCAAGGTGCTCGTCAACCACGAACTTCCGAATATGGTCAATCACAATAGGGCCATACCCCCATTTATACGAGAGAAAATAAGCCGCGGCTTTCTCTGGCCGCGGCTTACAGAAGACTCGAATATTCACCCCGTATAAATGGTACAAAATCTACGTTCACGTCTTTTTCAAGCCGCGGCTTATATTGACCTGGAAATATATATTCGTATAAATAGTTCCTTTTGCGTATTTTGTACACCGTGGCCAGAGTAAGCCGCGGCTTAGTTTCTCTCGTATAAAAGGCCCTAATATTGCACGACGAGAAAAACATCAGTCCATCGTCCAACGTGGAGCGTACCTGTGAGGTACTTTCTTGCTCTATCGTGAGCTGTCAGATTGGGCGGAATGTGGGAACTTCCTTCTTCGTCGAAGAAAAAGCGAGCGTTTTCACAACAAACTTATCCATGAGTAAGTTTTTATCAGTTTTCGACGAACGAAACTACATTTTGCCGAAAAACTTACAACTTCGCTTGTTTTTCACTATCTCTTCTATAAGAAAAGGCAACTGTGTCATTTCAGTGGTGTGTATATAAGGGCGTGTTTGTGTTGTACCAATAGAAGGAGACTCGTACCAGGTCCCCGACATGAAAAATAAAACCTTGAACTTCGAATGTTTACGAAATCGAAGGTGACAAAGGTTTTCTAGCCTTTTTCCAAGATAAATCATCTTAAAAATGGCATATTTATGCAGGAATTTCTAAGAAACGTCTTGATTTATGTTTCAGTTTATGAATTTTGTGCGTCCTTTTGTGAATTATGCGATTTTTCGTGAATTGTGCGATCGGATGCGATTTGAGGTCGATTGTGCGAAATCGCACCATCGCGTAATATCAGAAGGCCTGTATAGTCGAGTACTGCTCCAACAAATTTTGTCACAGCCTGTAGCTATAAATGAAAACCGAATTAAAGCTTTGAGGCAAATAATTTTAGAGAAAAATTAATAATTAAATTTTTGAGATGACTTATTTGATGAGGTTTGAAGTTTCAAATGTGGTCAAACTATAGATGTTAAATTGAAGTGATGCTTTGCTCTGTGCATTTTAACTAGTTCGTTACCTAAATTTCTGGTTGTTGCTGTAACATCATGACCAAGAAAGTTTTATGTTGAAGAATCTTTCCCCTACAAAACAGGTGACTGCAAGAGGTCTGCAAGAGACAAGAACAAGAGAAAATGGATTAAGAACTCATGTTTTTATATAATATTTAATATTATAAAGTAGTTTGATTATAATAATTCAATAATAGCCTGAAGTGAATTTCTTGCTGTGAGCCATTCAGTAAAATTAAAGTTAGACAAAAATGAGATAGTTCTAATTCCAGAACAGAGCACTCATAATTACAAAGTTATTATCATGGTGGGTGACAAAAATATTTATCAAGATGTTTCAAAAATAATTATTTGAAACTATGGGCATTTTTTTCCCAAGCCTAGTTTTCATATCTTTTAAAATATTATTTCTGATATTTGTGGGTATTGCATTATAATTAATTACAGTAAATTTCATTTGGAAGCACACCACATGTGTAGGATTACAAAGTCTTACATACTCATTGTACATACCTGCAATAACTTGATCTTTAATAACCTTATTCAGAATAGT
>OX421446.1:51310979-51338479 GCA_949126865.1 Montipora capitata
CCAACCGGTCAGCGGTCGATATGGTTGATTGAGGAGAAACTATTGATAGTTTACCGTCAGCTGAAGTGCTAATCACGTCCTGCACACAACTTCAATCACTACAAGTGCCAAGCTACTCGGGGTCATAATTAATAAGAGTTTGACATGGAACGATTACGTTGAGGAGTTAGTTAAGAAAGCTCGGAGGAAGCTATATTTCCTAGTTCAGTTAATAAAAGCGTGCGGGCATACCCGCTAGAGATCTAGTAGCGTACTACTGCACATGCACTAGATCGTCGCTGGACTACGCATGTCCCGCGTTTCATTATTCTTTGTCAAGTATTTACAAGCAGACCCAGAAAGGGTGGTAAATCTTGTGCTGAGGCACTTGGTAGTGCAGGAATAACGGTTTCCGTTCTTGATCACCAGGATGCAATCACGAAACAGCTTTTTTGAGCCTAAATGTAAGAAAGAGAATAACAAGCTTCATAATCTGCTGCCGAATACATGCAGCCAACCATACGATTTAAGAAGACGTAGGAAATTCGCAGTTCCATTTGCTAGAACTAAGAGATTCGCAGAGTCCTTTATTATCAAAAGCTTAACCGTGAAATCATATTAAAATTGGAATTATTTAATATTTTATATTTAGAAACATTTAGGTGGAACCTCGGAATTTTTCAGAATTGATTCAATTTTAAATTTGACGGAATTATAGTTATTATTGTTCTGTAAGGGTTACGCAATTCAATTAAAATACCGAGTTGCCCTTGGGTCACGCGAAGTTGAAGTCAAAAATCTTACTCCATTTTACTTAAAACTTGAAACGGAAAGCCGACGTTTAACGTTTAACGTTGAACGGCACTGAAGCCGACATTTGCCGTTTCACGTAAACTTGATGCTGAATCTCTCTAATGTCGGTCATTTTACGTCGTCGAGAGGACGATCGAGAACGGGAAAAAAAAGAAGACACCAACATTTCAAACACATGTGCACGGCGTGGATAGCCACACTTTCTTCTCTTTAAATGTGTCGTTTTCGTCGACCTTGCTGATGATGGAAGGTCATTGTTAAATGGGAATTCGCGATCTTATAATCGCTTTGCGACTGTTCTAAGCATTTTAAGGTGACAAAGGTGTGGCAAACCCTCACGAAAGAAACTAGTATGACCACCACTCAATTTAAGGGAAAAAATGAAAATTCATTCTCAAGCGCTGACGTTCTCCCTAAAAGCTCAAATTTGGTCATTTTATGTTAATTTTTTGCTGACGACGGCAAAGAAATGGACAAAAGTGAATAGTGAAATATGCAAATTTGTGACGTTCTCGTTTCCATCACCGTTGTCGGTAGGGACCGTAAGATCTACGAGGGCGACGGTCGACAAAAACGCCGTCACCTCAAAACATAACTTGGCTCTATCATAAGTCTTTCGCGATTATTCAGTCTCGTTCACGTCCTACAATATGGACGAGGTATCCTAAAAATAAATTGGTACGGGCGCTTTCAGAGTAAAAAGAGAGAATGAAAGATTCTCTGTTGCGTGCTTACTTTGTCTTCAAAACCTCCAATTTGGTAATTTCAAGTCGTGGTTATGCAGAGGACGGCAAACATACTTGCTAAAATTCGTGGTGCACGTGTATCCCGATTATTTATGCTCTTTTAACCAATGATATTATTGTTTTGTGACGTTCTCGTAGTCGTATCTGTCATCGTTTCTTAAACTCCTTGTTGCTAATGCTCCTTAGTGACTGAGGGAGATAAATTAAGAAACGACGACGGCTGCAGCAACGACAACGCCACAAAACGATAATATCATATCGGTTAATACAGGTAAAAATAATCATGCTGAAGGTGCGGTACGCATTTCTGCTCAAGTTTGTGCGTTACTCTGAGCAAAGTTCATATAGATGGACTGGTTGTGAAACTCATAAAACTTCGAAAGCGATAGCAGTGACATCGCGCTTCATGTCAACTAGACCGTGACCATGCGCAATCTTTTGGCCTCGTTTTGAATGAATTAATCGAAACTTTTGATTGGCTGCATTTTGGACAAAAGGGTGTGGCTTGCGCATGGTCAGGGCCAAAACAGCAAACAAAAACATAAAACAAAGAAACTTGTCGAGTTTCATAACCATCTCCATATATTTGAGGTCTACAGATTTAAGGTTTTGACGACAACGTGATCATACATATGTCAACCTTTCATTCTCCATTTTTACTCCGAAACCGCTCCTAACCCAATTTAGTTTTAGGATACTTCGATCACATTGTGCGACGTGAACAAGATGGAAGAATAATGGCAAAAGCCTGAGACTTACGATGGAGAAAATTATATTTTGAGGTGACGTTTTTTTCGCCGCCGGTTGCTGTCGTGGATCTTAAAGTGGGGACCTTAAGATGTACGACAAAACAACTAGGTGATTTCAGGTCTTTGTTATTTAGGCAGAGTACCGCATATATATGCGCATGCAGCAAGATTGTTTCTCCTCTTCAGTTATCCAATGATATGATATGGTTGGGAGTTTTAGCAACGACTTCGGCTACGGCAACGACAACGCCACAAAGCAAGAATATCATTGGTTAAGGATTGAAAAATACTCGTGCTGCACGTTCAGGACGCATTTCAGTGCCGTAATCCACAAAACAACAACGTGAAATCACCCAGTTTCAGGTTTTGATGACAACGTGAGCATACAACAGAAAATCGTTCACTTTTTATGTTAATAGTTAATAGTTTATTGAAAACACATTTTCGCATTTAAAAATGAATTATAATGTGTATTTACAATTTAAAGATTATATAAAATTTAAAAATTACATAAAAATGTAGATTCTAAATATTATTATTAAAAGCAATAATTGCACTAGGCAAAAAAGCTTCTTTCAAGCCGCTCCGTTCTACACTTATATAGGGTTCTGTGAGTATTATTCCTCATCGTACGTCCATGCGCGCTCACCCTCGTCATTGTCAGGTGCTTTGAGAGAGGGCCCTTCCCGTCAATTTTCTTTTAAGTTCTAATGCAAAGATCATTGCGGCGAACGGTCTAACCTTGGGCATTCAGCAAGTTCACATGCCCTGCTATAGGTTTGTTTGGGAAAGATAATACCAAAAGCTCGCTTCTGGACTCTTTGGAGCTGTTCAGACAGATAGGAAGGAAGAGCATAATGCCAGACTACGCAGCTATATTCCAAAATAGAGCGTATCAAAGACACATAAATTGAGACTAGGTCAGCTGCTGGGACACCACCCCGACGTAAAACACGTAGGATATGTAAGCCTTAGCAACTACTGTTACGATATGTTCGTACCACTTTAAGTCATTCTGAATAATAAGCCCCAGGACCTGATGTGAGGCTACCACTTCTAACGGTTGATCATCAATTGTTAAGGGGGATAACTGGGGTTTTTTCCTTGAAGAAACACAAACGCAACTCTTTGCATTTCTTAGCGTTAAGACGCATCCAGTTGTCAGAGGCCCAGCTGTTTATATAGTCAAGTGTAGACTGGGAAGATGATAAGCTACCCTTACTGAGGTTCTCTGACAACGAGACATCATCTACGTACTTCCACATTCCGAAATTAGGTGACATGGCCCTCCCCAAATCATTTAAGCATTATGAGGAACAAAATCGGGCCTAGTTTGGTCCCTTGCGGGACCACTGCTTCGACGGGGAGCCATTCCAAAAATGTCTGATTTAACTTAACGCGTTGTTTTCTATCAGATAGAAAGTTAATGACCCAAGGGATCAGACAAAGTCTAACGTTAAGGTTAATAAGCTTTTGGACAAGGATGTTATAACCAATACGTTCAAAAGCTTTTGAAAAGTCCAAAAAGCAGACTCGGAGATGTTCATTAGGACTGTCTAGCTGTAAAAGCCAATTATGGACCATATCTAACGGACAGTAAGATGTGGATGTTCCTTTCAAGCAGCCAAACTGCATAGGGTCAATTTTATCCCTGACATCCTCAATAAACCATGAAACCACAAAGTCTTCTAAAACCTTTGAAAGGCAGGTTGTGAGTGAGATTGGTCTTATATCACTCTCAGATGTGGGCTTTGTGACTTTAGGGATTGGGATGATATTAGATTCCTTCCACGAGATTGGCATAGCCCCAGACGACAAAGATACATTAAAAATAGTAGCAGCTGGGGTTGCTAGTTCAAAAGCAAACTCTTCAAAAATTCTGCGAGGAATATTATCGGGCCCATGGGCCTTATGGGGCTTAATTAAAGTAAGTTTTTTGTATACTTCATAAGGTTGTACCATAGGCAACGTATCGCCCGTGGGGGTGAAAGCTGGCAGCAAAGAAAAATCAAGCGGGGGGATGTCCGAACTTACAGATGTAAAGAAATTATTAAGCGCATTGGCTAATTCAGGATCAGATAAGGTCTTACGATCACGCTCTAATAAGAGGTGTCTGGACTTCTCAGATCTACCCGACATCTTATTAACTATCCCCCACCACTTACGACAGTTATCTTTCTTTAGATCTTGAACTTTGGTTTGATAAAAAGATCGTTTGCGTTCAGCGATCGTCTGCTGGACTTTGTTACGTAGGGATTTCCAAAGGGGGGTATTCTGTGAATGGAAAGCCTTTTGGCGTTCTTTGACAAGCATTTTAATTGATGGAGTTATCCATGGTTTATCTGAGTGGTGGAATTTCATAGACTTCAAAGGGAAGAAACGATCTACGTACACTGCACTTGTTAAATTTGCTGTGAAAGAGCTAACAAGCTTGTCCACAGATGGATTAATCAAATCCAAACCACCAAACCAGTTATGGGTAGATACCCACCTCCCAAAAGCGTTGACAGCATGACGAGGGAAAAGTCGAACAGGACGTTTAGCAGTGCCCTGGCTATGATTTTTGCTTTTAAGATTTACCCTGGGTATCCATCTAACGGAAGTATGATCACTAGTTCCTTTTAGGGGCCAAAACGTGAGGTTTCTCATAGAGGTGAAACAGGTTAGTAATTATAAGATCAAGTATAGATGTTCCCCTAGTAGGTTGATCAACAACTTGTTTCAGACTATGACAAGCTAATAAATTTGATATGTTAAAGTCATTAAAGTCCCCAAGGAGTACAATTCCACAGTCAGGGTATTGGTTACGTAGTGTATCGATAGTACTAACCAGGTAGTCGTTTAGATCTTGGTGGTCCTTAGCGCTTAGTCCAGGTGGATGGTAGACAACACAAACCATAATGCAAGATAGTGGTCTAGGAAGACGTGTTGGGCGTAAAGAGAACCACAAACACTCAAAGGTAGGATCTTCGATGTCAGGCCTACGCTTAGCGGAAATATCATCAGATATAAATACACAAATCCCGCCACCACGGTGGACAGATCGGTCTTTACGGAAGATTTTATACCCATTAATAGATCAGTATAAGACCGTTTGATATGTCATCTCTCAACCCTGACTTCGTTACAGCAACAACGTCCGCAGAATAAACAAGTAGGGTTGCAGATAGTTCATCAATCTTGGGTAGTAATGATCGGGCGTTTATCAAGCGAAACGTTGGAAGTGTTCGCTTTGTTGATTGATTATCCTCTGTTTCAGAGTCTTTAGTTCGCTGGACTTGACTTTAGAACCTTTCCTACAAATCCAGTTACACGATAATTTGCCCCTTTTGTTGAAGGTGAACAAGATAGAATAATTGCGAAATACTTCCCCTAGCGCTAAGTTATATTTTGAAGTGAAGTTGCCATTGCTGTTGTCCGTGCTAAAACTCTCTATTATTGTTTCGTGGTGTTGTCGTTGCCGTAGCCGCGCCGTTTCTTAAACTCCTAAAGAAACGATGACAAATACGGCAACGACAACGCCAGAAAGCAAGAATATTGTTGATTGAGGGGGAAGGCACTTAATTACGGAAAAACAATGTTTGCCAAGGAAGCTTTTTAGTCAAAGAGCCCTACAAAAAGGTTGCATGGATGGTTCTATGAAGTATCTTTTTCAATGGGCAAATCTTACATCACTTCAATTAGAAGGCACATGCGCAATTAGTCCCAGTTTTCTGCGGTGAGTTTCAGTGAAAAATATGCAAAAACTCTCAGGAAACAAAACGAAGAGGCGGTCCCATCATTTTTCGTAAACTGTAATCGTGAAATTTCTATTTGGACAAAAAATGGAACTGATATTTTGAAAAGTGTATCAAACTGGTGGGCCTTATGACGCCATTTTTTTTTGAGAAATAGAATGTTCTCATACTGTTGTGTTAAAAATTTGCGAAAAACATAGTTAACCTGCTGAGTTTTTAGGCATTTTTTGTTTTGGTCACTTGATTTACCAAATATGGCTGAGAGTCGAATCAGACAAAGAAATGTTAAATAGAACACACTGGGCGAAAAAAAAAGTAACTGTAGAGTTAAAGGGACTAGAAAAATGATTATTTGAAGGGGTCCATAGCAACAGTTTGGTAGTTAAGAGCCACCCCCCTTAAAAAGAAAAAGAAATAATCGTGCTGCACGTGTGGCACGTATTTTGAAAATTTCTTTACGGTATTCTGCAAAACAACGAGTTCAAAGAACCACTTTTAAGGTTATGACGACTACGAGAGCATATAACATTGAATCGGTCATTTTTTAATCTTTACTTGAAAACCGCTCGTACCAACCCAGTTATACGATAATACTTCACCCATATTGTAAAACGTGGACAAAATGGAATAATCGCTGAGTTTTTAAGATAGCGTCAAGTTGCATTTTGAAGTGAGTCAGATGTTTTCGTTCCCGTATAGTCTTCGTGGTTTCTTTTAAAAGCTCTCCGATGCTGGAGCTTTCTACCAAAGAAACGGAGACAGCAACAAGAACGTCATCTCAGAATACAAATTTGCACAATTTTAACCATTTGACTCCTGAACCGAACCCCACTGATGAGTAAAATTGTCTGGCGTTAGACAGAGTAAAATCTATTAAATGTCATTCTCAGGAGTCAATGGGTTGTAATCACTGCGTAAAAAATTGAGATCTTTTTTATATGACAAATATGTGCCGGTTATCCGGCATGCAGAAATGAAACTGGTACGACAGGCGTTTGAGTTTGTATTCTCACCTGCTGACATTTTCCATAAACTACCGCTTCGTTGTTTGGCAGGCGACAGCAAAGAAACGAAGTAAAATGGAAAACCCGTTTGACTCCAATGATCTAAAAGTTTATTCTCCTCACTACTTTTATAGATTTCTTCGTTGGCATGCAGGTAATGAGAATTTGGTGGTTTATCAGGATGGTGCCGTTGAGCTGACAATAATCTTGATTCTCAATACTTTGATTACCTGACAGTGCATTGAAATTGAGAGGTGAATTTACATACTGATCTCTCAGTCTTTCAGGTTTGATTCATGATGGTCCGTACAATTCATGAGAAAATTTCTAAGACGATGATCCGACTCGAACTGTCTTCGAATTGACGGTTAAAATTGGCAACTTTCATGGACATGAAATGCCACTGGGCCTCGTGTGTGGATGTGAATCTGGAAAAATGTTTGTTGTTCACTACAGTATCTTTACCTATAGAGAAAACAAACATATTCGTCTCTATATCAAAACTGTTTTTCAATAAAGAAATTCTTAGAAAAAGAAAGGCCGATCGGGTGAAGTTGACTCAGTAGACAAACCCGTGTTTTTCAACAACTCGTCAATGGCTCAAATGATTGCCGTTTAAGTTCGCATTGTGTAACTTGTGTGGCTCCCTAAAGGCGACGTTTTTTTCGGAGAAATGGTGAAATGTGTTATGCGCTGCGATAAAGTGTATCAATTTTCTCGTGTTCAGTCGAGTTAAAATATTAGTGGTACAAATAAAACGAATCAAAGTGATGACTGCAGAAGGAAAAAAAAACCTGCCGACCCAGCCAATGAAATCTCTCTTATTGTTTCTTTCAGTCTCAAAGTCCTGGTATCAAGTCGTTTGCGTTCTCCTAATGAAGATAATGAAGATAATTGCTCACACCCAGTCAACGACGAGCGGCATTTAAAACAGGTGAGAGAAAACAGGGTTCATTCGATAGACTAACAAGGAAGACCGTGTGTTTCCCTAAAACGATGCAAAACAAATGTGTCAAAAACATGGAAAGTTTTCTCAAAGTGCCGTGCAACGCAAATTGAAGCTATTATGTAAGGTGGTTAAGCATCCAGGACACAGACAAGCAATTAAACCAATCAGAACGCGACGCAGTTACGTAAGGCCGGCGCTAAGGAGACGCGGCAAAACGCGTGTGAGCTTCTGAGCGAGGCCGAACAAAAACCCTGTCAAGGCGAAATGTCTCTCAAAACTTGAAAGAGGAACTTTAGTCTATATGGTTTATAAGCTTGCAACGCTGTAGCTTGCGCGCAGGCTCCCTCTTCTCGGTCTACTCCAGTCCCCATATTTCTCGTTCGCCCCGCCAAGAGAGAGAGCAACGCCAAAACTGAGATTTATCTCGGTGGAAATAGAGGGTAATTGTCATACTTGTTTCTTGAGCATTGAGCTTTCCATTGTTTCCACAGCATCTTCTAATAAATAATCCCAAGCGTACACTGCTTGGATCAGATAAACAAAACACAAAGAAAGAGTGGTCTACAATGCCGAGCAGAACGCAAACAAGATTTGTGGGCTTTTACTTCGTGTAGAAGACACAGATGACGTAACAAAAGCCTTAGGGGTCTCTAGGGCTTTCGAATTCTGATTAGGTATTGTTTCGAGACTTTTTGTTCTATTGTTTTGCGTCATGTGTGTCTTCTAGCTACACGAAGTAAAAGCCGATTTGTGACCTCAAAGACTTTCGTACTCATTTTAAGCTTATTCTTGATCGTTTATTTTATTATTTTGCTCACCGAATGGCCGGCACGACTTTTCCAGTGTCTAATGAGAATATCTGCTCTATAAAAGAAAATTTAGTTAGAAAACGGCGGAAATTGTTTTTTTTTTTACCAAGAAAGCTATCGAGCAAGCGCTAAAACGAAAAATGTGACGCTAGAATGAAAAAAATTCAACCAGAAGTTCATGCGATTCCTCCGACCGACAACCTTGCCAGGATCTCCTTTTTGTCCCAAGAACCTTGATTGCGCTGACGTTCGTCGCTCTAGAATGAAACGACTAAGGCGTACGCTACTTTCTTCGCTCATGTTAAAAGATTGTTAAAGAGCAAGGTATCGGAATGTATTATTCGAGTCTTGTAGCGAACCGATCCAGCTTTTGTTTCCCCGCAATTAACCTGCAGGGGCTCACTTGTTGAAACTCGAGTTCCGAAGCTTTTCGTGCGTATTTCGGCTGCTATTAAATCACTATGTCTTGAAAAGGAAGACGTCTTAGAGCATGAAACTCTAGGTGCATTTTTCCTGGTCTAAGGAACATGTAACGGATTAGGTTTTCCAAGCAAGCACGTGAGGGAGGTTCTTGAGAGGGAATTTTCGAAGCCACTATGTAAATGATTTCCATTTACCAAGAGATGCGATAAACAAAAAAACAAGTGGTCGTCGCAGTTATCTGGACAATTTAAGCATCTGTCTCTTTTTGACACCTGAAAAATTAGGGTGGCTCCAACGGGATCTGAACATATGACCTCTACGATGCCGGTACAGTCCTCAACCAACTGATGACTGCAGCCATTCATTTGAACACCACATGAATTTTTCAGCTGTCTATAACAAGACAATTGCTTAAATTGTCCAGATAAGTGTGAGGATCACTTCTCTCATTCGTCTTTAACCCGCACTTCAAATATGCATTCATTTCAAATACGATAAAGATACTTGGAGACTAAGGGGTAGATAGTGGGGTAAGGGTGTCTACTATAAGAGACATGTACTCGGGTCCCCAGGGGTAGATAGCATGTAAATTCTCGTCATAATCTTTATAAAATCTCTGTCAAACAGGTATTGAGAAAAAAAGAGAGTTATCACCAAATTCTCATGACTACTCAACAGACAAAGCTTTAGTAGTCGTTAGGAGAATGAACTTTTCGATCTTGGGAATAAAAAGGGTTAACAAAGGAAATAAAAGAAGACAAGAAAACGTTTTCTTTTTCGTCCTTAAGAAATTCTCCTTGCCCTAACAACCTGACCGTGGGGATAAACGTTTTGGTGCCTTACGGAAAATGACGGTATGAGCTTAGAACTCGGGTTGAAAGATGTTTCTATGGTAATCTTCAGGTAAGAGCATATCAGGACCCTCTTAAACTCGCTGCTCCCGATAAGTAGAATAAACCGATCAAACTCTCTTGTTAAATTGATTTAATTCGTAAACAAAACGCCATATTTACACAAAGCAAAGTAATCGAGAAATTTCCTTGATAAAAACAGGATACCAAAAAAGGATTATTTGTTTCGTCTTGAAAACGTAGGAATATATAGATATCGCTTATACACAATAAAACACCATGTCAGATTTGTTGAACCTGAAACATTAACCTGCATATTGATGCATCAATTAAAGCACTGAATAGGCCTTTTTGGATATATTAAAATTAAGCTTGAAAGAGGACAAAGTGAGTGATATTCCATAGTGTTTCGATCTTTTTTGTCCTCACTGCCTCACTATCAAGCTGAGTGACATTTAAATAATAAAAAAAAAAATACTTGGAACAAAACGTTTTATTCTGAAAGGATCTCAATTGGGCTAAACAATGAGTTAGCCAATTTAGTCTATTTTATAAAAGAGACAAAATTGTGGTGCAAGGAAACTGGCACTTTTAGCATTTGACCGGCTTGAGTTCTTTGTGAAATTGAAGTAGATTAAAAAAGGCAACTGACGGAAGTCATAAAAAGTCATCGGATCGCGCGCCTGCTGTCTATCATCTATCATCTATGCGGACATCTTGAGTAGAACATCTTCCTTTCTATTTTATGTAAAATGTCTTAAAGCCGTACTATGACCAAAAAATCAATTCTTCTTTTTCTTTGGATTTCAAAACTACGTTAACTTAACACTAAGTGACCCAAGTTTTAAGCTTTGATTTCAAAATTAACTGACATTTTCCTATTAAATGGTCTGCCATTACTAACTTTAAAATCTTGAGAGAGCTGTATCGAGGAGAAAATTACGTCAAAGACTCACAAGTCACGGTGCGCGTGTACGTGGATGACTTGATATGCAGCAGGGGAGTTTCGTGCTTTCAAACTTTAAACTCGTGTTTTGCATATATGATAAACTGCATTTACGCGCTGAAACGTTTAACTAGTCAGTAAATGAAGTCACTTACCCCCAGATCCAACCCTCTAATGTCCAATCGGTCAGTTTTGAACGTAAGTAATGGCGGACCACAAAAAATCCAAACATTTGGCCAGTCAAGTGTTCAGCAAACACACTTTCAAAATCCGAAGGAAAAAAGACTCGACTGTGTTTTTTTATCAGAGTAACACTTTAACTGAAACATATCTCAAGAGACAAAATGGGTGTATTTCTATGTATGTAAGCCCTTCATTTCTCGTGACGCACTAGCAAAAAAGTGACTTTTAACCTTTCAATGCATGCTAAACCAACGAACAAGGGGTGAGGAGGTGAAGTGAGATAATCGTCAAATTCAAAAACAACACCGTGAACTCTAAAAGATAATAGGGCCGTTTGTACGAGAGAAAATAAGCCGCGGCTAACTCTGGCCGCGGCTTACGTAAGCCGCGAAAGGAACTATTTATACGAGTATAAACTCCCCGGCCAGGATAAGCCGCGGCTTGAGAAAGCCGTGAACGTAGATTTTGTACCATTTATACGAGGTGTTCGCGGCTTACGTAAGCCGCGGAGAGTTAGCCGCGGCTTATTTTCTCTCGTATAAACTGCCCCAATATGGACCTTGAGCTGACGACAACGGCTACAAGAACGCCATAAATTTGCATATTTAGCGAACAAAAACAATAGCTTTGCACGCCCTGCACGTGCGCTTTTCATCTTGTCACATTTCTTTGCCGTTCTCGTCTTGACTACGACGTGAAATGTTCAAATTTGAGGTCATGTAGAGAACGAGAGCGCATGACTATGAATTTTCAATTTTCTCTCTGAACATCCACCCACACCGTTCTCATCAACTCTATTCTTGGATTGTGTATTCACACTTTCCAAGCCGAGGAGAGACATGGAGTAATCGCAAAATTATTACAGTAACGGGAAATAATATTTTTAACCAACGTTCTCGTCGTCGTCGTCGTATTCGCCCTTGCCTAATAATCCGTAATTCTCTATTTTAACTCTCAAACCGCTCGTACCAATTCATTTTTAGGATACTTCGCCCACATTGTAGGACGTGAAGGAGACTGAATAATCGCGAAAGACTTATGATAGATAGAGCCATGTTATATTTTGAAGTGACGTTTTCGTCGACCGTCAACGTCGTAGATCTTAAATTCCATAATTATATTTTTAGTCAACCTTCTCGTACCCGTTGTCGTCATCCTTGCTTAACGTCACTAATATTGTGAGTCATGATCCTGTTGGCGTCGATGTAAACACTAAACCGTTAGGATGAAGATCACGCTCATCACAGAAACGGACATTTGATGTTAAAGTCTTCACTAAAGCGAGGAGCACCATTGGAGTCGTCAGAAAAATACAAAGTAGTAAGGGAGGTGTTTACTGCGAGGGCCTGGGAAAGTGAAGAAGCACCCGCATCACCAATGGCGTTGCCAGACAAAAACAAAGTAGTAAGGGAGGTGTTTACTGCGAGGGCCTGGGAAAGTGAAGAAGCACCCGCATCACCAATGCAGTTGCCAGACAAAAACAAAGTAGTAAGGGAGGTGTTTACTGCGAGGGCCTGGGAAAGTGAAGCAGCACCCTCAGCACCAATGGAGTTGTCAGACAAATCCAAAGCAGTAAGGGAGGTGTTTACTGCGAGGGCCTGGGAAAGTGAAGCAGCACCCTCAGCACCAATGGAGTTGTCAGACAAATTCAAAGCAGTAAGGGAGGTGTTTACTGCGAGGGCCTGGGAAAGTGAAAAAGCACCCGCATCACCAATGGAGTTTTCACACAAATCCAAAGTAGTAAGGGAGGTGTTTACAGCGAGGGTCTGGGAAAGTGAAGTAGCACCCTCAGCACCAATGGAGTTGTCAGGCAAATCCAAAGTAGTAAGGGAGGTGTTTACTGCGAGGGCCTGGGAAAGTGATGTAGCACCCTCAGGACGAATGCCGTTGTGAGACAAAACCAACTTAGTAAGGAAGGTGTTTACTGCAAGGGCCTGGGAAAGTGATGTAGCACCCTCAGCACCAATGGAGTTCCGAGGCAAATCCAAAGTAGTAAGAAAGGTGTTTACTGCGAGGGCCTGGGAAAGTGATGTAGCACCCTCAGCACCAATGGAGTTGTCAAACAAATCCAAAGTAGTAAGGGAGGTGTTTACTGCGAGGGCCTGGGAAAGTGATGTAGCACCCTCAGCACCAATGGAGTTGTCAGGCAAATCCAAAGTAGTAAGGGAGGTGTTTACTGCGAGGGCCTGGGAAAGTGATGTAGCACCCTCAGCACCAATGGAGTTCCCAGACAATTTCAAAGTAGTAAGGGAGGTGTTTACTGCGAGGGCCTGGGAAAGTGATGTAGCACCCTCAGCACCAATAGAGTTCCGAGACAAATTCAAAGTAGTAAGGTAGGTGTTTACTGCGAGGGCCTGGGAAAGTGATGTAGCACCCTCAGCACCAATATAGTTCCGAGACAAATTCAAAGTAGTAAGGGAGGTGTTTACTGCGAGGGCCTGGGAAAGTGATGTAGCACCCTCAGGACAAATGCCGCTGTGATACAAATTCAAAGTAGTAAGGGAGGTGTTTACTGCGAGGGCCTGGAAAAAGGCAGCAATGCTCGTACGTGACACGGAGTATATTCGAATTTCCGTCAAATCAAGAATTTTGCCAAAGGTATAAGCTAATTTAGTATACAGGTTTTCGGAGCAAGTTTTACATTCTCCTACGATATCTAAAGCCATGTTCAGGTACAATTTCGCGGTATCCGGAGATCTGCGGCCTCTGACATTTACAAGTGAGGCAACACCATTCACAATCGACACTGCCGTTTCCTCGGATTGCGATGCTATGATTCCACTCATGAACATGAAAACTTGATTTAGCTCATGAAAATATCTTTCGTCGGTCAGAACTGACTTCTGTTCAATTGCTCCATCCAGGATGGAAAACGCAAGATGTAGACCAGAGAAGAATTCTTGAAAACTCTTGTGAAAGAAGCTATAACGGAAACCAGGCGTTCTCTTGCTACCGCCAGCCTGGATGGAGAGAAAGCCAAATTTAATGAACAGACTTTCCGTGAAATTCCCTTCGACGTCTTCGAAATGCTGTTCTCCTTTAAAAAGAGATTCTTGCGCCATTTTTCCTAGGGTCATCAGTTCCTTCTTGTAAACTATTAGAAGGTCTTTACCACTGCTTGGTAAGTGGTTCTTCATTTCGTATCGCCTCAAAACGAAGAGAACGATCTCTACGTACAGCTGTGTTCTGTTGTTTGGTAGAATGCCGCCATAATCTTCGAAAAGCACACAGAGCAGAAGTGTATTTAAAGGGTTTTTAGTTAGTTCTGCTAAAGGTCCGTCAATATACTGATCATCATCGTCATCGTCGTCACCACCATCATCATCATCATACGGATGCCACAGTGCATTAATCAGCTTCTCTCCCATTTGCACTGCGTCTTGAAAATACTTCCTTATAAAACACTTCGCATCACTGCTCGTGAATCCCACAATCTCCAACAGTGTGTCCGAGTAAGGTCTTACTTTACTTCCTGCTTCGTGACGAGAAGTAATAACAATGTGACAACCAGGGAGCAGCTTTCTTTGAACAAGACTAAAGTACACAGCCAATTTTTGAGGGTCTGCCTCATCTAACCCATCGAGCACTAACAGGACTTTAGAAGGGTTTTCTCGCACGAAACGGAAAAACGCTTCTTTCAACTCTGGGTCAATTTCTTCCGGCAGAATTTGATTGGCAATAGCTTCCCAGATGCTAGAATCAATTTCACGACATCTGAGGAGCAGGAGCACCTCTACTTTTGGGAAAGACTCGTCCCATTCGCAGTCTTGTTTGGTTGCCCAATCATATGCCAGCTTTTGACAGTAGGTCGTCTTTCCCATGCCGGGTTCACCCTCGAGCAGTACAATCCGTGGATGTTGGCAATCTTCGTGTGATGTAAAAATACTTGTCATGTTGGTGATTTCTTTCGTCAGCGTTCCGCGTGTCTTTTCTTTTGCGACTATCTTAAGTCTGGTGAAAATGTTCTCTAGTTGGAAGCTGAACCCTTCACACCAAGGAACTGGGCAAACCACCCCTTCACACTTTTGGTAAATTTGTCTTATGGATTCTATGATATCACTTTGACATGAAGAACTAGCTGCAAAAACAAACAAACACCAAGAAAATAGGGTCAATTTAGAAGTTGATTGACTCAGAGTTACTAGCTTTTCCTTTTTTCAGGGGTGAGAGACGATTTCCAATTTCAAAGCGAAAATCCATCCCTTCCTTCTGGTAGACTATTCTTGGCTTACCGATTTCCTAGCTAATCCGTCTTCACATTAAGATTCATTATTCACACGAATAAAGTGTGCGAGTCAAGTTTCGTGAAGAAATTGCGAGAATGTACTGACGCAAATATATTTGCTGAAAAGCTGGCGGGTCAGAAAATGACTATCACAAGGTAAATTTGATACTGTGAGTTAATTTAGAGGTGTCAGTGGTATGCAAGCCCTCTTGGCTGATTTTCCTACGTATTGCCGCTTTACAAGTCATTTCTGGTACACACACAAGCAGAGTTTCTAAATGAACCTGTTGTCCTATCCACGTTTGTTTTCATACAAAAATTCCCACATAATGTTTTCTGCCGGCGTGCATACGTGTTAGGCTTGCATATCACAGTGCCTAGAGGTAAGAACTAAAACAAGCACGAGTTAACATAAAACCAACACAATATTACAGGAATAATAATATATTCAAATTGAAATGCAGTGACAATTATAATGAAGTAACAAATCCACTTGAAAACCACGTTGGGCAGAGCAAAAAAGCTCATATGTAAAAATTTCTCATTTTTGCGCAACACATTTTACTGCAATATTTTGGACATATTGATTTTTAAGATTGTATGATTTTTTTCGCCTCGTCGATTTCCAACATGGTCAAATTGCCTCTATCGCACTTATTTAAGGTCACATATACCTTTCATTCGATGAGAAGCCAGGGAAGAAGATGGAGAGCTTTCGCTTGCAAATAGGACCTGAAGTTGTTCATCTGTCAAAATCACATAACAAACCATACATGACTGAAGGTTGGCATTCGCATAAACGGCGCACACGATACGAGCTCATTTGAATCGTTATCTCACTTCAGTTTTTGCCGTAATAGCAAAAGGTCACAGAAAAGATTAAGATGCTCACTCGAGCAGTGGTGGCGCAGTGGTGGCACAAGGATGGTACAGGGGTGGCGCAGGGGTGGCGCAGGGATGGCGCAGGGATGGTACACGGCTGGTGCAGGGGTGAAAGGACTCGCCTCCCACCAATGTGGCCGAGGTTCGATTCTCGGTCCCGGCGTCATATGCGGGTTTAGTTTGTTGTTGGTTATCTCCTTGCTCCGAGTGGTTTTTTTCAAGTACTCCGGTATTCTCCTCTCCAGAAAAACCAACACTGCCAAATTCCAGTTTGATCCGGAATGCACGGACACATGTTAAACGAGCTCCTGAGCGCTCTTAAGGTGTTCCGTGAGTAAACAAATTACAATTGCAATTATTTACAAAAAAATAATAGAAAGTGCTACTTAGGTCGTTAATTATATTTTTGATATTGGAAAGGTTATCATAATTTGAATTCAGGCAATGCTCATGGTGTCCCCCGCATCCAACTGAGGTTATCTGTGTCTTCAAGTGTACGCAACGTTTAGGCTCATGACGCCAGAAAGGGCAAATAAAGAAAGCGCTGTCACGGTAATGTCTAGAAACTAATCCCCCGGGAATTGAACGTTGCATCTTTTGTTCAGTTAAAGAAACCAAGGCACCTTATCACGTGAGTAAACAGGCTCTATTCGAGAATTGTTCTTCCAACAGCCGCTTTGTACTTGTGAAAGTCCTAATTATTCCTTACCGGACTTTCTCTTTAATTTTAATTTTCCTTGTGCTTCTGATGGCATCTGAGGCTCGCAGGAAGCATCTGTCGAAATAAATGAAGGCGAACAATACGTGAGTCTTTCAGAGTTACAAAAAAACATGGTCAAATTGAATCCAACATGGTCAAATTCCTGTAAGGTCATTTATACCTTCTCTTCGATGAGAAGCCACAGAAGAAGATGGGAAGCCTTTACTTGTAAATAGGAGATGAGTTTGTTCCTTGGCAGAAACATCTGTAAAAGTCAAATACAACAAACCATACATTACTTTACAGTAAGTTGGAATTCGCATAAATGATAAACGGCATACACAATACGAGCTTATTTGAAGCGTAATCTCATTATTTCTGGCTCAACAACTCTTACCAGCAGCGAGCCATTTGATTGACCCTTTTTGGAATTCTCCTAGCTAGACAGCAGGCACCTAAACTATCTACTGTTAGTAACTAACACAACACATAAAAAGAACGTGTCTAGGTTTCGTTGTTTGGCAGACGTAAGACTGCACAAGCAGTATCCACAGTGTACATCAACACATTTCGCGCGGTGATCTCATGGTTAGTGTGCTCGACTCCGGATCGAGTGGTCCGGGTTCGGGTCCTGGCCGGAGACATTGTGTTGTGTTCTTGGGCAAGACACTTTACTCTCACGGTGCATTTCTCTACCCAGGTGTATAAATGGGTACCGGCGAATTTATGCTCGGGGTAACCCTGCGATGGACTGGCTTCCACTCCAGGGGGGAGTAAAATTACTCCTAGTCGCTTCATGCTACGGAAACCGGAGATAAGCACCGGCCTGATGGGCCTTCTAGGCTCGTAGCAGACTTTACCTTACATCAACAATTGCCAGAAAATCTTAATTCAAAGAACTGTTCTGTCAGCTAAATTGAGAGTCAGATTAAAATTTGCTTCGGTTTACATGACTTTACCTGCGTGTTCCTTAGAGTCTTCCTCTTCTTCTCGTGCTTTCTTTGATGAAAGGCCATGATCAGTCAAAGAGATATCTGTAAATATTTGAAAGTAAAAATTTGAAACACCCGCAATCTTGGATAATCTATTGGGAAAAATTCTGGCGTGAAAATCCTCCGATATGCACTCTCAATTTTGTCCCCACTCTACCCTATAACAATGTTGATAATGTGGTGAAAACTACCGTGCAACCCTTTGGCCGTTTCTTAACCAACATTGGATTAGGGGGAGGAGGGAAAGTACACAGAAGTTAATCTTTTCTTACATAGACAAACGAGGGAATGACCATTTTTGAGTGGTGTGTCACATTTCTCACCTAATTTTGTCCAAGATTATTGGTGGGAGGTAGAATTCAGTTTTTTTCCTTAAAAGCAGAAGGTCACAGGAAAGATTCAGATGCTCACTTGAAATAATCCAAAGAGCTACTGGGGTCGATAATTATATTTTTGACATTGGAAAGGTTATCACAAGTTACTTCGGGGAATGGTCATGGTGGCCCCCATATCCATCAGTGGTTATCAGTGTCTTCAAGTGTACAGAGGGCATAGGCAAATGACATCATAAAGACCAAATAAAGAAACTAATCCCCCGGGAAACGAACTCTCCTTTTTTAGCAAAAACACAAGATAGCGGTGACGTTGTCTTATTTACCGGGTTAGGATTTCGAGTTGGATTTTCAAGTTCGATTTTTTAGTTGGTCAGTGCAAAATGCTGACTGCAGACCGTGGGTAAAATGGAGACTACGGTTATAATGCAGAAAAAGCCCAAACCCTTTAGAAGTGCTAACAGTTAAGCCTAAATATTGTGTTATGCGTAATTAGGCCTAAGGGTTAGCACTTCCGAACAATACGTGAATCGCTCACAGCTAAGAAAAAAACTATGACTATCAAGAAATCAAGATATGATACTGACTTCGACTGTATTTATTTTTCTCTTCAGCGTTGTACAGGTTCAGTATCAGTGAATTAGACTTTTAGCTGCCTTTTCTTTCAAATTTTGAGTTAATGAAGCTGCCCCTCGCAGTTTTATGTCTACATGATCGTCAGGCGGCTAACCAACTTTCTACAATCCTGGTAACAAGTGTTGGGACAGTTCACGGCAGATGACTTCACAGGCAGCCTTTCTTAAGACCAAGACCGAGTAGGCCCGTCTGCCCCCCTCCTCCCTGTCAACGTTGATAAAAATCTTTTTAAAAAAATGGCTTGACAATAGCTTCAGAACAGCCACGTTTCAAGAATTGTTCGCCCCCTAAAACAGTATTCTACAACTAAAGTGACTATAAGATAGATATTCACGTCTTATTCCAATAATAACGATTTTTCAGCAATCACGTTCGATTCCAAGCCCCTTATTAACCACACCCGATATATTCTTCAGAATAGCTTCATTTTCTTTCAACATTGCTAGGGGGGAGGGGGGTCAATTATACTTGCTTCCATTCATCTTTTCCTGAAACGTCAATAACGTAGTTGAAATCGTGGATTTTAGAGCGCAAAAGGGGAGGTGTCCCAACAACTTATGGCCAGGATTGTAGATTTAGATTTGAATCAATTTTTATATAAAGGGATTGAAATACATTGTTAGTTCATACCATTAAGAGAGTTGATCGTCTTTTTGAGATCTTTGCACTGCTCAGACCAGCTGTACATCGTTCCATAGGAGTCACGCAAAACCTTAGCCTCATCAAGCCTTGTCCGTCTGTTTTTGTTCCGGATATCCTTGATAGCTGCTGTCCACGCATTGGGATCCTCAGAGTCAATGACGAATGAAGAACCAAATGGTACATTGCCAAGGGCTTCTCCAAATCCAGAGTTCTTGCTGACGATCACAGGTAGCCCAGCTGACAGAGCCTCCAGACCTGCCAAACCAAATCCTTCTGTCCTAGAAGGCACGAGTACAAGATCAACCTCACAGAATAATTCCTTTAAGCTTTCTCGGCTTTTCATATAGCTTCTCACCCTAAGGCAATTTTTAGGAATACCACATTCAAGCAATTGATTTGCGATCTCCTCATGTTTTCCTTCGGCTGCTCCGACAAAAACAAGATGAGTGTCAGGTATTGCCGCAACAGATGTTGCTGCAATGTCAAACCCTTTCAACTCGAAGTCTTCAGCATCTCCACGACCGAACACCAGGACACTGAGTTGTTTCCTTTCCTCAGGTACTTGTTGAATACTGACAAATTCATCAAAAATTCCAGGAGTGAACTCAAAAACATCTTGATCTTTTTTACAACAGCGGAGATATTTGCGAAAGGCCTCTGCCAGCTTGGGCCCGACTCCTATAACGAAATTAGCCATCTTGCAGAGCTCTACTTCAACATTGTGCTTTTCCTCGCCCCTTGAGATTGGATTCTCGTAACATTTGAACATTCCTAGTTCCTCGGGGTCAGTGTGTACTACTTGAAACCACACGCATTTGTGATGGTCACGAATAACTTGTGCTTGGCGACCGAGTTTCACACCATGACCAACAATTACATCAATCTTCAAATGTGTTGGGGGAAAGCTAAGCCAATCCATTTCTTCAAACCCAGGCCGTGGTGTTGCCTCAAGAATCTTTATGCCATAGCTGAGAGCTACTTTCCTATCCTTCTCAGAGCATTTTGGTAAAAAGTATGTGATTTGGACTTCTGGGAATTTGGCCAACTGTATGGCCAACTCTCTGTTGATTGTGGAAAGTCCGCCTTTACTGGATCCCCACTCAGAAGCCAAAATGGTGACTTGAACTTTGTTGGGGCCATGTTCTTGAGATTGCTGCCACGAGCCTGACGCCATAGTTAAGTGTGGTGGTAACGCTGTTGCACTGGGTTGGACGAACCTTGAACCAGAGCTATTCTGTTTCCTTAACACACAAACACAAAATAAATTACCAGACACATTAATGTTGTACAAAATGGCGATTCAGTAAAGGGAGAGAGTATAGAATGTCGAGAATGGCCGAGGAAAAGGAAGTGTTTCTTTTACTGAGCAATGGCTAATTAAATTAACAAGATTAATTTTTTGTGGTGCTTCCCGCCAGCGAAAAGCTTAACCACAAGTACTTCATACATTGGAAACCTACGTTAAAATAACTATAACACAGCACGATAATATGGCTAATTTGAAGACGTTGAACGATTTACTACATGCATAACTTAAGAAAAGGAGACTAACTAATTTATACTTGAAAGCTATTGTCGCGTACGCGGTTGGTTATTTTGTGAGGGAGATCTCCAAGAGAATGCATGAAACAGCATTTCAATGCTTCAACCATTTACAGACTTTTACAGACGAGTAAGTCCACAGACCAAGGCAGTGTAACCCGCCTATAGACTTGCGCTTTTCATTCCAAATCTGTCAATTCTCTTCTCTAAATTAAAGGTGGTTCAATCGAGCTTCAACAACTTCAAGAGAACGGTTAGCCTTATGTGAAGGACTGACTTACTGTAAGTTTACAGCACTTGTTCAGGCAACGACAATGTTTTGATATCATATGAAACACCAATCTTTTTATAACAAATAATATATAATAGCTAAACACATAAACTGGAAAGCCGTACATGTATAAAAGCTCTGTAGATAGTTTCAATTTAGCCCGCTAATTTAATGGGGTTCACCAAGCTCGCTTCTGAGATTGATAAGCATTTAAAGACAAAACGTGGGGAGTTTTTGGATGGATCTCCCAATGGGAACATTTGACACGTACGGTAAAATAGCATAGATGCTTGGTGATAGAGTGTTGTAGAACTGATCACTTCTATCCTTCTTGTCATGTACAAAGTTATTTTCTTCAAAGTGTTGAAACTGGTTCGAGCCTCCTTAACGTAGCCATTTACAAGTGCTTTCTGAATAACTCACTAGTTAGCAACATCAAGGAAAAAAAAAAGAAGTTAATGGGAATTGGTGTGGTTCAGTAGTTACCGTTAGGTTTGCATGCGGTTGCCCCGGGTTCAAATCCCATTCTGGCTTCTGCTTTGGATTTGTTTCCGCGTTGTCCCGGATTCAACTCGACCACACTTTGTAAATAGTCAACTGGTTGCCTCCTGCCAGTTGGGGTTCTTAGTCATGTTTCTAGTAAGTTTAAATAGTTTCTTTCAGATTATTAAAAGTGGGGAATGTATTTACATTCATTTTCATTTTACATTTACATTATGCTTTTGTTGTAAATTGGCAGTGCATGTTGGTCAGGGTTATGTAATTTTCAGAAATTTCCGCATCTTGTAATGAAACGGATTTATGTTTCTTTTTACCCTCAATTCCATGCATTGAGTACTTTATCACACTTACTGGAATTCCAAGTAGTGGCTTTAAGCTTGCCATGTTTCCAGATTTGCCCCCTTTGAGAAATTTCACACTGTTTTTACTTTGGTTAGCACAGTTATGGATCCTTGAACATAAGAAAATTGATTCAATAAATCATTAGTCACCTCTCATCTGAGAAAATTTTACATGATTCCATTCAAATGCAGTTAGCACAACAAAAGCCACAAGTAGAAATTGCTCTTTTTAAATCAGTTTGCTTTATCAATGAAAAAAAAATAAAACCAATTGACCCAGTATTAACACATGCGGTCAGCGCCACCTTTAACTGTCCAGGTTTTGAAAACCACTACATGTACGTCTTAGCCAGCTATAATCATTTTAAGATCATTTGAAGACTTTCCTCTTTAGAACCAGCAAGAAGTCCTGAGTGCAATAATGGAGCCTCAAACATCAGGCAACAGGAATGATATACATGTATTACTGGTAATTGGCAGAACTTAAAAAACACAACAGCATCACTCTGCACAAAGTCAATCAGATATACATGTATTGGTTCACAATGAGCTGCTGTTTTGATGAACAAATAACCCACTTTTAATACAATCACAGACAGATGCAGTGGGATTTATAGATATATTCAGAGTGATATTTATATCACAAATTTGGACAAACAGTGTACATGTACAGTATGAAAGCAAACAGACAGAGAAATCTGGCTATAACTCATAAAGGCAGCATGATATTAGAGGACCACTTATCTAGGGTTTGTGTTACACTGGTGAACAAGCTTAAGATATGAATCAAATGGGTAATGAGCTCTTTAACAAATTGTGGTTCTTCATCAGCAGCAGAATCAAACTTGTGTTTATACAGCTCTCTTTTCCACAGCAAATAATTTGGCATAAATATTAATGGTAATCTGATCTTTATCAACTCATTATGATAATAAAAGAAAATTTTGTTCTACAAAAGTTAATCTCATACTAAAAGTCATTTGCATAAAAAGTCTAAGATGCGCATTAAGAATAGGTTGAGAGCCATGTAGTACAGTGCACGGTACAGTATGTATTCACGAAACAATAATGCTGCAACCCCATACCATGGAATGTTATGTTAAAATAATCTGGCATGAATAAGGTAATTGATTGGTGTTAGCCTGTTTACCCACGTTCCTGCTTTTTTGCATCCATAGGACATGGCCTTTATATAGAAGATGACATATGATTAAACATTACATGACCGTACTTGTGCCATAAAAAGCTCCTAAATTAGCCCATGGCATTCTAACATAAATAAATCAAGTTCTTCGGAAATAGAAATAGTAGTCAAACACATGTACAGTACATGTAATGTTGAACAGTCTGTTATTAGTTGGATGTCATGATGCCAAGCTGTGAAATGTTCAAGAGAAAATTATGGTGGGATTATTTTTTATCCTAGCAAGCTCATGTGAATGTTTTTCACTTTCAAATATCTCATAACTGAATTTAAAAGATGAAGATCTAAATGGACCTTCTTTACTCATCTCAGACGTTTAAGCCATCCTTCATCAGGGCTTCTGATGCGGAAAAAAATTAAAGATCATGCGGAAATTTGTTGCCCTAATATGCGTAAACAGGCGTTGATTATGCGGAAATTACACCAGATTATGCGGAAATTTAAACAATTTATAGAACTAATAATTAGGCCCATCCAATGTATCTACATGCTTACGGTAAATCAGGACTCGAAATTGTGACCAATACAGTTGCATTTACAACTGATTTTTTTCCCTCTGCGATACCAGCAATTTGCGACCAGGTTTCACCGTTAAAATAAAAAGGTTAGTAATCGGCATTTTGCCGAAACTTTTGCTAAAATAAATAAAGCGATAAAATGTTTTTTTCCTGGTCATGAATTTTGATTCAATTTGGAGATATGGAGCAAAATTGGGATGTGGTTGAACCACGATCCATTCCCTTGATCATTCACCATTTTCAGTGGTTTTTTACACATACATGTAATTCATATATACAAAAATTTGGTTTATCAACGGAGTTGATAATGTAAATTGACCACCGTACAGAGATTCTAAAAGCTGACGTTTCGAGCGTTAGCCCTTCGTCAGAGCGAATCGAGGGATTATGGGTTACGTGTAGTTTTTATAGTAGAATAGGAGCTACGCTATTGGTGGTAACATGGCAACGTGAAAAGTAGGAATATATTAGTTAAATGAAAAGCGTTCGTTAATACCGTGAGGATTAAGGGTGCCGATTTGAAAGATGAATTTTTGTTCCAGATTCTTGCGGCTTTCCGTCGTACCTAGATGTAGGGAAAGGCCGCAGATAGCCATGTGTTTTTTGGAGTGGTTAGGCAGATTAAAATGGCGAGCGACTGGCTTAGATGCATCCTTGTCATTCTTCTCAACATCGCGAAGGTGTTCGCGGAATCGGTCACCTAGTCGTCTACCTGTCTCACCAATGTATAATTTATTGCATAACGTACAGGTTATGCAATAAATGACATTTGCGGAGGTACATGTGAAACGATCGGTGATCTTAACAGATCGCTTAGGTCCCGATATCTTGCTAGTGTTAACAATGAAAAGACAAGTTTTGCATCGTGAGCGCGCGCATTTGAAAGTGCCGGGTTGCTCGTTGGTTTTGAGCGCGCTTCTAACTAAAAAGTTGCCTACGTTTTTGTCGCGTTTGAATGAAATAAGTGGAGGTTGCGAAAAGATTCTACCAGTCTCGGGATCATTTTGGAGTAATTTAAAATTACTAAGAATGATGCTTTTGACTGCGTGATTATGAGGATGGAAAGTGAGGGTGAATGGAATTCTGTCATTCTTATCTTTCTGTGACGTTTGTAGTGACGACTGTCGATCAAATTGTTGGGCGCGATGATGGCCCGCTTTGACCACAGAGACAGGATAGCCACGTTTTTCGAAGAACTGGCACATCTCCTCTGATTTGCTGGAAAAATCGGAGTCATCACTACATAGACGTCGAAGTCTAAGAAATTCAGAATAAGGAATGGAGTTCTTGACATGTGATGGATGTGACGATGAATACAACAAATAACTGTGTGAATCAGTAGGTTTGTAGTGCACACTAGTACATAGCACGTTGACTCTAATAGAAACTTTGATATCTAGGAAAGCCAATGAAGTTTCCGAAATTTCCCAGGTATATTTAAGAGCCGGATGAAAAGAGTTGACGGAGGTTATAAATTGATCGAGTTCTTCTCTGCTGGATGAAATAGCGCCGATGCAGTCGTCGATGTAGCGGCCGTAGAGTTCAGGTTTGGGGCCGTTGTACTGATTAAAAAATTGGTGTTCAACATATCCTACAAAAAGATTGGCATAGCTAGGTCCCATTCTTGTGCCCATCGCTACACCATTAATTTGTTTGTAATAGTTGCCGGCGAATGAAAAACAGTTAACAGGGCTCGACATTGCGACTCACTGGTCGCCAATGCGACCAAAAATCAAGCGTTGGCGACTACATTTTTAGAGCTAGTCGCCAGTGGGCGACTAACCTTCACCTTTTTCCTTCATCCTTTTAACCTCAAAGGCAAATGAACCGTAGTTTTGGATAAAATGCACGATTTATGCGCACAGAAACAACAAAACAAACCCACGACTCTTCTGACTCTTCGATCTCCATGTTTCATAATCGAGCGCCATGTTTGATTCAGCAGCTGGTATTGCGGGCGCACTAAACAACACGTGCAATCATTGAAGCGTGAAGTTCACACGAGGTCTGATCCCTGGTCAGATCATGAATATTTCATCGAATTCTAGGTCAAAAGATGCCTTAAATTCATTGCATACTTTGCTGAATGCAAACAATGTAGAATCGTGCAAGAAATTGATCGATGATTTGAGCTTGTTGTGGGCCGTTCAGGCGGATAAAGCAGATTTTTGCAAGCTGGCAAAGGACGACCTTGGAACCAGCCTGATACCAGACATCGATCACAAACCAGCAGGTCATCCTGTGGCGTTAAAATCCACTGCAAACGGAAATTGTTTGTATAATTCCGTTTCGCTTTTTCTTTGTTGTGATGAAACACGAAGTAACTGGCTGCGTCTTCTAGTTGCAGAAGAACTGTACTCCAATGCCGAGTATTATGCAACGCATGAAGTTTTCAAGAAAACTGCCAAATTTACCGAGATCCCGGAATCAAAACCGCAACTTGCAAGTGTTTTGCGCATTAGTTTTATAGTAACCTAAAAAAGAATGGAGCCTGGTACGACTACCAACAATGTGGCAGAGCAGGGCCTAGTACCGATACGTCTGTCGATCGAAATTGCAACGAAGCCTTGGCTTTTTAGCGCTGAAAATATGGAAAACTGGTGATTGTTTATGTTCAGGTTCGTCTATTTACGTAAGCTATAGAGTCGATGTTACATGGAAACTTAACAAAAGCGAAGGAAGCAAAGGAAACGTGAATGAAGCTGCTTTTACATTGATTACTTACCTCGTAATGCGTAATGATATGTTTTACGAGCCCTGGCTTCCTTTTAAGTTTTAGTATCTCAGTCTTAGAAGCGTAAACTTAGGACTATGAAGAAGATTTCATGTGTACATGATCATCAGAAAAATGAAGAAAAAAACATCAGTCAAAAAAATGGCGACTAAAAGTTAAGATCTGGCGACCAAAATTTTTGGATCAGTCGCCAATTGGCGCCTTACTAAAAATGTTAATTTCGAGCCCTGGTTAAGCGTTAAAACTAGTTCGGCAAGGCGGAGGAGCGTTTCCGAGCTAGGTTCTTTGACAGTGCGTTGATCGAAAAAGTGTTTAAGTGCTTGAAGACCTTCGCTGTTGGGAATGACTGTGTATAGAGATGTAATGTCCATGGTGAAAATAAGTTTGTCTTGGCCGGAGAAATTGAAATCGCGGAAAATTTGTAGTGCGTGTGTACTGTCTTTAATGTATGATGGCAAAGATTTGACGATAGGCGTCATAATCCTGTCTAAGTAGCTAGAAATGAGTTCGGTGGGGCAACTACAGGCAGAAACGATAGGTCGACCTGGGTTGTTGGGTTTGTGAATTTTAGGCAAGAAGTAAATGCACGAAGTTCTAGGGGTGTTGATGATGAGATTAGTGGCAGTGTCCGGTAATTCTTGATTAACTATAAGATTTTGAATGGTGTCTTTGACAAGTTTTTGATTGTTGGAAGTGAGATCTTTAGGGATTTTGGCATAAAACGAGGTATCCGAAAGTTGCCGCAAAGCTTCTTTTTGGTAAAGGTCGGACCGCCAAACAACTACCGCGCC
>OX421446.1:51343479-51373479 GCA_949126865.1 Montipora capitata
TTTGGTTAAAACCTTTCCTCCTTTCAAGAAAACAAAATTGAAAATAAGCAGATAGAGAATCACTACCGCAGGGACCAGAAATATAGCATCCACCTTTAAGATGTCATGGTCAATTCATTAATATGTAAGTTGCAAAATTCTAATTCAAAATTTTGCTTTCAAAAATAAGTGAGTGTTAATACTACTGAAAGCCATCAAGAGCAAAATATATAGTTCAATTAAATTTAAGAAAGGCCGTGTACACATACTTCACAAAGTATTTATCTGCTTTTATAGAAGAATGGAATTTTGGATTTTACATAACAAATGGTTTGCAACCAGTGTTGCAAGACAAAAATAATAATGTGATGGTAAAGTGATCAATTCAAATTTCAAAAAAAAACTTCTTAGTAACTGACACATAATTATTAAAACACAAGTCAGTCTGCCAAGGATTAAGCAAAATTGTTTTAACGACCTATGATATTGCTTTACACATATTGTCTAGCCTAGGGTAGTTCTACAATCATGGACAAAGAGTTGAGGCTAATTCCCCGTTTTTTACACTTGTGGACCGGAACTTACAGAAAGAGCTATGAATAACCCCTCCCCCAATCCCATCTCTGCAAATGGGTAAAATAAGCCATTGTGGGGAGGGGGAGTCCTAATAGATGTATCAAGATTTACCTCACGCAACAAAAGATAAAAATTGCTTTTTGTTATGGACAACTAGGAAGTTATATGATTCTGTCTGAGATTCTAGCCTCACAGGAAAGACCCTCGTCACAGTCTTCCACCTTTTTAGTTATGGACACTAACAGAATGTGTTCCAAATGGAGCTACTTTAATCTTAATGTCCATTGTTTGCGTCCACAAAGATTGCCATGACACTATGAGTTGAGGCACTCATGGTGCATTTACTTTGCAGTGAGGCTTGCAGTGAAAATTCAGTCAGTCCATTGTTCAACCAATTAATGATCTTTATTAACCTTATTATCTTTATTCCAATAAATGACATGAATGTGTCAGATACAAATGTAACTGCTGTACGTATGTCACTACAACATAGGAAATTAAATGACTAAAGTCAGTCTGTGCTCAGCATGGAAGTCGCTTGTGGAACATTTCATTTAAGGCAAGATTGAGATTCGCTAATGGTATTTATTATACATTGGTGTCACCAGCTCGATTTTGATTGGCTATAAGCACACAGCTAATTCTTGCTTGCTCTGTTTCTCTTACGTCATACCTACAAACAATAGATTTTATATATGTAGAATTGACGTCATACCTACAGACAATAGTTTTATGCATGCAGAAGTGACGTGACCTAACACACGAACCAGCAGTTTGATCAGTTTTGTCATGGCGTTGCTCAGCTCAGGAATATGCATAATAAAACAATTATTGAATTCGGTTTTCGCATGTTAGCGATAATTATCAAGGCCTCAGTTTGTGTTATCCGCCTCAGCCTTCGGCTTCGGCAGATAACACAAACTTTGGCCTTGATAATTATCGCTAACATGCTCAACCTCATCCAATAATTGTTAATTAAAGAGCGGAAGAGGTTGTACGAGAAGACATTGATGAACTCACCTAAATTCTCAGCAACGTAGATAAACTACAATTGGTGGGGCTGCTGTCTTCTGCTCACTCCATTTCTTTTAAGCCAAAACAACCCTGAAAAACCCACACACTTGGTGATAAACAAGTCTAACTCAAGCCAAGAACATTATTAACTTCAAAGTGTCCAGCTTGTGAGTCAGCCGCAGATTAGTACTTCGGGATTTCCTATGTTCAAATTATTTGTGCTGTCTCCAGCCCAGCCATATCCATGCCATTACATTCCGTTTGACCGTTAACTCCGCTTTCCCCGTACAAAGGCGTATTTTGTTACAATATTTCTCAATTTAGGAAAACAGTCGGTTGAAACAATGGTGAAGGAAGCCTGTCTCCCTACTCTAAAGCTAAGTGGAAATTTGTTAGTCTAAAACATGCTTACCTTGCACAAAATGCAGTAAATGTTTTCTTCTTTCGGGCGATCTTAATTTGCAAACAGAAAGATCTTGGAGGCCTTTACAACGAAAATGAAAATAAAAGTGAAGGAAGGTTTCGTGCAATGGGTGTATATCGAAGCAGATGCCGGCAACGAAGGTGCCTTTTCAGCTGGAGTCGGATCGGAAAATAGAGCTAAGCTTTTTGTGGCGGGAAATTTCCCTCTCAATGGTCTTCACTTGTCTCGTAGTATTTGTCCTGTACAGGAAAGCGAGATAAAACATTATGGTTCCTATCTGTGATGAAGAGAGATGGTCACGCGATCACGTGAACATAATAAGCACATGACCAAAGATCATAATCTCTAAATGGCGGGATACCGGAGGGTCTCAATCGGGGGATAATTAACAATTAGACCCGTAGCCCGCAAGGTCTACGGGTCCATGATAGCCCATGAGTGGAAGCCGAATGGGCCTGTGAATCTTGGCCCTTGAGGGAGAAGGATCTAATTGTTTTAGTATCACCCAACATTTTCCCAATAGTTTTGCATTGAAACCGCGCGCGGGGCCGTACGGGCCATGTGATAATATGTACTTATTGACTGAGTGGGAGGGCCGGATGGGAAAATATTTGGCCCGAGGTCATGGCGTACGGACCGAGCGCAGCGAGGGCCAAATATTTTCCCGTCCGGCCCGACCTAACTCAGTCAATAAGCATTTTATCATATGACCACCGCGCTTTTCCTTTTTTTTTTTTTCTGGTAACAAAATTCGGAATGTTCACTTACATCGCTCATTTTGACCAAAAAGTCGGGATTTACATAGCAACAAAGTCGTTTTAGTTCGCATCTCGCGCGCGCTTTCGTTGGAAGACTATTGAGAAAATCCCCGTATGAGGGCCGTACGCGATCCTAGCAGGGCCGTACGGCTTTTTCCTGCCCAGCTCGCGCCATCGTGTACGGCCCTCATACGGGGATTTTCTCAATAGTTTTGCAATGAAAGCGCGCGCGAGGCCGTACGGGTCATATGATAATTAAACTTATCACATGGCCTTTTTTTTTTCACGGCTGATGGTTATTTTTTTGCATTTTCACGCCTAACGGTTAACTTTTTTCGCGGTTCACGGCTAACGGTTAACCCTATTAAGACGCGGCCCATACTAATATGTGAAAGATTGTAAAAGAAATGACTAAGTTAAGTAGGCCTCTCGATTTCACCCTTACGACTTCCATTTCAATATGAATTCTCGTGTTTTTTGTTAGCCACATTGTCATAGTTAATAGGGAGTTTAGGCTTTGTTTAAATGGAACTGGGGTAACCCGGTAGGTGGAGTCGGAAAATAGCTCGCGTTCACATGCACTCTTACAATCCCAGGGTCCTGGGTGACCTTTCTCGAGGCTGCTTCGTGGTCGCCAAGTATGTACACAGGCAAAACGGCAGGTGGAGGACGCATTTTGGCGGTTTATGCTTTTTTTTTCTCTCATTAGCTACTCTTGCTCAACTTTTCAGTGTTGTGGTTTCTTATTATCACTTTTAATGCTGCAAGGCCTTGGCCAAAGGCAATATATTGCAACACAAGCCCAGTACCCCGGCTGGGCAGGTTACCCGGTCTGGTAGACCGTGCAACCGGCCGCCTCGGCGGGTTACCTCACCTATCGTGTAAACGCAAGGCTGAAAAAATAAAAGTTTATGTGGACAGGCGGGTTACCCCACCTCCATGTAAAGACAACGGCAACGTTAAGGAATACGTCACTCCAAAATATAACTCAGCGATATGGCAAGTATTTTGAGATTATTCTGTCTTGCTCACTAATTCATGTACAGTACGGGCGAATAACTATCCTGTAGCTGTAGCTGTCGCCATTCTCTCGTGTCTGATGCTCGTTCCTCCCCGAGAGAGACTCGGAATCATAATGAAGACCGAACCGCGCTCGGGCTCCTGTCCCGAAACGGCGGTTGGTAATAGAGCCTAAATCCTATTAAACTTGAAAATATCAAAACAAGAGCTATTTTATTTTGAAGTATTGTAATTTGTCCTGTGGAATTTTCCACAGTTACTCCAAAGCTGTATTAAAATAGTCAAAGTGAGGTTGAATTACAGCTTAGTATATTGTTCAGGAGTTTGCTTGGGGAACCTGATGTGAGTGGTGCGTACGTCTCTCGTTCGCTTCATCGTAACTGCTTCTTTGTAACTGTTTTACTTTAGCATTATTACCTCTCCTTTAAAATATACCTTGCAGCAGAAGTAAATTTGAAACATTTGGCTTTAGAGTGGTATCGCATAGCCGTTTTGCTGCTTGTCTGCCTGGACTGGATTCGCTAAAATGGGAACTAAATAGAGGGTCAGGATGGGGGTGCTGGATTCTAATTAGCTATCAGCTATATTTCTGTTCATTTCTCAGCTGCCAGCTAAATGTTTGGCCATTTCTCAGCTAACAGTTAAAAAACAAGTCAGCAATTCTCAGCTATCAATTAAAAAACAAATCATTTCTTAGCTAACAGTTACATTTTTTTCCGAATCTCAGCTATCAGTTAACTCCATCCATACCTTCTAAATGCCATGAGCAAGCCCTAAGCATAGCACAATTGTTTTAACTCGTGATCCCAATTTTTCATTGCACAAAAGTAATCAACAGGCGAAGATGAAAAAATTCTGTGTACCGGATTCAGAGCTACCTCAAATTTTCAGTTATTTAAGGTGGCTCAATGCAGTTTCCAGCACTTTCCAAGACGTAGATTTTTGATGGCTCATAATTACTACTCTTTATCAATTGATGCTACAATTATGGTATCAAAATACTGCCCAATCACTAGCGAACACGTTGGTATTATTTTTGTGACACAATAGGTTACCATAGCAATCCTATGACCTGCTAAAAACACCCTTAAATTCAGCTTTAAGCGCTTATATTTCAAAAACGGCACTGTGAAATTTTTTCTTATTACAGAATTTTGATTAGCAGGATAAGATGTAACTTTTGGCAAAGTTTAAAAAAATTCTGTACATGGGGTATAGAGCCGGCTTAATTTTTCGAAAAGTTTAGGTGGCTCTGAACCCCATGTACAGAATTTTTTTAAACTTTGCCAAAAGTTACATCTTATCCTGCTAATCAAAATTCTGTTATAAGAAAAAAATTCACCGTGCCGTTTTTGAAATATAAACGCTTAATGCTGAACTTAAGGGTGTTTTTAGCAGGTCATAGTATTGCTATGGTAACCTATTGTGTCACAAAAATAATACCAACGTGTTTGCTAGTGATTGGGCAGTATTTTGATACCATAATTGTATTATCAATTGATAAAGAGTAGTAATTATGACCCATCAAAAATCTACGTCTTGGAAAGTGCTGGAAACTGCATTGAGCCACCTTAAGGTGTCTCTGAATTGGCTTCACAGATTTTTTTTAAACTTTGCCGAATGTTTTATTCTGGCATGCTGATTACATTTCAGAAATAAGAAATGCGGGTCACCGAGTTCATTTATGAAATATGAGCAGCTAAAGCCAAAATATGGGGTGTTTTTGCAAGGCTTTCCTGTTGTCAGGGTAACTTTTTACGTCGAAAAAAATATCGAATCTTTTTCAGCAATAATTGGTGTTTGATATGGTACCATAATATTGCTGTTAAGTGATAAAGTGTTTTAGTGTCAATCCTTCTTATAGGAACGTTTCTTTCAAGTGTTGAAACTGGTTTGAACCACCTTAAGTCACCCACGAAACGTTCAGGTTTCGTTTTCTCGTTGCTCTCGCTGTTAAGTTTCAGACGAGCAAAACAACGGTGAGTCGTTCCCGTTTACGCCGTCTTCGTAGCGGCGGCAGGGAATTAGTGACCTCAAGCAGGGACGACGACGTCTGTGAGAACGTCATCTGAAAATATATCTTCGCGTTATTCTATTGATCTCGCGATTATCCCAAATCGTTCGGCATAAAAATTGTGTACACACTCTCTAGGGATAAAATTATTAGGAACGTTGTTGTGAGGTAGAATTGGTAGAAACGGTGAATGAATGACTATATAGTAAACCACTGCCCTAGGCGTTTCGCTTTTACAGCGCAAATGGCAGTCGTGCACTTTACAATCTTAAGGGCGGTGCCCAATAATACAAAGGTATTTTTGCGCTGTCTACTGAATATGCCGGAGAAGCAGATCTTAACAAGTGTTATTGAAATCCAAAAGAAAATTAGGTGTAACCATGCATTTATCAAAAATAATTTATCAAGAATATTTGTTTAAAGCTTTACATTACAAAGATATGTATGGCGTTCTTTTCCAGACTGAAGCTTAATTATCTCTGCTTTCTCCGCATAGTTTTAAACCGCGCAAAAATATACCTGCCTTAATTAATAAGGACCACCCATAGGAAATCCGAGTATCTCGAGATGCGCAGAACGTATGCGCAATAACAAGGCACCGTCCTTAACTGAATAACAAGACGTTTTAAACAGGTGTCCCCAGAACAGAATGAGAGACCAACACACAGGGAACAACGTCCCCTACTCTTCTCGAACAGAGTGTGGGTTCTTTAACGTCCCACGAAAGTCACACGAGACGGGGCCTACGCTTTATGTTCCTTAGCGCTTATCCGAGAGAACTAGAAAGTCTAACCATTTGCAGATGTCATAACAAAGGCAGCGCTCTCCTGCGGCCGGTGTTTTGATCTTTCTACCTCCCGCAGAATAGTCCGATGCTCAATCAACTGAGCCAGTCTGGGAGCAGTTTCAGAGTAAGAACAGAGCCAACCGGTCGGTGGTCGATTCTTGCGGTACTCTGCGTAAGGACGACGTTAAATTACCAAATTTGAGGTTTTGACGACAACGTGAGCATGCTAAAGAGACCCTTCTATTCTCTATTTTTACTTTCTAATTGCTCGTGCCAATTTATTTTTAGGATACTTCGTCCAAATTGTCAGAAATGAACGAGATGGAATAATCGCGAAAGAATTATGATAAAGCAAAGTGATATTTCAAGGTGACGTTTTCGTTGAAGTCGCCGTCGTAGATCTTAAGGTCCCTATTAAAGCACTCGTGTTTTTGAGACGCGGACGGCAACCGGAAAAGAACATTTCGTGTTCCAGGACAGTGGTTTCTCCCACATGTTTACACTAATCATCTCTAATGGAGAAAATAATTCTTGCCAATGTAAATGTGGTTGTGTGGAGACAAGTTAAAAGGGAAAACAGCTCATTTCCGGTTGCCGTCCGCGTCTCAAAAACGCGTTGCTTAAGCTCTCTAATATATATTAAGAAACGACGACGGCTGCAGCTACGACAATGCCACCAAACGATAATATCATTTCGGTTAAGAGAGTAAAAATAATCATGCTGAAGGTGGGGTACGCATTTTTCTGCTCATGTTTTTGCGTTACTCTGAGCAAAGTTTATGTAGATGGATTGGTTGTGAAACTCCTAAAACTTCGAAAGCGAGAACAGTGACATCGCGCTTCATGTCAACTAGACCGTGACCATGCGCAATCTTTTGGCCTCGTTTTGAATAAATTCATCGAAACTTTTGATTGGCTGCATTTTGAACAAAAGGGTGTGGTTTGCGCTTGGTCAGGGCCAAAACAGCAAACAAAAACATGAAACAAAGTAACTTGTTGAGTTTCATAACCATCTCCACATATTTGAGGTCTTCAAATTTGAGGTTTTTACGACAACGTAATCATACAAATGTGAACCTTTCGTTCTCCATTTTTACTCCGAAACCGCTCCTAGCCAATTTAGTTTTAGGATACTTCGATCACATTGTGCGACGTGAGCAAGATGGAAGAATAATCGCAAAAGCATGAGACTTACGATGGAGCAAATTATATTTTGAGGTGATGTTTTTTTCGCCGCCGGTTGCTGTCGTGGATCTTAAAGTGGGGACCTTAAGATGTACGACAAAACAACTAGGTGATTTCAGGTCTTTGTTATTTAGGCAGAGGACCGCATATATATGCGCGTGCAGCAAGATTGTTTTTCCTCTTCAGTTATCCAATTATATTAGGGAGTTTTAGCAACGACTTCGGCTACGGCAACGACAACGCCACAAAGCAAGAATATCATTGGTTAAGGATTGAAAAATACTCGTGCTGCACGTGCAACACGCATTTCAGTGCCGTAATCCACAAAACAACAACGTGAAATCACCTAATTTCAGGTTCTGACGACAACGTGAGCATACAACAGGAAATTATCTTCACTTTAGAACCTTTCCTATAAATCCAGTTACACGATAATTCGCCCCTTTTGTTGAAGGTGAACAAGACAGAATAATCGCCAAATAGTTCACGTAGCGCTAAGTTATATTTTGAAGTGAAGTTGCCATTGTCGTTGTCCTTGCTAAAACTCCCTATTATTGTTTTGTGGTGTTGTCGTTGCCGTAGCCGCGCCGTTTCTTAAACTCCTAAAGAAACGATGACAAATGCGGCAACGACAACCCCACACTTAATTACGGAAAGACAATGTTTACTAAGGAAGCTTTTTAGTCAAAGAGCCCTACAAAAAGGTTGCATGGATGGTTCTATGAAGAATCTTTTTTCAATGGGCAATCTTACATCACTTCAATTAGAAGGCACATGCGCAATTACTCCCAGTCCTCTGCGGTGCGTTTCATTGAAAAACTTGCAAAAACTCTCAGGAAACAAAAGGAAGAGGCGGTTCCATTATTTTTCGTAAACTGTAATCATGAAATTTCTATTTGGACAGAAAATGGAACTGATATTTTGAAAAGTGTATCATAGGTGGGCCTTATGACGCCATATTTTTTTGAGAAATAGACTTCAGTGCTGAGTTTTTAGGCATTGGTTTGGTCACCTGATTTACCAAATATGGCTGAGAGTCGAATCAGACAAAAAAAAATGTTAAATAGAACACACTTGGCGAAAAAAAAGTCACTGTAGAGTTAAAGGGACTCGAAAAATGATTATTTGAAGGGGTCCGTAGCAACAGTTTGGTAGTTAAGAGCCACCCTTCCCCCCCCCCCCCCCCCCCTTAAAAAGCACGCTGCACGTGTGGCACGTATTTTGAAAATTACTTTACGGTATTCTGCAAAACAACAAGTTGAAAGAACCACATTTAAGGTTATGACGACTACGAGAGTATATAACATTAAATCGGTCATTTTTTAATCTTTACTTGAAAACCGCTCGTACCAACCCAGTTATATGATAATACTTCACCCATATTGTAAAACGTAGACAAAATGGGATAATCGCTGAGTTTTTAAGATAGCGTCAAGTTGCATTTTGAAGTGAGTCCGATGTTTTCGTTCCCATCTAGTCTTCGTGGTTTCTTTTAAAAGCTCTCCGATACTAGAGCTTCCTACCAAAGAAACGGAGACAACAACAAGAACGTCATCTCAAAATACAAATTCGCGCAATTTTAACCAATTGACTCCTGAACCGAACCCCATAGACGAGTAAAATTGTCTGGCATTAGACAGAGTAAAATCTATTAAATGTCACTCTCACGAGTCAGTGGGTTGTAATCACTGCGTAAAAAATTGAGATCTTTTTTATATGACAAATATGTGCCGGTTATCCGGCATGCAGAAATGAAACTGGTGCGACAGGCGTTTGAGTTTGACTGTATTCTCACCTGCTGACATTTTCCATAAACTATCGCTTCGTTGTTTGGCAGGGGACAGCAAAGAAACGAAGTAAAATGGAAAACCCGTTTGACTCCAATGATATAAATTTTATTCTCCTCGCTACTTTTATAGATCTCTTCGTTGGCAGGTCATGAGAATTTGATGGTTTATCAGGATGGTACGCTTGAGCTGACAATAATCTTCATTCTCAGTACTTGTTTACCTGACAGTGCATTGAAATTGAGAGGTGAATTTACATACTGATCTCTCAGTCTTTCAGGTATGATTCATGATGGTCCGTACAATTCATGAGAAAATTTCTAAGACGATGATCCGACTCGAACTGTCTTCGAATTGACGGTTAAAATTGGCGACTTTCAGGGACATGAAATGCCACTGGGCCCACAGGCTCCCCAAGCTGAAAATATGTGGTGTATGCGACAGCTTGTGTATATAGAGAATTGTATGGGAAAATCACCGATCGTAAAAAAATTGTGTAAATAACTATCTCATTTGAAATAAAGTTTTCCTACCTCAAATGTGTGACGAACCTGTCTCTTGCGCCGAGTTTAGAGTCATTCTGACGCCGTTTAGTGAAGTTATCCGGAAACCGTTACTAAAAGAATAGGAAGGCCGACCACTCCATCCATCGCTGGCCAGACCTCACTCCACAAATCGTTTTCTCCTCAACAGGAAAAGTCCCGAATCGCAATAAAAACAACAGTTCCATAAAGCCCAATAAATTTCACTCTAAATACGTGTCTTTTGGCGGCCGAAAGACTCGTGAAGAACGAAAACTTTGCCTTAAAATTCCCCTCTTCGGCTTTCCTCAGAGGCTTGTGACCGGGCAGTCAACAACGGCCGCTCGCAAGCTGGTTTCACGTTGTTGACTGCCCGGTCACAAGCCTCTGAGGAAAGCCGAAGAGGTGAATTTTAAGGCAAAGTTTTTGATTGCGCTGACGTTTGTCGCTCTAGAATGAAAAGCTTAAGGCGTACACTACTTTCTTCGCTCATGTTAAAAGCTTGTTAAAGAGCAAGGTATCGGAAAGTATTATTCGAGTCTTGTAGCGAACCTATCCAGGGAGCTTTTGTTTCCCCGCAATTAACCTGCAGGGGCTCACTTGTTGAAACTCGAGTTCCGAAGCTTTTCGTGCCTATTTCGGCTGATATTAAATCACTATGTCTTGAAAAGGAAGACGTCTTAGGGCATGAAACCCTAAGTGCATTTTTCATGGTCTAAGGAACATGTAACGGATTAGGTTTTCCAAGTGAGCACGTGAGGGTGAGGTTCTTGAGAGGAAATTTTCGAAGCCACCATGTAAATGATTTCCATTTACCAAGGGATGCGATAAACAAAAAAGACAAGTGGTCGTCGCACTCATCTGGACAATTTAAGCAACTGCCTCTTTTTGACACCGGAAAAATTCAGGTGGCTCCAACGGGATCCGAACAAATAACCTCTACGATGCCGGTAGAGTGCTCAACCAACTGATAACCACAGCTACTCATTTGAACGCCACATGAATTTTTCAGCTGTCTATAACTCTTTAACCCGCACTTCAAATATACATTCATTTTAGATACGATAAAGATGCTTGGAGACTAAGGGGTAGATAGTGGGGTTAGAGTATCTACTATAAGAGACAATTGCTTCAATTGTCCAGATAAGTGTGAGGGTCACTTCTCTCTTTCGTCTTTAACCCGCACATAATATGCATTCATTTCAGATACGATAAAGATACTTGGAGACTAAGTGGTAGGTAGTGGGGTTAGGGTGTCTTCGATAAGAAACATGTACTCGGTTGCCCAGGGGTAGAAAGTGGGCTAAGGACTGAGTCTTTGACTCCCAGGAGTAATCAGCATGTAAATTCTCCTCATAATCTCAATAAAATCTCTGTCAAACAGGTATTGAGACCATTTTCTCATGACTACTCAACAAAGAAAGCTATGGTACTAGTTAGGAGAATGAACGTTTCGATCTTGGGAATAAAAGGGTTAACAAAGGAAATAAGAGAAGACAAGAAAACGTTGTCTTTTTCGTCCTTAAGATATTCTCCTTGCCCTAACCTGACCGTGGGGATGAACGTTTTGGTTCCTTACGGAAAATGACGGCATGAGCCTTGAACTCGGGTTGAAAGATGTTTCTACGGTAATCCTCAGTTAAGAGCATTTCAGGACCCCTTAAACTCGCTGCTCCCGATAAGTAGAATAAAACGATTAAACTCTCTTGTTAAATTGATAATTTTTTCCTTCAGAATGGAGTCATGACTACTCTGAAACGTCGAATTTCACCTTTTTTATCGTTCGTTTTTACCGTTTTGTGCTTATATCTCTTTTAATACGAACGTGTTGCTGATACATAAATGAAAGCACCAAACCGAAACTAATATTTGCCCAAATAATTTCTACTAAAATTCATTTGTTATCCTGCTCTCACATATTCAGGAGCACTGTGCTCCAAAGAAAAGTAGAATTTCACCAAAAAAGGTATTTTAAAAAACACTTGTTCAGAACTGATTTAGATATTATCACAGTAACTTGTAAAGAGCATTCATGTACAGACACATTTCTTAGACTACGTTTATACATTAGAGGAAAAGTTTCCATTCAAATCTCTCGGGGTTTATAACGCATTTACATGGTAATGTAGCATTGACATTAAAATAATATGAACATACTTGGAACAAAACGTTTTATTCTCAAAGGATCTCAATTGGGCACAACACTGAGTTAGCCGATTTAGTCTATTTTAAAAAAGAGACAAAGAATGTGGTGCAACGAGACGGGCGCTTTTAACATTTGACCGGCTTAAGTTCTTTGTGAAATTGAAGTAGATTCAAAAAAGAAAACCGACGGAAGTATAAAAAGTCATCGGATTGCGCGCCTGCTGCCTATCATCGATGCGGACTTGAGTACCACATCTTCCTTTCTATTTTATGTAAAATACCTAATTAAAGCGGTACTATGACCAAAAAATCAATTCTTCTTTTTCTTTGGATTTCAAAACTACGTTAACTTAACACTAAGTAACCCAAGTTTTAAGCTTTGTTTTGCAAAATTTTAACTGACATTTTCCTATTAAATGGTCTGCCATTACTATAACTTTAAAATCTTGAGAGAGCTGGATCAAGAAGAAAATGACGTCAAAGACTCACAAGTCACAGTGCGTGTGAACGCGGCTGACTTGATATCCAGAAGGGGAGTTTCGTGCTTTCAGACTTTAAACTCGTGTTTTGCATATATAATAAACTACATTTACGCGCTGAAACGTTTAACTAGAGAATAAATGACGTCACGTACCCCTAGATCCAACCCACTAATGTGCAATCGGTCAGCTTTGAACGTAAGTAATGGCGGACCAAACATTTGGCCAGTCAAGTGTTCAGCAAACACACTTTCAAACATTTGGCCAGTCAAATGTTCAGAAACCAATTTTTCAAAATCCGAAGAAAAAAAGACTCGACTGTGATTTTTTATCAGAGTAACACTTTAACTGAAACATATCTCAAGGGACAAAATGGGTGTCTTTCTATGTATGTAAGCCCTTAATTTCTCGTGACGCACTAACAAGAAAGTGACTTTTAACCTTTCAGTGCATGCTTACCAACAAACAAGGGGTGGGGAGGTGAAGTGAGATAGTCGTCATCAACAACACCACAGGGTCCAGAGGAGATATGTTTGTCGTTAGAACATCAAACCCCGTCGAAAACATCTGAAATAATGGGTTATTTTGATCGCGTTGACGATCGCGTTACAGTTTCGTTACACATTCTGTATACCGCAAACCAAGAAACTGAGGGCTCGCTCGCAGTATAAAATACAATGCATTCCCGCAGTATAAAATACGGAAAGGGAGGAAACTAATTTGGGACCGATTTTCGAATCTCTGAAACTCAAATGGAATTGAATTAAATTGCCTGATTTTACTAACGTGATCTAGAATTGTTATGTATTTGCCAAATACTGTAGGAAAACGGCATAAGAAAGCGTTCAAATTCATTTTCGGCGACCGAAATTTACGGCTTCGAGAGAAAGCTTTCGTTCGGTGTGCACCGCAACACATGGTGACGGAAATGACGCGGTAAAGTAAAAATGTGCGCAAGATCGGAAGTAATTTTAAGATGCCCCAAGTTCGAAAACACCAACGGTTTCTTTTGCAACTTTTCGACTGTTGACGTGTACAACAAATGTCCAGTCTTTAAAGATCTTTACTTCAGTTAAAACTCGGCTGCCTTCGCATAGATCTTGTGACTGGACTTTAAATCCACTGAAAGAAATCGTCGCTAGAGCTAGATAAAAGCCAATCGAATTCTTTTGTGAAAGCTGGCAAGTCTTCCCATTTAACACGGTCTTCGTCCAATCTTGAGGTTTTTGAAAGTGGGTACTGCCATACTCGGCCACCGTTAACTCTTCGCTGGACTCTACTCGCCTGTGGAAAGGCCTCCTTTAAAATAATCCCCAGTTCTTTGACTTGCAATGGAAAATTTTCCTTTTCGGAGCTGTTATTTACATAGTCGTCGAGTATTTCTTGTACGGAGATAAAGTTTTGTTCGTCTCTTCGATAATTCATTGAAAGCCTGCAGGTAAAATAGTCAAGTTCGATCAGGGAAAAATCAAACACGGTAATTTGTGGCTCACGTTCGAAAGCCAACTGGTCAGATATCTTACCATTTAGAAACAAACACGTGTTTTTCTCTGTTCGATACTTTGGATCTCTTCTCGTCCGGCTGCTTTTCACGCAATGAAACGGGCCTTTTCAAGGGAGAAGCCGCCATTATTTTAAAACTCCCTCCACAGCTGATGTTTTGATTCTCGAACTAGTAACGGTCTGTTGCTTTTGCGTTTCCGGTCCCAATTCACTTCCGTCACCAAGTGCTGCGGTTCACATCGAACGAAGTCACGTGGTAGAAGTTTCCTCCCTTTCCGTATTTTATACTGTAAGCCGATCTTGCGAGCCCTCAGTCTCTTGGTTTGCGGTATAGAGAATGTGTAACGAAACTGTAACGCGATCGTCAACGCGATCAAAATAACCCATTATTTCAGATGTTTTCGACGGGTTTTGATGTTCTAACGACAAGAATGTCTCCTCTGGACCCTGTGACAACACCGTGAACTCTAAGCCGACGGCAACGGCTACGAGAACGCCATAAATTTGCATATTTAGTGAGCACAAACAATAGCTTTGCACGCTCTGCACGTGTTTTTTACATTTTTCTACATTTTTGCCGTTCTCGTCTTGACTACGAACGACTTGAAAGGTCAAATTTGAGGTCATGTGGAGAACGAGAGAACATGACTATTTCCTCTCTAATATCCACACTGCATTCATCAGTTTTATTCCTGGATTGTGTATTCACACTTTCCAAGCCGAGGAGAGACATGGAAAATTATTACAGTAAAACGAAATAATATTTTTACACAACAACGTTCTCGTAATCGCCGTCGTCCTTGCTTATTGTGAGTCATGATCCTGTTGGCGTCGATGTAAACACTGAAACCTTTAGAAAGAAGATCACGCTCACCACTGAAACCCACGTTCGATGCGAGAGTCTAAACTAATGCGCGGAGCACGAATGGAGTTGCGATAGAAATACAAAGCAGTAAGGGAGGTGTTTACTGCGAGGGCCTGGGAAAGTGAAATAGCTCCCTCAGCACCAATGGAGTTGCCAGACAAATCCAAAGTAGTAAGGGAGGTGTTTACTGCGAGGGCCTGGGAAAGTAATGTAGCACCCTTAGCACCAATGGAGTTGTGAGACAAATGCAAAGTAGTAAGGGAGGTGTTTACTGCTAGGGCCCGGGAAAGTGAAGTAGCACCCTCAGCACCAATGGAGTTAAAAGACAAATGCAAAGTAGTAAGGGAGGTGTTTACTGCGAGGGCCTCGGAAAGTGAAATAGCACCCTCAACACCAATGGAGTTGTAAGACAAATTCAAAGTAGTAAGTGAGGTGTTTCCTGCGAGGGCCTGGGAAAGTGAAGTAGCACCCTCAGCACCAATGGAGTTCCAAGACAAATCCAAAGTAGTAAGGGAGGTGCTTTCTGCGAGGGCCCGGGAGAGTGAAATAGCACCCTCATCACTAATGGTGTTGTGAGACAAATTCACAGTAGTAAGGGAGGTGCTTACTGCGAGGGCCTGGCAAAGTGAAGTGGCACCCTCAGCACCAATGGAGTTCCAAGACAAATCCAAAGTAGTAAGGGAGGTGTCTACTGCGAGGGCCTGGGAAAGTGAAATAGCACCCTCAACACCAATGGAGTTGTAAGACAAATTCAAAGTAGTAAGGGAGGTGTTTTCTGCGAGGGCCTGGGAAAGTGAAGTAGCACCCTCATCACCAATGGCGTTGCCAGACAAATTCAAAGTAGTAAGAAAGGTGTTTACTGCGAGGGCCTGGGAAAGTGAAATAGCTCCCTCAGCACCAATGGAGTTCCAAGACAAATCCAAAGTAGTAAGGGAGGTGTTTACTGCGAGGGCCTCCAGGGAAAGTGAAGTAGCACCCTCATCACCAATGGCGTTGCCAGACAAAGACAAAGTAGTAAGGGAGGTGTTTTCTGCGAGGTCCAGGGAAAGTGAAGTAGCACCCTCAGCACCAATGGAGTTCCAAGACAAATCCAAAGTAGTAAGGGAGGTGTTTACTGCGAGGGCCTGGGAAAGTGAAGTAGCACCCTCAGCACCAATGGAGTTGTGAGACAAATGCAAAGTAGTAAGGAAGGTATTTACTGCGAGGACCTGGGAAAAGGCAGGAATCGGAATACGCGATGCCAAGTCAATTACAATTTCCGTCAAATGAAGACTCTTACCCAAGGTATAAACTAACTTAGTATATAGGTTTTCCGACCAAGTTTTACATTCCTCTATGACGTCGAAAGCCAACTTCAGGTATGAGTTCGGGTTAGCCGGAGGTCTCCGGTCTGTAACACTCGCAAGTGAGGCAATATTATTTACAATCGACACTGCCGTTTCCTCCGATTGCGATGCTATGATTCCACTCATGAACAAGAAAACTTGATTTAGTTGATGAAAGTATCTTTCTTCGGTCAGAACTGACATCTTGTCAATTGCTCCATCAAGGATGGAAAACGCAAGATATAGGCCGGCAAAGAATTCTTGAAAACTCTTGTGAAAAAAACTGTAACGGAAACAAGGAGTCCTCTTCCTATCGCCAGCCTGGATCGAGAGAAAGCCAAATTTAATGAACAGACTTTCCGTGAAATTCCCTTCGACGTCTTCGAAATGCAGCTCTCCTTTAAAAAGAGATTCTTCCGCCATTCTCCCTAGGGTCATCAGTTCCTTCTTGTAAACTATTAGAAGGTCTTTACCACTACTTGGTAAGTGGTTCTTCATTTCGTATCGTCTCAAAAGGAAGAGAACAATCTCTTGGTACAGCTGTGTTCTATTGTTTGCTAGAATGCCGCCATAATCTTCGAAAAGCACACAAAGCAGAAGTGTATGTAAAGGGTTTTTTGTCAGTGCTGCTAAAGGTCCTTCAATATGCTGATCATCATCGTCATCGTCATCATCCTCGTAATCAACATAATCGTCGTCATCGTCATCGTCATCACCATCATCATCGTCATCGTCATCGTCATCATTATCATCATCATCATCATCGTCGTCATCATCGTCATCACCATCATCATCTTTTAAATGCTGATTATAATCGTAATCATCATAATCATCATCATCATCATCATCATCATCATCATCATCGTAATAATCATAATCATCAAAATCATCATCATCATCATCATCATCGCCATCGTCATCGTCATCATCACCATCATCATCATCATCATCATGCGGATGCCACAGTACATTTATCAGCTTCTCTCCCATTTGTTCTGCGTGTCGAAAATACTTCCTTATAAAAGACTTCGCATCACTACTCGTGAATCCAGCAATCTCCAACAGTGTGTCCGAGTAAGGCCTTACTTTACTTCTTGCTTCGTGACGAGAAGTAAGAACAATGTGACAACCAGGGAGCAGCTTTCTTTGAACAAGACCAAAGTACACAGCCAATTTTTGAGGGTCTGCCTCATCTAACCCATCAAGCACTAACAGGACTTTAGAAGGGTTTTCTCGCACGAACCGGAAAAACGTTTCTTTCAACTCTGGGTCAACTTCTTGCGGAAGAATTTGATTGTCAATAGCTTCCCAGATGCTAGAATCAATTTCACAACATCTGAGGAGCAGGAGCACCTCTACTCTTGGGAAAGACTCGTCCCATTTGCGGTCTTGTTTAGTTGCCCAACCATATGCCAGCTTTTGACAGTAGGTCGTCTTTCCCATGCCGGGTTCACCCTCAATCAGGACAATCCGTGGATGTTGGCAATCTTCGTGTGATGCAAAAATACTTGTTATGTTGGTGATTTCTTTCGTCAGCGTTCCGCGTGTCGTTTCTTTTGCGACTATCTTAAGTCTGGTGAAAATGTTCTCTAGTTGGAAGCTGAACCCTTCACACCAAGGAACTGGGCAAACCACCCCTTCACACTTTTGGTAAATTTGTCTTATGGATTCTATGATATCACTTTGATATGAAGAACTAGCTGCAAAACAAACGAACACCAAGAAAATAGGGTCAATTTAAAAGGTGATTGACTCAGAGTTACTAGCTTTTCCTTTTTTAAGGAGTGAGAGACGATTTCCAATCTTAAAGCGAAAATCCGGAGTGTATGATTCACACGAATAAAGTGTGCGAGTCAAGTTTCGTGAAGAAGTTGCGAGCATGTACTGACGCAAATATATTTGCTGAAAACCTGGCGGGTCAGAAAATGACTACCACAAGCTAAATTTGATACTGTGAGTTAATTTAGAGGTTTCAGTGGAATGCAAGCCCTCTTGGCTGATTTTCCTACGTATCGCCGCTTTACAAGTCATTTCTGGTACACACACAAGCAGAGTTTCTAAATGAACCTGTTGTCCTATCCACGTTTATTTTCATACAAAAATTCCCACAAAATGTTTGCTACCGGCGTGCATAAGTGTTAGGCTTGCGTATTACAGTGCTTAGAGGTAAGAACTAAAACAAGCACGAGTTAACATAAAACCAACACAATATTATAGGAATAATAATATACTCAAATTGAAATGCAGTGACAATTATAATGAAGTATTAAATCCACTTTAAAACCACGTTAGGCAGAGCGAAAAAGCTCATATGTAAAAATTGCTCATTTTTGCGCAACACATTTTACTGCAATATTTTGGACATATTGATTTTTAAGATCGATTGTATGATTCTTTTCGCCCCGTCGATTTCCAACATGGTCAAATTGCCTTTATCGCACGTATTTAAGAGTGCATATCAGTAAAAATCAAGGGCAACCCTAAAACCCGAAATCCGGAATCCGGAATCACAGTACAATACCGAGAGTAAAAACTATCCTAAACATTCATAAAAGCTATCCTTAGGCCTAATTAGGCCAAAACAACATTTTCGAATTTTGGCGGCCATAGCTCAAAAATGGATTTTGCTCAAATTTTGTGCAGATGTAGCCTATTATGTCTCTAAATGTACTGTATAGTTTTTTAAGTCATTTGTATTTTTATTTTGGAGAAAATGCAAATTTAAGAGTTCGTGTCGAAATCGCCATTTCTTCCGCAAAAATTAACGCTTACTTTGCCGTCAAATTTCGCTACAAAAACCAATTCGTATCAGCTCAAAACCTCCTAAAAGCTCTTCTGTGATATCTCTACATGAGGTTCACGTGATTTTTTCGAAATTTGAATCACCGCTTGCATCCGAAATAATTTCAACTTTAAGACGCCTGGTTTTACTTGACTGAAGGTACCCCTGAAACCGCATCGTTTTTCAACATGCGATAAAGCTCTAAATCTAACAATATTTGCACCGTTAACTCTCTAAGTGATAAGCTTTCAAGTGATATAAAAATTTCTTTGGGGAAATGTATACGCGCTGCGTGACAGTTAATCAAATTCGGCCGTTGGCAAAACCCAGATCGGATCGGATCGGACCGGACCGGACCGGATCGGATCGGACCGGATCGGATCGGATCGGACCGGACCGGATCGGATCGACAAAACCCGGACTGGTTCAATATCAAAATTCCTGCCAATAGACAGTTAAGGTTACTTTCCACCTTCACCGGTGTCCTTCCGGAAAAAGTTCGTACTCGCGTTTCAATAAAATCATAGCAAACTATACATCAGAAGAAAGCTTAATAAATGTGGACAGTTTTTGTATGCAAGGGCCAGCTGAACAAAGTACAAGTGCCGGATCTTGGGAGATCTGACCAGCAAATAATATTTAGACTAAAAACAAAATAATTATACAAGGCTGGTTGCACGGCTGTGAGGATATATAGTTTTTGTTTGACCAATATTTCGTCGGGTACGGCCCTACTTCTTCAGGGAGTTATGTACGAGTTATGATTATTTTAACTCCCTGAAGAAGTCAGGCCGTGCCTGACAAAAAATTTGTCAAACAAACACTATGTATCCTCACAGCCGTACAACCAGCCTTGCATACTTATTTTGTTTTTAGTCATAATAAATGTAGTTTACGCCAACAAATATAGTTTAACCGAGTTTTCCTTTTATTGTCAGGAGCCGGTAAGACGTGAGACCACGGAGGGTTCTTCTAATTAATTTATCGGGTATCGGATGCCGCAACACGAGCAAAATGACTTCAAAGTGTTGTTATTCACAAGCCATCAATCAACGAAATTGTCTCAGGCGTTTTTGATATTCTGATTGGTTGTTTAGACATCCGCATCTAAGGTTGGAGTAGCCAAAAATATGCGAGGTATGTTGTGTAAATGGACGCCATGAGAAATTATTCTAAATATCGGAATCTCCTGACAAGCTTTTGTTGATTGATGTCTTGTGAATAACATTGTGCAGTCATTTTGCTCGTGCTGCGGCATCCGATACCCGATAAACCCTCGGCGGTTTCACGTCTTACCGGCGCCGATCCTAATACTTACCAAAAAAAAAACTCGCTTAAGCAGTATATTTATCGTAAACTACATTTACTAAGCTTTCTTCTGATGTATAGTTTGTTATGATTTTATTGAAACTAACGCGAGTACGAACTTTTTTTTCTGTCTATTGGCAGGAATTTTGGTATTGAACCAGTCCGGGTTTTGTCGAGCCGATCCGATCCGATCCGATCCGATCCGATCCAATGCGATCCGGTCCGGTCCGGTCCGATCCGATCCGATCCGATCCGATCCTGGTTTTGCCAACGGCCACAAATTCATGTGATTTTGACCTTTTGACATCAAACGGCCTAATTTGCATAATCATCGAAGATGAAAAACAAGTCACTTAGAATTCTTGTTTTAACTTTTTTACGGCAAGAATCGAAATCTTGACAATAATTCCTACCTGTTTATGACTTAGTTGTTGTTTAGAACCTTCAATTTTACCACAAATCGTATAAATAGTGCCAGCCAACAGTTGGTGCATGTACATCCGATTACTATTCAATACGTTCATGTCCCATGGTCAGTTCACTTTCACAGTGATGGCATTCTCTTATATTGGCCAAATCCCTGGCAACCTCATAATATCACAAACTGAATATCTATTCCATAGGAAGATTCCCCGTGCAGCTGGGAACCGTATTCCTTCAACCGGAGTGTTTAATACACGAATTCACGTGACATCTAGTGTTTGGTTGATGAGTGGTGTGAGACGCACCGCCCATAAACCAATAGTTTTGGCCTGAAGGAACAACACGTAGTTACTAAAACATGGAACGACCTAAAACCACCTACAACCACCTAAAACCACCTACAACCACCTAAAACCATCTACAACCACCTACAACCACCTCATAAAAAATCTACAACCATCTACAACCACCTACAACCATCTCAAAAATATCTACAACCACCTACAACCACTCACAAAGAATCGAATACCATCTTAAACAAGCGCTAATTGTATAAAATAAACGAGACTACAATATGTGGTTACCATTTAGCCAAAAAAATCCGGAAGGCATGATCGTGGCATAAAGGTAAGCAAATTTCCGAATTTGTTTAAAGCCAACCGGATGTGAATAGCGCTTTACCCTGTATTCCATGCTGTAAAGGGTGCTAAAATCGTGAAAAAGGGCATGGAAACGGAACGATCGTCACGAATTTCCCAAATTCCGGCAATCTCGTTCCCAGAGTCTTCGTTCCCCTTGACCAGCGGGTCGGGTTACGAGAGACTCTGGGATAATCCGTTTGGATAAAGTTTTTGATTGGTTGAAAGTCTGAGCATGAGCAATCGATTTCGGTCACGAGGCGACTGCCGCGAGACTCGAGGGGTTTCACAGAGGACGGTATGATTGTTAATGATTGTTAATTTGGATTGGTTCGTTGATTAGTTTGGAGCCAAAGCAAAGAGTGAGAACCTATTATATCTAATGGAATGGAATCGTCTCTCACTGAGTAATTATGTCTTTAAAATGTAGTCATACCGAGTCTTCAAATTGCTGTATATTATTATATGAATCCATAAGATCTTCTCGTATAGTTACTTACGTACATGTGAGTGTCCTGGAAAGGTGCGAGAACCTTTAGCAGATGAGATTTTAGGTAGAGAAAGAGGTAATCACTGATGCAAAGAGAACTCGTTTGGCTTGTGACAGTGCTGTTGAACGCTTTGAAAATATCGTGGAAGGCCCGTCTCTCTAGCATGCAAAGCAATCCTTTCGGTAGGTTGAAAATTTTACTCGCGTTTCATTTGGGTTCATTAGACTGCACTGTTCTCAACCTCCATTGGAAGAAGAGGCCAGATCAGATATAGAGAATCAAATCAATGAAATGAGATGTACATCTCACATCCAATGGAACTTGTCTTTTTTATAGGTACTTAGAAAAACTGGAAACTTCAGTTGTTGACTTTGTTATGCAAATACTTAGCCCATCCTTTAGAGGCTATTACTTGTAGCACTTAAAAGTCAGTTACAAAAATGACACCTTTCTCTTGAGTAATTAAGTACTTCTTTCTGAAGTACATGTACCTAGACATACCACTACATAAGGAGTTTTTTCCGTAATTGCTCAACCCACAGTATTAATTACAGTGGCGATTATTATTTGCTTATTGAAGCCACAGTGATCAAGTGTTTGAGACTTCAAAGGTTGGTTGACTGTATGAGTTCTGGCCCCAGTTGTTTGAAGGGTGGATAGTGCTATCCACTGGATAAATCACTATCTACTGGATAACTCAATTGGTTATGGTAGTGTTTATCCGGCTGATAGCACTATCCATCATTTGAGCAACTGGGCCCTGGTGGATAGCACTATCCACTTTTTGAACAACTGAGGCCAGGTCTTTATCCAACCTCTCTTCTCTGCCTCCTTTGTCGTTGAGGACAAAGGAGGCAGAGAAAAGAGACCCTGGGAACAAGGTTGGTCTTGATCATCTCTCAGTTTTCTCTAACTTTAATCCATGTTGCCTCTATAAGTACCCGCATACAACTTAATACTGACAAATGTTTGATAGACTTTGTAACAAATTCTGTGATTGGTTAGCATCCCATTTAATGGAAGGGACAAGTTTTTGACTGCTTAACCCACTGACACCTCAAACGCCCTAGGATAACCCTAGTTGACGACTAGAATCTCCCTGGCATTAGACAGAGTAAAATCTGTCAATTCTCACTCCCAGGGGTCAATGGGTTAAAGGGGATCAGTGATACCCCTTGTTACTCTACAGAAAACAGAGCTAAGTGTTGCCATCAATGAACTACCTGGCTCATTTAGTTTCATTATCTAGACACAGACTTTATGGTTTTACAGTGTGTTTGGGAGCAACTTTACAGCAGCCTATATTTCCGATAAATTTTAATTATTTTGTGAAACAAAAGGAGAAGGTAGCATTGCAGACTGTGCAGTATTTCTAGTCAATTGAGAACGTATTCCACACATCCCCTCAACTTAAATTTTGTCAGTTGACGGTTAAGTTGTCAGTAAATTATACTGTCTATTTTGAAGTCAGACTGACTTCTTCATGTTGGTATGTACAGTTGTCAACAGTTTCTAATGTAATTTTTTTTATGCCAACAAAAGAAATGTTTAGGTTCAAGGTTTGTAGACAAGTATCCGTTCCTGTTTGGAGTGTTAAAATCAACAGCCTTAGGCTTCTGTGTATTGCTAGTCAGAGAGTTGAAGAGAAAAGTACCATTTCAAAACTTGTATGGTGCTGGCCACCCTACAGAAAGCCTTTGACAGTGAGGAAGGGATTACATTATTTTGGGGGTAAGATGGGAAATGAACATTCTCAGGATAATATAAAATGTATATATAATATTGTTACATCCAATCTGTCAAGTTTGATGGTTCAAAATAAGTACTGACCTCTGCTCATATGGAAAAATGGAATATAAAGTGTATTAAGGATGGCTAGTCTTAACCTTAAGAACTTTTGGCTTTTGGAGTTTTTATAATGCTTGATACATAATTTCATTGACCTTTCGGTGTGCAGCTCTCTGCTCTCCCAAAGGAATTTGACGTTACTTTAACGATTATATGAATTAAACATGTTTAAGTGGGGATGTTCATGTGCTGTCCCCAGAGACCGACGATTATGAACAACAGCTTTTCATTAGTGTTGACAATGAGGTTCTTCTGGAAGTACATTCATACATACAGTCTTTCTGCTCTGTTTGGGGTACATTACATAGTTAACCTAGAGTATCCAAGAAGGCCAACATGTTTGCACTGAGTTTCTTGAGAGTATGTATTCAGCATTCGTCAAAAAAAAAATGCCCTGTATAGAAAAGGTGTCTCTACTCTTTTAGCTTAAAGTTAATAGCCTCTTATTACATGTATTATCAGTTGCACCACCACAGGAGCTTGAACTAACCTACATACAGGGGTTTTATTAGAAGCTGGGACCTGGGTACTAGCACCCGTCAACACTGAGTACAGTACCCGCCATTGCTCAAAGCAGGTCTCAAGATCAAAAGCCAGACTACATATAAGGGGTGCCCGCTCACTCTGTCACAAGGTCCCTTCTACTTTAAAACTTAATGGAAACCCTGATACGTTAACACACCTGAGTCCATTTCTTGATTTGTCGCACAACAGGCGAGAAATAGTACAGAACATGACCATGTCAGGCAATGGTCAGGCAATTAACTCATACCATGTTATGTTATGTAATAATTTGTACTATTACTAATGTGGTCAATTAAATTGTCACACTGGAAAGTTTTCACAGGGCTGCCGTAAAGGACATTCACCTGTACCAGTTGTTAACCATGAGCTCACATTGTGAAGGAAATGAAAACTAGAATCAGTTTTTGATATATTGCAGGTGAAAATTTAATGACAGCCCTGTTTAATGCTGGTTTTTTGGGTGTATGCTTTGAATTAGTTCCAGATCGGCTAAATTTTTTTGTTGGGATAGAAGTGATATAAGGAAAATGGACAGTGGTAGATTTTAATTACAAAAATTGTTTTTGTGTAACACTTTTCATTTATTTAATTTCACTCACTTTAAGATCTACACCATCCCCTCAAGAGAATTTCTTTTGCATGTTAGTTTGTGCTTACAAGCTGTTTTAATTTCCAGGGACTTATCTCATTCGCTAAATAGTTTGGCTGATTTTTTCATGCCGCATAGATTTTTCAAAATCATTACTGTTTTTAGGCGTTTAAGTTTCAGAAACTTATATTTGTTCTGCAACATTAATTATTTTACTGAAATTTAACAGAGTTGTTTTTGTGATTATGGCTTGTATGTATTGCCTTGTATATGTATGTACACTGTATACATACTTCCTAAATTTGGAAAGCACATTATATGTTCATGGAAGAATATTCTAAAAATCAACATGTTTATCCAACTAGAGGTATACATCTCTATTCAAGAATTCTCATTATTTGGTGGAGAACAGTCATTTTCTGTTTATACAAAATAATGAAAAGCAGCAAAATGATACTTCCCTCAAGACCTCTACTTCTTTAGTACAGCAAGGAAACTGTTACCCAAAAAACTCATCTTCTTTTGAAAAGAATCCTAAACCTTCTCTGGTGACGATGAATCTAACTTGAAAGATCCTTCAACAAGACATAGTTTTATGATTAAAAGAATGATTTATTCTTTTGGAAAGGATCTCGTGTTAGAGTCTGGTGTTTCGCTCTCTTTCATCTTCCACGATACAAAACAAAGACAGTCTTTTAACATTTGAAACTAAATCCCGGATCAGTGCATTCAGCAGCGACACAATCTGCTTTACATTTCCACGTTACACAAATTCTAATCGAAAATCCCAGGCAACGCTTGACAACACAGCCCGTTGGTAACATTCAGCACAGATTTTTGTCCAAGCATTTCGCTCCAACACGTCATATTGTTCCTTTTTCAGTTCTAGGTTGGGATATCCTAATTTTGCTAAAGAAAATTGCATGCCATCGTGAAACAAATCCTCCACTCTCTCCGCAATTTTGGCCTTACGCCTACGCCTGCGCAATGGTGTTCATGACAAGAATCTTGTCATTCGAAACGGATTATCCCAGAGTCTCTCGTAACCCGACCCGCTGGTCAAGGGGAACGAAGACTCTGGGAACGAGATTGAAATTCCGGGAAATAGAAATAGAGTGCCGGCGCGCATTTCCCGGAATTCGAGAAATTCGTTTCCAGGCCCTTTCTCACGATTTTAGCGCGGTTTACAGGATGGAATGCAGGGTAAAGCGCTATTCACATCCGGTTGGTTTTTAACAAATTCGGAAAATCGCTACCTTTATACCACGATCATGCCATCCGGATTTTTTTGGCTAAATGGTAACCACATATTGTCGTCTTGCTTGTTTTATAGAATTATGGCTTGTTTAAGATGGTATTCGATTCTTTGTGAGTGGTTGTAGGTGGTTGTAGATATTTTTGAGGTGGTTGTAGGTGGTTGTAGATGGTTGTAGATTTTTTATGAGGTGGTTGTAGGTGGTTGTAGATGGTTTTAGGTGGTTGTAGGTGGTTTTAGGTCGTTCCATGTTTTAGTAACTACGAGGAACAACATAACAGCAGACCAGTAGTGCTGTAGGAATAAATTAGTGTTAAGTTTGACTTGTATCGAGTTTTAGGATAGTCATACCCACCCTTCGCTCGAATTGCTTTCGGAGGCCCTGAATAAGCATGGGTGTCGTACCCAGACCTGAATTGCGTGCTTGCTTGCTCTCAATATTTCTACACTGACGCATCAGTTTTCAAGGATTCATTCATCACCATTTGTTATGCACTAACGCAGCCTTTTCTACTTTGAGAGTGGCAAAGGGGTTTTCCGTGATTCATGATCAGACTACTTTACAGCTGTAATCACGACCAGTGACAGTTGTAAAATTCAGCGTGATGCGTGACAGTGACTCGAAGCTCGCTCTTTCTTTTTCATTTCCAAATTGGAAGTCAAATTCTTAGTTAGCTGAAAACTGTTAACGTTGAAAGGAGCTCTTTTAACAAAGTCTCGCTGACTTAGGTAACCATCAACTGAGAAAGCTACTCGAAAAGCCCTGTTACCTGTACACACCTGTTTCCCGTTTTGAGCTTCTTTTCAGAAAATCACATTCCTGGTTTTTTGATCTAATAAAAATGCATTTATACACACTGAATTGATAATAGAAAGAGTTATTATGGTCACTTCACCTCGATCTAGCTATTGACAATCCTTCTGGTCAACAATGAAGGTTCATTCGGGTTTTCCTAAAAGAAGGACAACCAGGAATCCGGAATCCGGAATAAGAACTTAAACCAAAGTCACTTGAAATGATCCAGCGTCTATTACGGAATAAGAATAGGTGTAGTGATGGTTCGAAATAGTATGTTGAACCAGCTGGGAAGTTTAAAACATGTTTAAAATTTCATGTGAATATCTCTCTAAAAGCCAAGGATTTCTAACTTCTATTCTATGCATTCCTATTCCGGAATACGGTCAATCGAATGCATCCTAACATTGTACGTGCAATACTTATGGAAAAGTATTTTACCACACGAAATGGAATGTTGCAAAGGGTGACCATTCCAACTTGAAAAATGACGTATCATACGCATATACGAGAGCAGCGAGAGAGAGTCTAGCTGGACTCACGGTCAACACATCGGAATCAGTGGGAACTGATTTCGCTTACCACACGTAGGCTGGGTCTGCTCTTGATATCTCTATGATGGGGGCAATATTATGTGTCACAACTTTCTTGATAAAAGAGTTCTCACTGTAACCATATTCAGCTGCAAGTACAACAGGTATCCCTCAGAGTCTAATGTCTCCTAAAATGTTAAATGCATTCGATCACGGTTTCGAAAGACAAATTGCTGTGAAACGTGCTTCGTTCACCTTATAATTAGTTAAAAAAAAATATACATACATACCAACGAGATGCTTTATGAACATCTTTCCGACGTTGAGTCTTTTCGCTTCCATAGTAATTTTGGCCTTTGCTCGAGTTTCATTGTGTCCCGGATTCCGGATTCCAAATTTTAAGCAAATGCGATTCATTTAATCATAAAGCCTTCAATTTCCATACCTTAACAACAAACAGCAACAGGTAAGTTGCTTTTCAGTTGGAGAATCGTGATTGTGAAAATCGTCAGATTGAATATAAACTTTAAAAAATTGCCATCGCGGATATTGTATTCATTTCTTGCCACACTCCTATGCAATCACTACTGTATAAAATGCTGTTGATGAAACTAACACCATCCGATTTTAACCCCTACTGAACATACAAGCTACGCGCATGTGTCAAAGATTCTCAGTTGGGCAATGTATGCCGATCACACACCATCACTCTCAAGACCCTGGGTACCAGCGCCTGATTCTATGGCTGTCTTCGTATGTCTGATATGGCTGGCAGCTTCAACGTCAATCCTCAGAGTATTCGGGTATGCTTTGATATGATTTTTGATTGTAGACACTTTTCGGTCACACGATCCTTTTCCACCGTTGGGCTGCTAACTTCTATCTTGCATCTTTTGAAATGGCCTGCGGAACTCTAAACCTTGTACCTCCGGGCTCCTGCTCTTGTCCAGCTTATTACTAGAGTCGGGCTATGATGAGGCAGAGGCGGGCGGGAGGTCGCGCGACCTCCTTGTTCTCCCGCCAGTTCGCCATCCCTACTTGTACACATCTGCTTTAGTCTCCAGTTTCTCATCTCCTTCGAACGCCTGTCACGCAGGCTACTTTTTCAGTTGGTTACTTATGTCGGAGCGACTCTGCAAAAAAGAGCTCCTTTCAAAGTTAACTGTTTTCAACTACCTGAGTATTTAATTTTGGAAATGAGAAAAAAAGAGTTATTTTTTTTATGTTTTTCTTTGAACCACTGGGTGCTTACCATTTAGCCAAATTTCGGTTTGAGGTCAAATGGAAAGGCAATTTTCCGGAAAATCTTTTCGGAAATTGTGAACAACCTCCAGAGGTAGTTCTCTTTTTTCGTTTGGAATGGTATTCGAGAAATTATCTTACCATTTGCGAGAATCGTTCCGTTTCTAGGCCCTTTCTCACAAGATTGAGCAAGATATGTGGGGTGGAATGCTGTGTGGTAAATGGTAAGCCCCATTCTCATCCGGTTGGTCATTAAATTCAGACAATCGCTTAATTACCTTTATGCAAACAATCATTCTATCCGGATTATTTGGCTAATTGGTAAGAACCCACTTATCTATCACGCATCACGCTGAATTTTACAACTGTCACTGGTCGTCATTACGGCTGTAAAGTAGTCTGATCATGAATCACGGAAAACCCCTTTCCCACTCTCAAAGTAAAGAAGGCTGCGTTAGTGTAGCATTTTAAATAAATGGTGATGAATAAAACTTTGAAAATTGAAGCGTAAATATAGATATTGAGAGTAAGCAAGCACGTAGTTCAGGTCTGGGTACGGCCCCTATGCTTATTTCCTCCGAAAGCTATTCGTGGGAAGAGTGAGTATGACTATCCTAAAACTCGATATATTAAGTCAAACGTAAGACTATAATTTATTCTTACAGCACTACTGGTCTACTTTTATGTTCCTTCAGGCCAAAACTATTGGTTTATGGGTGGTGCGTCTTTTTCCGCACATCAACAAAACCTAACCGGAGGTCTGAGAGGGGGAATTCCGACAAGCGACATAGCCTAAGAAGTAACAATGGCATTTAATATGAAATCGCGACAAACGACATCCTTTCTTTAAATTTCCGACCGCAACGGTCACAGCAACGTGAAACATTGACAAAACGCCGACACAAGAGCTCTTAAAATTCAGACAAGCGACACGGAAACCCCCAACCCCGGCAGGGCTTCTTACTGGAAAATCACTAAATGTCACGTGAGTGGGCGGTGCATTTCACACCACTCATCAACCAAACATTGGGGTTAAAGGGATACGGTTCCCACCTGCACGGGAAAGTTCCCTATGGTACAGATATTCAGTTTGTGATATTATGAGGTTACCAGGAAAAGGTTAATGACCCAATTTGGCCATTATAAGAGAATGTCATCACTGTTAAAGTGAACTGACCATGGGACATG
>OX421446.1:51378479-51395979 GCA_949126865.1 Montipora capitata
AATTTACAAAGCAAACTCTCAACCCCAAAATAAGGTTAACAAATGAAACAAACTCTGTGTGAAATTAAAAACATGAATCACAGAAACAGCCAGATAGTACATGTATGAAAAACTGAATCACGTAGGAGGGATTAACAAATATTTGACCATGAAAATTATTCAGCAGAAGTGGCCAGCTTGGCGGTGATGTCTCCAAAAAGGCTTGTGGTGTATGAGACCACTTAAGCAGAAACAGCCACAAGTCAAAAAGAGACCTTGCCGAGTGCTGGAATATGACACTGACACCTTGAAAACAATATGAAACAGAGAGTTACTGTATTGATTTGTACTAATTGATTGAGTAAAAGGGCTAGATCAGCCACACATAAGCCCTCAGACCCCCAAAAATAGATGCCTGTGATCCTTGAGTGTGAAATAATTATGCTATATTTTTTAAGTTCTCTGTGCGGTGTTGCTAGTCAAGCCTTAAACAATAAATACAGTCATTGTTATTTTTTAAGGGATGTTCCAGGGCTTATGCTTGTAATTATTTTATTTATGTTTCACACAGTGGAACAAAAATTTGATCATATTGATCAGCCACAGGTTAGCTTATTTGTTTGTGTCCAAACTGCACAAAGGCAAAGAAAACAATATGGGGTTTGGGAGAGGATGGGGTCAGTCTTAAAACGTAGCAGTAGTGATAGGCTACAAATTGCTTTTCCTCACGGGAGGATATTCTACAAGGAACTGTAATCATTGCTTTGTCCTCAGTTGTTACAAAATATGAAGGAGTTGCCATGGAATAGCTAGTATGGCTTTTTTGCATAGTTATCCCTAAGGGGGCAAGGACATGGTATTTATAATAACTTATCAGTTTTGCATTGTTTTGCTGTGATCCATTTTAAGTCTGGTCTACATATTACCTCGAGATCAAACATTGTTTGCCATGTTATGAAGTGTCCTGACGCATCAGTCCTTCTGTGGAATGTTTGTTAAGTACTTGGTTTAAGTTGGTAACACGTTGATCTGTTATTGACTGCAGTGGATTGTTATCTTTGAAGACATTCCAAAGCATTTCACATTTCCATAAATTCTTGTGTCTTTTCTGTGGTGTTATGCAAAGCCATGTCTTTGCAAACTTTTTCGGACAGAGTATTAACAGCAAGCTTTTCTCGTATTTTATTTAAATTATCAAGATGAACATACAAGCGCCTTGATTAAACCGTATTGTTGTTTGTTGATTTTCCCAAGCGGGCGAAATCTTGAAAATAGTTTTTTATTGTCGGTAAAATTGACTGCGGCGGGCGATTCGTCCCGAGCGATTTTAGGTGAGCAAGTTTGAAGTTCTGAAACGCTACTATATCCAAATATATCCAGCTGGTTTTTTACTATGTTTTGTAAAAGCTATCGATCTTAAACATATGTAAAATTTAGAGTGGAGAAATGTGGAGTACTCGTAAAAGAAGCAGCGGAACACGGCTTGGTCACGATAAGCGGGACATACCTGCATTCGACACTGTCTTACTTCGCTCAAATTTAAGCAGCTTCCGACGAAAATACTTAAGTTATATTCCAACAGACAAAATAGTATTGAGTTTTGGGTCAAAAATATCAAAAAAGCCTGTAAATAATACACTACTGGTGGCCCAAAAATAAAGAAAGAAAACGTGATTTCCGGTTCGTCGAGAGGATATTTTTGGCAGCCATTAATTGCACCGGAAGCGCGGAAGGAGCGCTCGTGCCAGTCCTTCTCCGCATCACACATTGGACCAAGAGCGGAGTGCCCGTTTCACCGCCCTATGTATAAGCGCCCTGTACGTACGTTGTACGTGCGGACGTTCATGACGTCATGGCTATAAAACCAAATTTTCTCACATCGATGGGTTACCAACAAAGGAGACTAATGTCACGCATGCGCATTATCAATGGCAAATTCAAGTTTATTTGCATTGTGATTGGTTGAAAACCTTCGAGACAGTCTTAGAACGCGGGAAGAAAAGATGTCGACGCTGTCGCTCGTTGTAGTTTTTATTGCATTCACTTTCAATGCTATCTATGCGCTTGTGGTACAAATGTTGAAAGAAGATGGACAAAAGCTAAAAAGACCTCGGCAATTCCTTCTACTTGGGAAAGTCCTTTATTTCGGATGAAACGAAACATGCTTAGATCGCCTGTTTTAGAATGCTGCGGTGTGCTCAGGCTTGTCAAAGAATTGCGCGAAGTTGGAAAAATTTTGCCTTATTTGCAACGGGTATGGTCATGATTGAATGTGCAAATCACAATAATGGATGTTGTCGAGTATTAAAGTAACTGGAACCGGCATTAAGATTTTCTGTTGTGGTTTTTTCACGAGGATACCCGCGCTTGAGGTCAATGCAAAACAAATTTGCCAGTTTGACGGGATTTGCTTGTGGCGCGTCACTGGTAAATGAGCTGGTAATCCGTTCAAAGGATCTCACAGCTTAAAATTTATCCATGAATGGAGTCAAGGTAGGTAACAGAAAAACATGATAAAAGAATTTCGTTTGTTCTCTCTTTGAAGCGAAGACATTCTATCCGGACGAAAGAGTCACTTCGCAAAATGTCAATCGGTTTATAGCTTTTTCTGTTTAAACTGAACTCTTTCGTTAACAGTACAGGACTTTTGTCTCTGACGTTGGTCCACGAAAAGCCGTCAAAGGGTGAAAGTTTGTGAGACAAAGATAAGGTTTGACAAGAGATATTTCCGGTAAAAGTGGCACAGCGAATACTGAACCCCGAAGTTTTCGACTCCTCCTTGTACCAAAGTGCTTTTCCTTGTCAAAGAAACAGTGCTTGTTTTTTCCACCATCAAGTCTTATTTTCTCTGGACTAAGGCATGGAAAGTCTCTGTATTGTTAATGTATGATTTTCACACCTTCTGAACATTTTTTCGTCTTCTCTCCTCTTGAAACGTGAAATAAAACCGTGTATGTTTGACGCGCAACTGAAATTTTCTTTCCCCAAATCAGACAATGGTGTCAGTGTTCACGTTACTTTCGGTCAAATCTCTGCAAATATGTCTTGGTCCAGCGATCGCCATTGGTATGGAAAGCACATATTTGTGACGAATCGAACTGCTTTGAAAGTTTTCCTTTAAAAGTGGCAGGGCGCACGAAAATGCTCTATGAAAGTAAACTAATTTCCAACGAAACTTGGCACTTTGAGATGCGATGATTCACCTCTGGGCAAAATTATCAAGATGCAATGACATTATTGAATGCAATATAATGCAAATAAGACTCTTGCTTTTATTGCAATAAATATCAGCTATTCCCAGCTATTAAGAATTGTACTGAATTACATAAAAAAAAGTTCTGTTAGTGTAATAATATTTACAAATAAAAGTGCCTGCTTACCACAACTCTGCTCTGCACTTTTCGATTTGATAAATTTCTTAATTAAATTTGAGGGAAACCGTAATAATTGTGACTTTAAAGATATTTACAAACTGTACATTAAATTTTACATGATAAGTAATAATTGCACATTATATTAATTTTATACATAATGATTTACATGATAAGTAATTATACATTAAATTTGTAAATAATGTATATCTTAAAATTTTCATTCCCTTTTGTGGGTGCCTCACATGGGCCTGTGTGTCCCCATTTGCACCTTTCCCCCTTGGCAATCCCATTCATATTTTATCCATATATTTATCCAGCTAATACCATTTTTTTCTTTAGTGTGTATTGCCAAATTAAGTTAGAAAGAAAGAAGTTATTAATAAACATACAAATGTAACAATTCTTTAAACTTTGTACAGTGAATTCTTTTACCTTTGTCTGCACATTCAAGTTTTATGGGACATGTGACTGTGTGCAAGGAATGACAGCAAAAATAAACAAAAAACAGGTCAATTAAATTTTTTGACACACAAAACAGCCATAATATTCAGGTATACCTTCTCTTCAATTTCTTCTGCACGTTTTTTGCAGTTACTATAAGTTGCTATACACCAAGAATGACGTGAAAAATAAATTTAATGAACACACAATGGTGTGTGATGTTCCATCATCCTAACTCAATGTATATTATTGCTTAACAAATATTATGTTGGCATCAACATTAAATTTTATTGGGACACGTTAGTTATTAAATACTGGCTCAATTTCTGATACGGTAATGCCGGTATTATTGATGTACTATATTATCCCTTTCACCCCTAAACCGGCGAAACTTTGTATTTTACTCATCAATAGGGAACTCCCAGGAGTCAATGGGTTAATTAACAGACTAACAACATTTAAGATCAATGGATGCACATTTCGTACATTTTCATCCTGATTGAGATAACTTTACATTATTCTCTGCAGTGAGATAGTAACTTACCACAAAGTGAGCAATGAATATATTAAAATGAACATGAAATGCTCTCATCAAAATTAATAAGTACCGGGGTAGTTAATATTGAGTCAGAGTTCTATCACAAAGTCTGCTTTGCCTTGAATTGCCCTTTTAAATTTAAACATTGCACAGAAGACAAGCCCTGGCTTATGTATTTCCAGACATCCCTCATTAAATGCACTATTTTAATGGTGCATAATGTCGGTGTAATTTACATCTACAAATGGTCAAGTGCAATTTTTACCTCCCCAAATAGAACTCATTCACAAAATTTCATTCCAGTACAACCTACAAGTCTGATGGAAGTGACCACATCATTCCTCACTACTGTACAGATTTCCTACGAACATCAACATCACTTTTGAATAATTCGCTGGTAGCATAAATGATGAAACAATGAATAATTACTATGGCTAGACTTGATGGAGTTACCATAGATCAAGGACAGAATTATCCAATAAAGTAATAAACTGGAACTTCATTGTTGACCCATTTTAGCATATATTATCAAGCATGCCTTCATGATCACTTGATGTAACTAGGAATGATGTTTTGGTTCCGTTAAATGAGAGTTCTTGAAATTTTTAAGGTAGTGTATCTTGAGAGTGTTTGCACATGAAATAAATGCAGTGAACCAGATTGGCCTCAGACACAGACACACAACATAGAGGTGGCGCGGCTGGTATTAAATCTGTTGACATAAAATGTTCTTTAAAAGGACTGAGGACATCTCATAACTCTAAACGATCACTGAAAGAAACTGATGAATGAAGTGACATACTTCCTTCCAGCGCTGCATTCAAGTTGGATAAATCGAAGCCTGCGAGCTCGAAGGGATGTATTTCGCAACCACGTTAAATAGTACTCCCTTCGCAACAAAGGAATCTGGCCTTTGCTCGTGTCTTTTCGCACTTTGAGCATTTGTTCCGATACAATCACTTACATGGAGAAATAAAGCTAAAAAAGTATAAAAGCCGACTCGAAACAACTTCAGAGGCGTTCCTTCCCCTGCAAATTAAAAGGACTGCTTATAAAAAGTGTAAGGAAAGAAAAATTCCCGCCGACTAAAATGCCCCTTGCAGAATCTTTCCATGTCACTTAAAGTTTAAATGACCACCTTCACCTGGCTCAAGCTATATAGAACGATCGAAGAAGCACAGGTTGGAATCACCGCTTCGAAAGCCATTTTTGTTTACATCAGAGCGCGCGGTTGGAAAACTGGATACTACAATTTTCAACAGCCAATCAGACAAAAGTCTCCTTTGTTTGGGTTACCATATTTTCTTAACTATGGTGCTCCGCGCGCGCGCGCCTTCGGCGCGCGCGGAGCTCCGCTATCAAGCTAGCTCTCCGTAAAATTTCATGATATAAACTGCTTTCGATGGCCGTTGACAAACTTCAACGGAAAGCATTATATTTTGCGGAATTTCGTCAAACTTCGTTCCCAGAACGTCTTGCGGTCTAGCTGAAAAACTGGTCGATGAATTTTTTTTAAAATCCTGTATTCTGTAATTAAGCATATTTCCAAATAACTTGCCAAGCGCCGACAGAATCGAAGCTTTTTAAGACACTGAAAAAAATTCCCAAAGTTCGGTATATTCTTTGAATCTCCGCTCACGTTTCTTCACTCTCTTTGTTTACACCACTCGAGCTGGCTCTTCCACATTCCAGCATGCAAAACTGGTTCCACTAATGAGTCCCAAGTATCACTTTGGTCACGCTCGCGTGGTAACGCGTCGTGTTGGAAGAAAAAAATGGTTTTCCGAGGAGAAAGCAAGAAGAGAAAGGCTGAAGCTTTCAAACGCAACATTTTTCAGGCAAAACAAGTGAAAAGTGATTTTCCAACACGACGCGTTACCACGCGAGCGTGACCAAAGTGATACTTGGGACTCATTAGTGGAACCAGTTTTGCATGCTGGAATGTGGAAGAGCCAGCTCGAGTGGTGTAAACAAAGAGAGTGTAGAAACGTGAGCGGAGATTCAAAGAATATACCGAACTTTGGGATTTTTTTTCAGAGTCTTAAAAAGCTTCAATTCTGTCGGCGCTTGGCAAGTTATTTGGAAATATGCTTAATTACAGAATACAAGATTTTAAAAAAAATTCATCGACCAGTTTTTCAGCTAGACCGCAAGACGTTCTGGGAACGAAGTTTGACGAAATTCCGCAAAATATAATGCTTTCCGTTGAAGTTTGTCAACGGCCATCGAAAGCAGTTTATATCATGAAATTTTACGGAGAGCTAGCTTGATACCTCTTAAAGACTTACATGACAAGCGATTCTTCTATATATTAAAAACAGCACTTCTTTTGAAGTTATTGAAAGAGTAACGGCAAATTGAGTATTTTTTAGGCGTAAAAACTTCTCTCTCGAATAACTTGAAATCGGCTTTTACGATTTTCTTCACACTTCGTCAAACGTTAGACAAACACCTCAGGATTAGTACCCTACTTATCATTTCAAAAGTTTAGATCGAATAAAGCGTAAAATTGCTGCTAATCAAAAACCATGACGTCACTGTTTCGTTGCCCTGGTAACCTAGATCGCCATCACAACCACAACTAAATTTTTACAAACTTCAAACTTCCTCTAGTACGTGGTTAAAGTTTCAAAGCTGTAGGTGCTTGCATATAAGAACTGTGGCCGTCTAAAGTTTAATGGTATAGGCTAAATTTTATTGGAGGGAGCCTCCTTAAGATTGCATATACCTTTCGTTCGATGAGCAGCCAGGGAAGATGGAGAGCTTTCGCTTGTAAATAGGACCTGACGTTGTTCATCTGTCAAAATCGCATAACAAACGATACATGACTTAAGGTTGGCATTCGCATAAACAGCGCACACGATACGAGCTCATTTGAGTCGTTATCTCACTAGTTCTACCCCCCTCCCCCACCCCTCCCCACCTGAGATGACCTGTGGCTTTCTACTACAACTGGTATTCTGCAAAAAAAAAAACAATGTCACCATTCAGCTACGCCATTCCTTAGTGATGCATCCCCTCCTATGGAAAATCCTGGATCCGCCCCTGCACAACCTACATAAAAAGAACTTCTAGGTTTCCTTGTTTGCCTAGATGTCCGTTAAGGCTGCACAAGCAGAATGTGCATCAGCCACTACCAGAAAACGTTAATTCAAAGATCATCAGTCAGTCAAATTTAGAATCAGATTAAACCTTGCCTCGGTTTAGATGACTTTACCTGAATGTTGCTTAGATTCTTTTTCTTTTCCTCTTGCTTTCTTTTGTGAAAGGTCATGATCGGTGAAAGAGATATCTAAAAATATTTAAAAGCAAAAATCTGAAACACCTGGCTGGAAGGCAGAATTCAGTTTTTGCCTTAATAACAAAAGGTCACAGAAAAGATTAAGATGCTCACTCGAGCAGCGGTGCCGCAGTGGTGGCACAGGGGTGGTACGGGGGTGGCGCAGGGGTGGCACAGGGATGGTGCAGGGGTGAGAGCACTCGCCTCCCACCATTGTGGCCCAGGTTCGATTCTCGGTCCCGGCGTCATATGCGGGTTGAGTTTGTTGTTGGTAATCTCCTTGCTCCGAGTGGTTTTTTTCCGGGTACTCCGGTTTTCTCCTCTCCAGAAAAACCAACACTGCCAAATTCCAGTTTGATCCGGAATGCACGGACACATGTTGAACGAGCTCCTGCGCGCTCTTAAGGTGTTCCATGAGTAAACAAATTACAATTGCAATTATTTACAAAAAAATAATACAAAGTGCTACTTAGGTCGGTAATTATATTTTTGATATTGGAAAGGTTATGACAATTTCAATTCAGGCAACTTTCATGGTGTCCCCCACATCCAGCTGTGGTTATCAGTGTCTTCAAGTGTACACATGACACCAGAAAGGCCAAATAAAGAAAGCGCTGTGACGGTTATGTATAGAAACTAATCCCCCGGGAACTGAACTCTTCTTTTTTTAACACAAACACAACGTTGCATCTTTTGTTCAGTTAAAGAAACCAAGGCACCTGATCACGTGGGTAAACAGGCTGTATTCGAGTATTGTCCTTCCAGCAGCCGCTTTGTGCTTGTGAAAGTTCTAATTATTGCTTACCGGACTTTCTCTTTAAGTTTCCTTGTGCTTCTGATGGCATCTGAGGCTCGCAGGAAGCATCTGTCGAAATAAAGGCGGGCGAGCAATACGTGAGTCTTTCAGAGTTACAAAAAAAACATGGTCAAATTGAATCCAACATGGTCAAATTGCCGTAAGGTCATATATACCTTCTCTTCGATGAGAAGCCACAGAAGAAGATGGGAAGCCTTCACTTGTAAATAGGAGGTGAGTTTGTTCCTTGGCAGAAACATCTGCAAAAGTCAAATAAATCAAACCATACATTACTTTACAGTAAGTTGGAATTCGCATAAATGATAAACGGCATACACAATACGAGCTTATTTGAAGCTTAATCTCATTATATCTGGCTCAACAACTCTTACCAGCAGCGAGCCATTTGATTGACTCTTTTGGGAATTCTTCTAGCTAGACAGCAGGCACCTAAACTACCTACTGTTCGTAACTAACACAACACATAAAAAGAACGTGTCTAGGTTTCGTTGTTTGGCAGGCGCAAGACTGCACAAGCGGTATCCACAGTGTACATCAACACATTTCATGCGGTGATCTCATGGTTAGTGTGCTCGACTCCGGATCGAGTGGTCCGGGTTCGGGTCCTGGCCCGGGACATTGTGTTGTGTTCTTGGGCAAGACACTTTACTCTCACGGTGCCTTTCTCTACCCAGGTGTATAAATGGGTACCGGCGAATTTATGCTCGGGGTAACCCTGCGATGGACTGGCTTCCACTCCAGGGGGGAGTAAAAATACTCCTAGTCGCTTCATGCTACGGAAACCGGAGATAAGCGCCGGCCTGATGGGCCTTCTAGGCTCGTAGCAGGCTTTACCCTACATCAACAATTGCAGGAAAATCTTAATTGAAAGAACTGTTCTGTCAGCTAAATTTCGAGTCAGATTAAAATTTGCTTCGGTTTCCATGACTTTACCTGCGTGTTCCTTAGACTCTTCCTCTTCTTCTCGTGCTTTCTTTGATGAAAGGCCATGATCAGTCAAAGAGATATCTGTAAATATTTGAAAGTAAAAATTTGAAACACGTACAATCTTGGATAAAACTCTTGGGAAAAATTCTGGCTTGAAAATCCTTGGATATGCACTCTGAACTTTGTCTCCGGTCTACCCTATAACAATGTTGATAAAGTGGTGAAAACTACCGTGCAACCCTTTGGCCGTTTCTTAGCCAACATTGGATTAAGGGGAAGAGAGAAAGTATAGAGAAGTTAATCTTTTCTTACACAGACAAACGAGGGAATGGCCATTTTTCAGGGGTGTGTCACATTTCCCACCTAATTCTGTCCAAGATTGTTGGTGGGAGGTAGAATTCTTTTTTTCCTTAAAAACACAAGGTCACAGGAAAGATTCAGATGCTCACTTGAAATAATCCAAAGAGCTACTGGGGTCGATAATTATATTTTTGACATTGGAAAGGTTATCACAAGTTAATTCAGGGAATGCTCATGGTGGCCCCCATATCCATCAGTGGTTATCAGTGTTTTCAAGTGCACAGAAGGCATAGGCAAATGACATCATAAAGACCAAATAAAGAAACTAATCCCCCGGAAACGAACTCTCCTTTTTTAGCAAAAACACAAGATAGCGGTGACGTTGTCCTATCAATGCCTTTTCCATCCAATTTTGAATTAATGAAGCTGCCCTTCGCAGTTTTATGTCTACATGATCGTCAGGCGGCTAACCAACTTTATACAATCCTGGTCATAAGTGTTGGGACAGTTCACAGCAGATGCTTTCACAGGCAGCTTTTCTTAAGACCAAGACCGAGTAGGCCCGTCTGCCCCCCCCCCCCCCCCCCCCCATGTCAACGGTGATAAAAATCTCTTTAAAAAAAATGCCTTGACAATAGCTTCAGAGCAGCCACGTTTCAAGAATTGTTCGCCTCCTAGAACAGTATTCTACAACTAAAGTGACTATAAGATAGATATTCACGTCTTATTCCAATAATAACAATTTTTCAACATTGCTAGGGGGGAGGGGGGTCAATTATACTTGGTTCTATTCATCTTTTTCTAAAACGTCAATAACGTAGTTGAAATCGTGGGTTCTAGAGCGCCAAAGGGGAGGTGTCCCAACAACTTATGGCCAGGATTACAGATTTAGATGTAAATCGATTTTTACATAAAGGGATTGAAATACATTGTTAGTTTATACCATTAAGCGAGTTGATCATCTTTTTGAGAAGACCTTTGCACTGCTCAGACCAGCTATACTTTGTTCCATAGGAGTCCCGCAAAGCCTTAGCCTCACCAAGCCTTGTCTGCCTGTTTTTGTTCCAGATGTCCTTGATAGCTGCTGTCCACGCATTGGGATCCTCAGAGTCAATGACGAATGAAGAACCAAATGGTACATTGCACAGGGCTTCTCCAAATCCCGAATTCTTGCTGACGATCACAGGTAGCCCAGCTGACAGAGCCTCCAGACCTGTCAAACCAAACCCTTCTGTTCTGGAGGGCATGAGTACAAGATCCACCTCAGAGAATAATTCCTTTAAGCTTTCTCGGCTTTTCATATAGCCTCTCACCCTAAGGCGATTTTTAGGAACACCGCATTTAAGCAATCGATTTGCGATCTCCTCATGTTTTCCATCGGCTGCTCCGACAAAAACAAGATGAGTGTCAGGTAATGCCGCAACAGATGTTGCTGCAATGTCAAACCCTTTTAACTCGAAATCTTCAGCATCTCCACGACCGAACACCAGGACACTGCGTTGTTTTCTTTCCTCAGGAACTTGTTGAACACTGACAAATTCATTAAAAATACCAGGAGTGAAGTCAAAAACATGTTGATCTTTTTCACAACAGCGGAGATATTTGCGAAAGGCCTCTGCCAGCTTGGGCCCGACTCCTATAACGAAATTAGCCATCTTGCAGAGCTCTACTTCAACATTGTGCTTTTCCTCGGCCCTTGAGATTGGATTCTCGTAGCATTTGAACATTCCTAGTTCCTCGGGGTCAGTGTGTATCACTTGTATCCACTTGCATTTGTGAGAATTGCGGATAACTTGTGCTTGGCGACCAAGTTTCACTCCATGGCCAACAATGACGTCTATTCGCAAATGTTCCGGTGGAAAGCTGAGCCATTCCAGTTCATCATATCCAAGTAGTCGTGTTGCCTCGACAATCGTTATACCATGGCGATGGGCTTCACTCTTATCTTCATAGGAGCATTTCAATAAAAAGTATGTGATTTGGACTTCTGGGAATTTGGCCAGCTGTATGGCCAACTCTCTGTTGATTGTGGAAAGTCCGCCTTTACTGGATCCCCACTCAGAAGCCAAAATGGTGACTTGAACTTTGTTGGGGCCAAGTTCTTGAGACTGCTGCCATGAAGATGACGCCATAGTTAAGTGTGGTGGTAACGCTGCTGCACTGGGTTGCATGAACTTTGAACCAGCGACATTCCGCGTCCTTAACACACACACACACAAAAGAAATTACCGCACACATCAATTATGGTACACAAATATACGACTCAGTAAAGGCAAAAAAGTATAGAATGTCGGGAATGGCCCAGGGAAAGGCAGTTTCTTGATAACTGGGGGACAAGTGGTTTTACTACTGAGCAATAGCCAATTAAATTCGCAAGATTTGTCTTTTTAATGCTCTTCGCCCACTAAAAACTTAACTATATGTACTTCATACATCGGCAACCTACGTAAAAATAACTAATACTTGTGTAAGATAATATGGACAATTAGGAGAACGAAATTACTACAGGTACCATTTAAGAAAGGGAGATGCTGACTAATTTATACTTGAAAATTAATCGAGGGTTATTTTCGAGTACGCGGTTGGTTATTTTTTTGGGGGAGATCTCCAAGAGAATACATGCCTCTACCATACACTTTTACAGGAGAGCATGTCCACAGACCAGGCAGCTTGAACCCGCCTTTAAACTTGCCTTTTTCGCTCCAAATCTGTCAACTGTCTTCTCAAGGTGGCTCAATCAAGCTTCAACAACTTCAAGAGAATGTCATTCAAAAAATGACTTACGTTTACAACACCTCTTCAGGCACCGGCAATGTTATGGTATCATATGAAACAACAATTTTTTTATATAACAAATAATGCACAGTAGGTCAACATAGCAACAGGACAGCCGTACAAAAACTCTGTAAATAGTTTCAATTTAGCCTCCTAATTTAATTAGCTTCACCAAGTTCTCGTCCGAGATATAAACATTTAAAAACAAAACGTGATGAGTTTTTAGATAGATCTTCTAACGCTATGGTCACCTGTGATGTCACAATTTTGAGCACAATTTGTTAAGCAATAACTGTTGTTTTATGTGTATGGTTCTATTAACATAGATGCTTGATGATACAGTGTTATACAAGTGATTCTATCATTCCAATCATGACATTTTCTTCAAAGTTGTGAAACTGGTTTGAGCCTCCTTTAAAAGGAAGAAATTTACAAGTGTTTCTAAACAACTCACTACAATCGTGGTCAAAAGTTGTTGGGAAGGTTGCGCGCATCAGCTCACTTCCCACCTAATTCGATTTTTCTAACTATTGGCTGAAGTATTTGGGAAAACCTTGCTCTTGTGGCCCCCCTCCCCCATATTCAATGTTGGAGTTCTTCAGGTAACAAAAGTCACCATTTTTTTCCCCTCGAAAATCCAACATTGAAAAGGGGGAGGGGAGAGTTACCTTCCCAAAACGTTTGTCCATGATTGTCTGAAAACAACTGTAAACAGTTTTTGGCGTATAACACAAAATTTTTTGAAGATATGCAGTTGTTATTCTCCATAATTACAGTTCCATGGATTATCTTTATTGTCGTTGTTTTTGGGCACCATTCTCAGAACATGGAATTTGCTAAAACCACCTATGTGCTCAGTCCGAGAAATGGTTTTCCGTGACACAATATTGCGTTACAACGGTATCTTAGGACCGGTACAACAATGCGCATTGAAAGTCCTTTGTCCGTAAAATTGCCGTCCTGTTTCATGAAGTTCACCACTTAAAAACGTATTGCAGCGTAAATTCGGTATCTGGAGGCAAAATTCCTGCAAAATATACAAAATATTTAGAAGACAAGTGACATGTAATGGTCGACGTATTGTTCTTTGTGTTACTCCCACAATGGTAATATAGCAAAGGTTTTTTTTTGCCTAATTCAAACCTCACCAAGACATGTAAACCATGTGTTTGGGACTGAAAATTTGTTCTTGTACTATTTTTTTCCCGGTTTATTAAGTAAATGCATTTTTAGATGGCCTTCAGGTGATGTGGCGAGAGTGAATGGCGACCTATTGACGTATAATGAACACTTGCATGCGTATGATTTCCCGATAACACTTTAAAGTTACATATGTAAGGCTCTAAATTCTTGGCGTTTCGTGAATATGAAGTTCCTTACAGTTTGACATCACAAGAAACAAAGTATAAAACGTTAATAATCAAAACGAACAAGAAATGTTGCATTTGTATGTCATGCCGCGTAAAAAGTAACATCTTGTTAATTCATCTTCTTGCCAGATGTTAATAAATGACTACAGAACGGTGTTTCACACAGTATTCCACACAGTACGTACTCCACAAGTATGTGAGAATTTTCGAGGCCAGTGCGGTACGTTTCGATACAACTTGAATGGTTATGGATAGAATTTAATACTGCAAAGTAACTGATTGTGAATTTGACCCTTGGAATTAAGAAATTCCTTCATTTTGAACAGTACTCCCTTCTATTGCGGGAACTTAAAAGATTAAATGAGTAATAAGTTCTCATTTATATTCGTTCGATGGAGTACTGTGTAAATAGTGTTTAAAACCAAACTTTACAGTTTGCAATCCTATGAAAAACAAAGTTTGGATTACAATGGTCATTACTAAGCGCTTAGCTGAACCCAAAAAAGAACAAAATAGCGACATTTTCCTCGGAATGTATGGAGTACTGTTGAGGAGAACTGTGTAGTATTGACTACATGACTGTAACCTGATCCTCGAGGCTACACACAGGGTTCAATAATATATGAAAAGCCACTTACGACCTATCCTAGCAAAATCTATCGCGTATTTATGCCAAATATTGCATATCTAACAACAGCGAATAGATATATGGTACAGCTCACCGGGAATTTTTACTCATGCGCAGTAAGCGCATGTGGTATAAAATGCCCTCCGTTTCTTGTTTTCCGTGTCACATTAGTGCATGGAAATTTATGCTTGCATACATTTACATACAGACTGTAACTTTACGTGGGGCGGGGGGTAGGGGATTACTCAAAACAATTAATAGCTGCTGAAAAATGTATTGTTGAGTCTGAAAAATTAATAGAAAGACTTGAAAAGAAGTATTAGAGTCTTAAAATGTATGTATGCTGGGAATAGCAGTCCATTTTGCATGACAAAATAAATAGTGCGTGTTTGAAGAAATCAACCATCCCTCTCATGTTTCAAGCCCTTAAGTAGACTTGCCACAATTACACCTCACGAGGAACCCGGGAGAAAATGTTTTGGCGAGCGAGGCGTGATTTTTCGGACGCGAATCTACACTAGACGAAGGACTTTTGAAAGTCTAGCCCTTAAGATATGTCATTTTCTCTCGGATGTGCATGGTCGCGCCCGAGTCATCGCATCTTGACTGCTCAAACTTTGTGATTGTAGTCGCGGTCCTACGGCCCGGGTCGTACGGATCGAGCTGTTAGAATAAATCTTTTTCGATTGTGGAGCCAAAGGTAAGTTGTTGACATTAAAGACAAAATCATATTTTTTTTCTAATTTGTTTTACAATAAACACTTTACACGAGAGCGGGGATCGACATAAAGGTCATTCAAACTGATCGCCATCAACTCTAGCTCCTAGTGATCTTTGAGAACCTTAGAGCAGCTTTGAGCGAAACTGAGAATACCTGAGAAAAACTGATCCGACTTTTAGCAATCTGAGCTGTTCTTAGAACTACTGTCATTGTCAGTATGGGCATGCGACGAAGTCAAAATGGGGAATTCTTTCAACAATGCAGACTAGTCGTTGATATGCATTGTTTATTTGGTGGCAAAGGAATTTAGAGGATGCTTCAAGGGGAAATTCTGGTTTTCTGTCTTACTTTTGTTTTACTTAGAGGCCATTTATTTGCCAGTATATTGAAAAGTTTGGTTCACATTTATGAAATGTAACAAATTAATCATATGTGGCTTTACAAAGATCTATTTGTATCGCTTTTTAATACATTCCTGACTTAATTCGATTTGCAAATGTCGTACAAACAACCCAGGTCCAGGAATTGTTGATCCAACTAAAACTATTGCCTCACCATACAGTCAAGGTTATGTTGAAGTATTTGTTACGGCAAATGTAGCCACACAACGTGTGGCAATGTTTCTGTCGGCACTTAACCTCCAATAACCGCTTCAGCTGACTTGCAATTGGTTCAAATTATAAACATTGGGAATAATATGTATTCAGCTTTGTCACAATCATGCAAACAGGGACTCCTATTTTTGAGAGATTTGCCTGTTATGGTTATAACTTAAGCAACATTAATTATCATTTGACATACAGTGATAGTTATAGTGGTTTGCTAAATAGTGCACTTCCTATAATTTCAGACTTTCCTTATGTTATATCAATGTTAGCTGCCTTTGATTCTTTGCTCATGGATAATTATCATGCATATATTTTAACACTTGAACTTTACACAGTAGCAATATACTGTCTGCCTAATGGGAGGTGTAAGATTTTTTACTCTCATGGCAGAGATTTATTAGGTATGGGACTCATTTGCAACATGTACTTCAATTGAAATACATTCATTAATGAATTTGGTACAACATTTTCAGAATATATGTGCACAAACATCTGTTACTTATGAGATTAAAATGTGTTAACATTATTAAAATGAAAAGCAACAGTGGAAGCATTGTTCATTCATTGTATGTTCGAAACCAAAATTTTGGACCCTAGGAGCACTTAAATGATGTTTATCTTTGTTCTTGCAAAGAATGTTCTGCTGTGTCATTTCATTCTATTTGTTTTTCCACCTCAAAGGTCTTGTAACTATTGCACCTCTCAAACAGTTGATAGTATCATTGAGAATGGAAGAGCAATTTATCTGAAATGTTACTCCAGGAAGATATGTTTTTATCTCTGATTTTCTAAAGAAATTAGACGTAGGCCGCTGGCCATGTAAAAGTTATTCATAGAGCAAGATGTCAGGGAAATTTATCTTGTAATGTGGTTCCCAGTAAACAACAGCTTAAAACTGCCATTTTGGATAATAAGGAAAGCAGCACAGGCTTTTTGATGTGAATTTCTAGCTACTGCATTAGTTGCGTTTTCCAGTGGTATGCAAAGCAAAAGATGAGTTACCACGTTTTTGTATACAATGGTTCTGAACCAAAAAATGTAACAAAAGTATTTTCAAATGTAGATTCTGTTATTGATCTCTTTTGTTCTATTATTCAAAGTAAATTTAATTGTTTTGAAACAAACTATGAGGTTGCATTTTCTTAGATGTTTATGTGAATTATCAAATATAGAAAAGAAACAAATAATAAGAAAGCATAAATCTACTTCAGAAATTGCATGCAACAAACTGGAAGAAGGAGAAGAGAAGTTTACAGCCCAATGGACCCAGAGAAAAAATAAGAACTTCCTTCAAATTGTTTTGAAAATTACAGGTCTATGGACCCATCGAAAAAAACAGACTCTTTCAAATAAAGATGAAAAGTATAGGTCAATGAACTCACACGATAAAGAGCATTCTCTCAAATAGATTCTTGTAACACCTATATACCTCTTTTTGTGGTGTACAATAAAGTTATTATTATTATTATTATTATTATTATTATTATTATTATTATTATTATTATTAAACTGTCACCAAAAGTACAAATAACCTGGCAGCGCATGAGTATAGGCTACTCAGAGCCTCTTAATCTTGTTCATTTCGTAAACATCCCACGTAACTATTTGCGAGATTATCAAAAAGAAAATATGAAGACGTTATTTGAGCTTGATTTCAGCAATAACTTGAACCAAACAAATCGAAATGCCAATATTTTGCCACTTCTTCGAGTTTCTGTTAAAGGAATGAAACCACGTGTATA
>OX421446.1:51398479-51405979 GCA_949126865.1 Montipora capitata
TTTACCACATTTTTGTCTTGTTGCATGGAGGGTGCAGCTGTAGTCCTTGTATGGGATGTTACAGTGTAGCTTCCCCAACTACTACCTTTCATGTAAGGGCTGCCATCCATTTTGGTCAGAAAACTGTCATTGAATTAAATTAAATTCAAAAATTGAAGTTTTCCCTCACCCCTTGCTTTAAACTGCCTCCTTTAGTTTCTCTCAGAATACTGTCCTTTCATCCTCCGTGATGAAGACCTTAATTAATGGACCTTCTTACTCATCTCAGATGTTAAAGCCACCTACATGCAGTAAAGATCTGAGACATACTGATTGACAGACTAAATTTGTTGGGGGAGCAGGGATGGGGCGGTGGTGAGAGCACTCGCATCCCACCAATATGGCCCAGTTTCAATTCCCGGTCCTGGCATCATATGTGGGTTGAGTTTGTGGTTGGTTCTCTCTTTTCTCTGATAAGTTTTTCGCCAGAGCTCCTGGTTTTCTCCTCTGCTCAAAAACCAACACTGTCAAATTCCAATTCGATTCACGACGCACGGACACATGTTGAACAATCTCCTGAGTGCTCTTAAGGGGTTCCGTGGGTAAACAAATTCCATTTCCAAGAGTTCAAAGCAGTCAAGACGTCTGGAAATGAGTTTGATCAACCACCTCTTAGTTTCAGACATTATATGCAGCTCACACTTCTTTTGACGTCATTCAATAAAACGTGAAAGAGGTTGAAAGCAGTCAGTGAATGGGGATGTTTTTGAGATCTAGCTCTACATGAAAACTGAATTTTAAGCTTTTCTGAGAGAAATTTATACATAGAAAATAATGAAACTTTTAAGGTGACATATTTCATAAGGTTTGAAGTTTCAAATGTGGTCAACTAATATATAGATGTTAAATTGAAGTGATGCTTTGGATCTGTGCAATTAACTGCAGTTACTGTTGTATTTCATTACCTGAAAATATCTGGTTGTCGCTGTAACATCATGACCAAAAAAAATTTACATATATGTACTTGAAGAATCTTTCCCCTACAAAACAGGTGAGTGCAAGGAGTCAACAAGAGACAAGAACAGTAAGAAAATAGATTAAAAACTCATATTTTGATAATAATTAATACAGTAAATTGATTACAAATGAGTGACTGCAGCCAATTGTTGTCAGTGGTTTTGTTATACTTGGACATTCGTTGTATCCTCGTGCTTTGCATTGTAGAGCTTATTGATGGGTGTGTCAGGAAGAAGGAGCATTTTGTGTGGAGCGTTTAGCAGTTTTTTCCCTCCCTTCCCCCCACCCACCCAACCCCTCTTCTTTTCACTGGTTATCAGTGTGACGGGTGCCTGTCTTCTCGGGGGGGGCGCGTGGGGGCGCATGGCTGGTTTTTTAGGTAATAAGTGGAAGAGCACGAGGATGTCTCAGGTACCCAACCTCGACTTAGCGACACAGTTGTTAATAATAATTTGAATAATAACCTTTAGTCAATTTCATGCAGTGAGCAAGTCAGTAAAATAATTGTAAAGTTAGCCAAAGTTATGGTGATAAAAATACCATTACAGTATTTATGAGGACGTTTCAAAATTGTCTGAAACATGGGCATTTACGGGAACACATATTGGTGATGTTAAAATACAAGTAGATTACAAAGTCTAACATATGCATGCATGCTTAGTGTACATACCTGCAATAATATTCTTAATTTATAATTCAGAAAAGTTTGGAAATGACATCTTTCGTCAAAAGTTTCCTCCTTTCAAGAAAACAAAACCGAAAATAAGCAGTGAGAGATTTTATCACTACAGAAGAGACAAGAATTAAAGTAATTAAATTAAATGTTGAGTAAATGTTCCAGTTTTGATTTCGCTAAATTTTCAGAATTGTGCATTAGTGTGCGGGTTTGACTGAATTGTGCAGCCGTTCACCAGCACACCCTATCAGAAGGCCTGACAAAATGGTACACGCTCTGGTACATACCTGCAATACATGTACATGTAACTCTTTAATTTGCTTCAAAAGATCATGGCTATCACACCTTGAGTTAAGAAGTTTCCTCCTTTCAACAAAATGAAACCGAAAATACAGGTAAACAACTACAGCAGAGACAACTTTAATATGACTTGCTCAATAGGCCATTTTCGAAAATACCATAATGCTCTTTGTTTGTCCCTCCAAATTGAATAAGCATTGTTTTCAGTTTTTCTCTTGGGAATTACAATGAAAGCGGCCTATTATGTGCTGTTACTGTATCACAGAGAACCATCAAGAACTTGAAGGTGGTCACTGGTTAAAGGCAACATTTAGAGGCAATCAGTGTTTCTGTTGCTGTTGTTATTGCATACAGGCTTCATTGTAGCTAACACTTATCGACCTCACAATTTTCCCAAAAAATTGGCAAAATTGCAGTATTTTTTATTAAAAAGTAACGTTCTTTGATTAGATCTGCACAAAAACCGATTGCTTTCCAGCAAAATTTGTCTAGAAAAATCCCGCAAAATTGGCCATTTTTGCCATGAATTTATCTCTGAAAACTCCACAAAATTAAAGCCCTGTAATAAATTGGTGATTTGCAACCTGAGTCTTTCAAGATAACAAAATTAATGGTGTGATGTACTGTTATATCTATGATGTAATAGAGTCACGCGTGTAGCCTGAGTAATCGGATATCCGAAGTTGTGCAATCACATTATTGATTCTTTTCTGAATTATCTGGGTTTATTACATTGGCGACGAGGATAACCAAAAAACCTACGAACAAATGGCAACCTACGGGAATGTGGGAGAGTTTCGCGGGTCGGTGGAATCCTGGACTCAGTACGCGGAGCGCCTCGACCAGTATTTCGAAGCGAACGAAATCAAGGACGGCAAGAAGAAAAGGGCAATCCTGCTGAGCGTTTGTGGAAGCAAAACGTACGGATTGATTCGAGACCTACTCCAGCCCAAGAAACCGGGAGAAGCGGAGGTAAAAGAAATCTACGAGGCTCTAGAACACCATTTTTGGCCAAAACCAATTGCAAGCGTTATTGTGGAAAGATTTAAATTCCACAGCAAAAGCCGACAAGAGGAAGCCGTGGCGGAGTTTGTCGCGGGCCTTCGAAGACTGTCGGAACAATGTCAGTTCGGAACAACACTAGAAGACATGCTGCGGGATAGATTAGTTTGTGGAATCAACGATGACCGCATCCAACGTCGATTATTAGCGGAAAGAGAACTCTCTTTCGAGAAAGCCGTGGAGATAGCTTTGGCACATGAGATGGCGTCGAAGAACTTAATTGATTTAGGTGGGAAAACAACGGGCAGCGTCAACAAGGTCAAAGAGAGCACAAAACCTCGAAGTGAAGATAAGAAACGAGAATGTCACCGATGTGGTGGAAATCACGATCCCGCAAGGTGTGCTTTTAAGAATGAGATCTGTTACAATTGTCAACAGAAGGGACACATGGCGAAAGTTTGCAAAAATAAGAAGAAACCCAGAAGACAGGAACGAAGTGGGCGCCGACAAACAGTACAATCAGATGGAAAACGGATACAAACGAATACAAACAGCAAACGCACTTCGTTCAGGACAGTGAAGAGGATGTGTACACCATGTATGATCTGTCGAGCGAACAAAAGAAATCCTTTAAAGTGGAAATCGTACTGGGCGGTTAGAAAACAATGATGGAGATCGACACTGGCGCATCAAAAACAATTTTAAGTGAAACCACTTACAAGAGATTGCTTGACGCGTTAGGTCCACTCCTAGAAACTAAAGTGGTGCTTAGTACGTATGCGGGTGAGCGAATTCCAACGGTTGGAGAAGCTTTAATTGCAGTGAAATATGAAGACCAACAGCACGATTTGAAAGCCATTATTGTGCAAGGTAACGGACCGAATCTGCTTGGCCGAGACTGGTTGCAAGTTATCCGGTTAGATTGGAGCCAGATTTTACATACATCGAGCCCAGAACCCCACTTGTCACTTGAAAACATAAGCGCGAAGTACGCCGATGTATTTACAGAAGGGCTGGGAACACTGAAAGGCGTGAAGGCAAAAATCTATGTGGATCCTGAAGCACAACCGAAGTATGTAAAAGCTCGGTCAGTGCCTTATTTATTGAAGAAAAATGTGGAGTTTGAACTCGAGAGACTGGAGAGAGAAGGAATCATATCACCGGTAGAATTTTCAGAATGGGCAGCGCCTATTGTACCAGTCATGAAGCCAAATGGGGCTGTAAGAATTTGTGGAGACTACAAATTGACTGTGAATCGAGTGTCCAAATTAGACAACTACCCAATCCCCAAGACTGAAGATCTTCTAGCAACCCTCGGGGGTGGTGAAAAGTTTACTAAGCTCGACATGTCTCAAGCCTATCAGCAGATGACCTTGGACGAGGAATCTCGGAAGTTTACAACCATAAACACACACAAAGGCCATTTCCAATACAACAGATTACCCTTTGGAATTTCCTCAGCGCCTGGAATTTTTCAGAGGACCATGGAGAACCTACTGCAAGGTATCCCCAACGTCATCGTACGGATGGATGATATCCTCATCAGTGGAAAAGATGACAACGATCATCTCGCCAATCGCGAAGCAGTTTTCAAGAAATTATCAGCAGCTGGCTGAGACTGAGATACGGGAAGTGTTTCTTCATGGTGCCTATTGTGGTCACGTAATCAACGGAAGCGGCATCAAGCCAGTAGCAGCCAAGGTGGAAGCTATTCAGAACGCCCCAGCTCCTGAAAATGTTACTCAGCTGCGTGCATTTCTGGGAATGCTGAATTGTTATCACCGTTTCCTTCCTCACATAGCGACAGTCCTGGCACCACTCCACAAGCTGCTAAGACAAGATACGACATGGTGTTGGGAGAATGAACAGCAGAGGGCATTCGAGGCTGCCAAGAAACGTCTTCAATCTGCTGAACTCCTCGAACATTTCCAGCCAGACCTGGAACTGATCTTAGCAAGCGATGCCTCAGACTACGGAGTAGGGGCCGTACTCTCTCATCGGATGGCTGACGGAACAGAGCGTTCTATTGCCTGTTTCAAGATCCCTAAACTCAGCTGAACGTGGCTACTCCACTATCGAGAAAGAAGCCTTAGCGATCATCTTCGGAGTGAAGAAGTTCAATCAGTTCTTGTATGGACGGAAGTTTACCATAGAGACCGATCATGAGCCCCTGGAAGGTCTCTTCAATGAACAGAAGAGAGTGCCCCAACAAGCCGCTCCGAGAGTACAGCGCTGGGCCCTCACATTAGCAGCATATGAATACAAGATTGCCTACAAAGCAGGAGAAGCCAATGCGAATGCAGATGCATTAAGTCGTCTGCCCTTGTCTGAGATACCAGAGTATGTTCCGACGCCGGGAGAGACAGTTCTGCTGTTAGAACAACTGGACCACACCCCAGTCAACTCTTGTCACATCCGAGAATGGACAAGACGTGATCCACTCCTCTCAAGAGTGTATCACTTCACCCTAAATGGATGGCCTAACTATACTCCATATGCTGAACTACACCCATATCTAGGCCGAAAAGCTGAGTTAACTATAGAAGATGGATGTGTTCTGTGGGGTAATCGTGTGATAGTCCCACCGCAAGGAAGGCCACAAGGCATAGCCGAGCTTCACGAAGCCCATCCAGGGATATCACGAATGAGAGCACTCGCTCGTGGTTACGTCTGGTGGCCCACCATGGATAAAGAGTTGGAAAATGCTGTGAAGAGCTGTTCTCAGTGCCAGTTACACCAGAAAGCCCCACAAGAAGCACCTCTTCACCCATGGGAGTCGCCCGGACAACCATGGATTAGACTGCTCATTGATTATGCAGGCCCGTATAAAGGGCATATGTATTTAGTGGTGATAGATGCATATTCAAAGTGGATGGATGTCCATATTATGAAGTCTACCACATCCGCTGCCACCATCGAGAAGTTGAGAGAAATCTTTGCCACACATGGACTCCCTGAAAACATCGTGAGCGACAATGGCCCTAATTTCACTAGCGCTGAATTTGAGGATTTCCTAGCGAAGAATGGCATCAAACATACCAAAGTTTCGCCTTATCACCCCGCTTCGAATGGGCAGGCAGAGCGAGCTGTTAGAGTATTCAAGGAAGCAATGGAAAAGATGGAAGGAGGAAACATGCAAACCAAATTATCGCGGTTTCTATTAAAGTACCGGACAACGCCTCACTCAACGACAGGTGTTACGCCAGCTCAATTGCTTATGAAGAAGAAGATAAGGACAAGATTGGACCTACTGTTACCCAACACTGCAAGTCAAGTCAGGCTGAAGCAAGGGTACCAGAAAAATGCACACGACTACCATGCCAAAGAGAGAGACCTGGATGCCAATGATTCTGTATTCCTCAGAGATTTCAGTTCCAGCTCTCCCAAGTCTTGGCAGAAAGGAACCATAGTACGCACGACAGGCCATGTGTCAGCCTTGGTCGAGTTACCAGATGGTCGTGTAGTCCGACGTCACCAAGATCATCTGTGAAAGGATCCCAACATCGCAGAACAAGGCCTAAAGTCAGCAACCCCAGAACCTGACATGGCGGCTCCAGATCCAATCAGTGCAGGACCCAAGTCTGACAGGAGTTCCACCCCTAAAACCGCTGAAGCTGAACCAGTACGCCCGGCCAGGAACCGGCGCCTCCCAGTGCGTTTCAAGGATTATGAACTCAAACATTGATGTCTTTGCGTTTATATTGTCGATTGCGCCTTGCGATTAAGGAAGAATGCAGCGAAAACATTTAGTTAGATTTCTTTTTTGAAGCATTAGACATTGAGGACGATAAGTTTTTTTAGTTGAAATCAGGAATCTTAAAAGGGAGGAATGTTATATCTATGATGTAATAGAGTCACGCGTGTAGCCTGAGTAATCGGATATCCGAAGTTGTGCATTCTTTTCTGTGTGTTCGTTGTTCTGTCTGTGATTAAAACCGTTCTTGAATTATATCGTCTCGATTTATTACATGTACGAACTATTTTTGGTGAACAGAGTTAATGGAATTTCTAAATTTCTCAACCGTGATCAACACAATATTTTAAAGTTTGCATCAATTGAAGACACGAATAGGCTTCCTGCAAATTTCACACCAGAAATAATACACTAAAAGTTTCTTGACAGCAATAATAATTATTGTTAGCACCTTTCCTACAACTAAAAAAGTAAACTGCAAATCAAATTTTTTCAGCATGCATGTTTTTCGTCATTTCTTTTTATCGATCGCAAAGGAGGCAGTTTTCTTTTCTGGTGGCATTTTCATTGAAGAATTTTTCCAAAACTAACTAGTTAACCACTTTTTTTTTTAATTGCAGGCGACTCTGGGTTTGTTTCTGTGCGTTGTCATGGAAAATAATCCTTTTAGGATTTTGCATTTTTTTGACACTGAAGAATCCATTGATCTGAGATCAAAAATCCGGTTTTGGATTTTCCCAAAAAAACGCACCCTTACTCTTCCGGACTGAATTTGCTGGTGGCAGGAAATTGTGATTTAAAACATTAACAAGGAGATTTAGTGATGGTTTTT
>OX421446.1:51410979-51428479 GCA_949126865.1 Montipora capitata
AACCGTAAAATGAAAGCTAAAATTTTAAACGAGTGCTTAGGCCTAATCTGTAAAAGAGTGCTATATTCTTCACACGATCTCGTTACGGCTTCGATGTGGCAGGGTATTCTGCAGGTTAAGCCCTAGTAAAGTCCTTTACTAGATCTTGTCATCCTTTGTCATGTTCATTAAAGTAGAAGGTCACTCCAAAATGGTACTTTTTTCCCGTCTCAAAGTATAGTAGGAAGCCTTAGTGTTAGCAGCCTGGGGGCATACTCATGACGTCACGAGTTCAACCTGAAGTTTCGCAGGAAGCTTGAACACACAAAACTGCTGAGGTTCCTCTCCGTATTTCAGTCATGCCTTTTTGTTCAGCAACAAAAATTGTTTAGATAGGTCAGAAAGAGACAGCAAAGGAGGTATTTCTTTTAATTGTCTCCCGGTAAAGAGAAACAGCTTAGCGAAGCCACGGCTAATCAAGTTTGGCCCAGACAAGAAGTTCTCGCCAAAGGAGGAACATTTGTTTGTTCAGTATCACTTGACCGACTGTTTCCTTGACAGACGAAATACAGTTCATGTTGTTCACATTTCCGAGAAAAACATGGCTTACCCCAAAGGATCTTAGCAGAGATTTTTCTGTCTAATAAAGACGAGCAAGAACAAGATTGTTTGTTCGTTTATGAAATACTTTTTTCATTAACATGCTCAATGTACAATCTGACCCAATTCGCGTGGAAGTTTTTAATTGACCATTTTTTTGCATGCTTGTGTTGTCTTTTGTTGTTTTTAACACCCCTTTCCATGTAGTTGTACACTTTTAGTTACATTTCTTCACAATATGAACTTCATAATTACTGAAGCACGCGTACGGTGGAAAACTCGTTCTAAATCAGTACGTTTTCAAGACCTTTATTGATTGTTTTAACCGGATAAGGTCTTTCAAAATGAAAAAAGGATGGCGTTTCCCTTTTGAAAATATCTCAATTTGGCCGAAAGACATTTATGCAAATTAAAAAGCCATCAGCCTCCAGAAATTGTTTTCATATGACAGAGACCATACAGTATGGATTGCTTTCTCCCCTGTTAATTGTATATCCACCAAGAGATTATAATCTCTTGCTATCCACCCAATATACCGGTACTGCCTGGAGGCTGCGTAGATGTAGTTGCTAAAAATAAATACAATTAAGACTGAAGTTAAGATGCTTCTTACAAAGCAACTATCCGTATTATAGACCATCAGTAAACTGTTATGTTCGTTGTTAACTACTACTTAACTGCTAATGTCTTTATCATCCCCCCTGGGAGTTAAAAATACCAAGGTTCAACGGTTGCTTATTCTTAAGTCCTTATTCTTAATGCCGCCGCGCATGCTTTAAACAACCTTTACTGATCTGGGCTTTTCTCAAAGATTTATGCTTTATGTTATCGGTTAGTTTTCCTAATCCAAACTCTAACACTACTTCGATAAACAGTTCAATAAGCTGTGACATGGGGAGGTCCAAATCCGCGAAGGGGGACTAAATCCGCTAACGGCATCTGCACCAATTTACGTACCGAAGTCTTTTCTGTCTCACTGTTCAAGTTTCATCACCTTCATGAAGATGTGTTATCAGCTGGACTCAATGACGCCCCGAACAGGTTGCCAGACAGCTAAGTGTAATCCAAGATGGCGGCCCGCATGTGTACATTTTCAACAAGGATTTCACGAGCTTAGAAAGCTATTTCACGATTGAAATTTTGGTTTGAAAGCTGCTCTTCTCATGAACTATTCTATTGAGCGATTAAAAAAAGATCATCATTTTGGAGTGAACTTCACATCTCCTTTAAGGACCTCTTCATATGAGCCCGTTTGACCAGGCTGGCCCAGTCTCCGAGATCTCGCCTCACCTCTAAATTTCGATGCGTTCATATGAGAGAGCGGGCTGGCTTGGTTGCCGAGATCTTGGTTTTTTCAGCCGGGATTTTGGTTTTAAGCAGGCTGGAGATTTTGCCATATGAACAATTCATCCCGGTTACAGGGAAGGAAAACAATACAATGCATTTTCATGATTGAACGGACATAACGTTAACCGCGAGTTTTCACTTCTCTTTTCTTCGATAATGAGGCTTGGAATAGTTTCATTTGATAGCTAACGTAAAGTCAAAAGAAATTTGAGGTTGCTTAAACACTTAAAGAAAATCGAGAAATTTTCGCCAGGGTTGTTCGTTAGATTCACGCCTGAATTGTCGCGTCACCAATTTTTCAAATGTTTCATCTCGGAAAGCGGGCTGAAAGTCGCCATATGAAGAGAAACCAATTTCATCTCGGTAACCGAGCCAGCCCGGTCAGTGGGGATCATGTTAAGAGCCCGTAACTCATGCCATCTCACCCGGTGATTATCTGCAATTATGCTTTCCCTCTATATTCTCTACTTCCTCCGATTTACACCCTGACGCTGTGAAAGGACAGTTTGCCGTTTTTATACCAGACGCAATATCCTCCCAGACGAATTATGCGTCTCTCGGGTTATTCGACTGGCGCAAAGACGGGACAAATTACAGAAGACGAATAACCCTTCTGGGACGAACTCGGGCAGACATTTCTTTTGTGCAACTGTAAGACGAGCACGAGACGCATTATCCGTCTGTTCGATTGATTTTCCGTTGTGAGTCGTTCAAACGCACAACGAAAGATCATTCGTCTAGACGGATATTGATTCCTGTTCCCGTCTTCATACAAGAGACGCATAATCAGACGAACAGCAAATGTTTCCCCAAGTAATGTGTCTCTAGTATAAAAACCGCCAATGGCGGGATACTTGTATGTTAATGATTGTAAAAGAAAAAGGAAATTCGCACTTCTATTCAGACACAATTTCCAGCCGCATTTAGTGCCTACGTTCGTTGACAAAAACAGGATCAGAAAACGGCTGAATGCCGAAGCAAAATAAACCCGGATTTGTTATAATGGATCTCAAACTGCATGGATTTTTCACGTAATTGCACCATCTTAACCGACAGCAACCGGCTGCGTTTTAACACTTGGAATGCAAAAATTGCTGATGACTTAAATTTTGTGTCGTGATATACTCACACAGACGGCGGTTTTGAACATACTGTATCGCATATTTACCGATAGTTAACTTGACATTTGGAATGCTACTGCATTCATCTTCAGAAGTAACCGGATTTTGAAGCTTTAAAATTTTCAATCTACTGGAAGAATGGAAGATAAAGTAAGAATTAACTCTAATTGGTCCGCACAGTTAAAATGGATGCGCAAAGGCGCTCGTCAAGACTGCGCCCTCATTGGAGCGAGATTGTTTTGTTGGAAAATAGAACAATAATTTGATTATTTTAATTGATTCCTTGATTGACATTTGATTTCCTTGAATGAAATAATTGTATAGATTTGAAGTGCAGGTTATAGATGACATAGACGAAAAATAGACTGAAGACTCAAGTGATCCTCGCACTTTAACTGGACAATTTAAGCAATTGTCTCTTTACAGAGAACACTAAAAATTCAGGTGGCTTCGTCGGGATTCGAACCCATGAACCTTTGCGATGTCGGTGCAATGCTCTACAGCCAATCAGTTGGGAGCAGGTCAATGATTTTCTGGGCTCATTTGTTCCCGTGAAAGGACCTGATGTATGTATGTAATAAACATCTATAGAAGCCCATCTAGACTGTTTATGTGCAGTGGAGGTGAAATACTTTCAAGGGAACCTCCACTAAAACAGGAACATATCTCTAAAATAGTTAACATAATGCTCACAATCAAAATTGTTCGAATGTTTTCCAATGGGAGCGTTTGTATCCGAAATAAATAAATTTTAAAAACGGTTGTTTTGGTTTTCAAATTTCCCGGGCGCCGCCATCTTGAATAATTGTGACGTGTCATGGTTGCCCTATTGTTTTAAAACAAAAGCTCTTTGTACAAATACAAAAGAGCAACCATAACACGTCACAATTATTCAAGATGGCGGCGCCCAGGAAATTTGAAAACCAAAACAAGCGCTTTTGAAATTCATTTATTTCGGATACAAACGCTCCGATTGGAAAACGTTTGAACTATTTTGATTGTAAACATTATGTTAAATAGTTTGAAGTTGTATTCTTGTTTTAGTGGAGATTTCCTTTCACAAGAAGGCACTACACAGGGGGATCCCGTGGCGATGCCATGGTATTCAGTCAATATATCTATAATGATTCAGAATATGAGGGCGCACTGCCCGATGGTTAAACAGGTGTGGCTTGCAGACGGCTCTGCTGGAGGAGGGGGAATCGCGCAGTTGTACGACTGGTACAAGCAAATGAGTAAGGAGGGTGAAAAGTTTGGATATCTCGTGAACGGGTCAAAGAGCTGGCTGATTGTTAAGTCTGAGGCACTTGCAGATGAAGCAAAGAGGGTGTTTGGAAATGAAGTCAATATAACAACTGAAGGTCAGCGCTGTCTAGGAGCAGTCATTGCGTCGCAAGAATAAAAAGATCAGTATTGTGAGGAGAAAGTTCGCGTATGGAAAGAGGAAATCGAACGGCTCTCCGAAATTGCAAGGAGTTAGCCTCACACAGCATACATTGCCTTCACAAAAGGGCACAAGTCAAAGTTTACCTACTTCATGAGCACTATAGAATCGTTTGAGGATTATGTCGATCCAATCGAGGAGGTGATTGACGACCTACTTCTTCCAACTTTGTTCGGTCAATCAGAGCCTCTCCCTAAGGAGATGCGTCGACTTGTCACCTTAATAACGACGCAAGGTGGTCTGGGCGTACCAGTTTTGAGAGCTGAGGCGCCAGAAAAGTTGGCTGCCTCGAAGGCAATAACTACTGCGCACGTAGATTCTATCCCATCGCAGAGTACATTTATGGCGTCAGGCGAAAGATCCATGGAGGAGCTTAAGAGACATCATCGGTCACTTAAGAGGCGCGTGAAAAAGAGAAAATGGAAAGCATTGCCTCAACTCTTTCCCCAGATCTGCTGCGACTAGTTAATCAATCGAGAGACAAGGGTGCAAGTTCTTGGTTAAACGCGATGCCTCTCACAGATCAGGACCGAGCCATGAATAAGCAGGAGTTCAGAGACTCGCTACGCTTACGGTATAATTTGCCTCTAGTCGATCTATCAAGTCTATGCGTGTGTGTGGAAAGTTACTGAAGGCCATGCCCTCTTATGTAAAAAAAAAAAAAGGGGGGGGGGGGGGGGAGGGGGGTTTTGTAGCGCAGAGACATGATGGTTGTCCGCGATTTATTAGCAGCATTCATCATTAAGGTCTGCGACAATGTGGAAATCGAACCACGTCTTCAACCCCTTGACAACGAGGGGCTATATTTTCAAATTTAGTTTCTTGCCTAGAGCAATTAGGCTGTGAAATAGATTACCTTCTTTTGCAGTAAATTCTAATTTAGACATCGCGGCTTTCGAGGTCCTAGTCAAGGAAATGTAATTCTCATGCGCTGTGCATATATATACAAACTCGTAGGTTGCACTTATCATTAAAGTGAAGTGAAGCTACATTTGAGAAGTGCTGTCACAAGCTCTCAGGCAAGATTAGACATCAAGGCGGGAGGTTTCTGGTCAAGACGAGTTACGGCATTTTTTGATGTAAGAGTTACGCACCATAACTCCAAGTGTTACCAGAACAATACAACGTCTGTAGTATTCAAGGAGCAAGAGGACGAGAAGAAACGCAAGTACCAGCAGCTAGATGTAGAGATGGGTTCATTCACACCTTTAGTGTTTGGAACCGATGGCGGAATGGGAAACTTGATGTGTCGGCGTTTCCTGAAGCATCTTGCAGATAAGATAGCGCAGAAGGACATCGAGCCGTATAACACCGTTATCGCATGGCTCAGGACACAAATCTCTTTCGCACTTCTAAGATCGGTACACGCATGCGTGAGAGGTCTTCGAAAGCCTTTTCACAGCAAGATAGAACACGCCTTAGACTGCAAAATAAACATCACGGCCACTGCGAGCACCTAAAGTTTTTGAGCAATTTTTCAAGCTAAATGCTTTTGTATTATACATAATTATGAATTTTTTATGAATTTTCGTATATTAATTTTATCAATTATATTTTTTAAATAATCTTGAATTGTGAATAAATTTGATCATTATTATTATCATTCTTTGTGTATGGATAATATTTCCGTAACTGGAAATGCAAATACCAGGCTTATTTCAGTATTTGATTGCTTGCGCGCGTCTTGCGATATGGTGTTGTTTTGAAAACAACCAGCCCCCAAAAATATGCAATGAAGCCGTCATAGAACGTAACCTGAGTTTTTCCACTTACCTGAAACCAGACCAAGTGCATAAGTGTACAGTGTGGGATTCGTCGACTGTACAGGTTAGAAGGCGGTTTGTGAATGATCCGTCCGATTTTAAATAATTTAAAAACTTCTCGTCAGTCGCTGCTTCGGCAGAAGCAAACACGAGATTCATGGACTCCTGGCGCTTGAAATTAAATCGGCGGTAGCATCGGACAGATTACATGCCTGAAGACCAACGGTTTCAGCTTCTTCTGTTTGGTCCTTTATAATGCCAATTAACGGACAAATTATCAGAATAACAGGCTCCAAGGGCGACGATTTCTCCTTCGTCATCATAGCTAGCACTTAATATATCATACTTTTTGCCCTCGGGACGATTTCAACCAATCAGAATTTTACGTTCATCCAGTGAACGTAATTACAGAAAAACCACCCCCTTCGTTGCAAGCGCTCCCTGCCTATTCTCCCTCCCCAGGTCCCTTTTCCACGCGGCTTGATCACTCGCTTTGCTTCCCTCTCCCCCAGCGCTTGCTACGCAGGCCAGGAAGAGTTAGAAGTGATTATAATAACGTGAATTTATATTTTGAGATGACATTCTCGTTGCCGTTCTCCTCGTCGTTTCTAAAGGTCCCTGTTGTCGTTAGGGACCTTAAGATCTACGACGGCGGCGGTCGACGAAAGCGCCGTCACCTCAAAATATAACTTGGCTCTATCATAAGTCTTCCGCGTTAATTCAGTCTCTTTCACGTCCTACAATATGGGTGACGGGTATCCTAAAAATAAATTGGTACGAGCGGTTTAACAGCGAAAAGAGAGAATTAAAGATTCTCTGTTGCATGCTTACGTTGTCGTCAAAACCTCTAATTTGGTGATTTCACGTCTTCGTTATGCAAAGGACCGCTAACATACATGCTAAAATTCGTGCTGCACGTGTAGCACGATTATTTATGTTATTTTAACCAATGATATTATTGTTTTGTGGTGTTGTCGTAGTCGTATCTGTCGTCGTTTGTTAAACTCCCTGTTGCTAATGCTCCTTAGTGACTGAGGAAGTTTAAGAAACGACAACGGCTGCTGCAACGACAACGCCACAAAACGATAATATTATATTTATTTGAACGTGCGGCACGCATTTCTGCTCATGTTTTTGCGTTACTCTGAGCAAAATTCATTTTGATGACTGGTTCTGAAACTCTTAAAACTTGAAAAGGGAGAACATTGATATAGCGGTTCATGTCAACTTAACTGTGTCCATGCTCAATCTTTTGTCCACGCTTCACGATTTGAGTTTTTAATAAATTAATCGAAACTTTTGATTGGCTGCATTTTGGACAAAAGGGTGTGGTTTGCGCATGGTCAGGGCCAAAACAGCAAACAAAAACATAAAAAAAAGAAACTTGTTGAGTTTTATAACCATCTCCGTATATTTGAGGTCTTCAAATTTGAAGTTTTGACGACAACGTGAGAATACATTTGTGAACTTTTCATTCTCCATTTTTACTCCGAAACCGCTCTCAACTAATTTAGTTTTAGGATACTTCGCCCACATTGTGCGACGTGAACAAGATCGAATAATGGCAAAAGACTTACGATGGAGCAAAATTATATTTTGAGGTGACGTTGTTGTCGCCACCGGTTGCTGTCATGGACCTTAAAGTGGGGACCTTAAGATGTACGACAAAACAACTAGGTGATTTGAGGTCTTTGTTATTTAGGCAGAGTATCACATATATATGTGTTAAAATGCGTGCCACACGTGCAGCAAGATTGCTTATCCTCTTCAGTTATCCAATGATATTATTGTTTTGTGGTGTTGTCATTGCCGCATCCGTCATCGTTTCTTTGGGGAGTTTAAGAAACGTCGGCGTTTGTTTAACTCCCTAAAGAAACGATGACGGATGCGGCAACGACAATGCCAGGAAGAAAGAATATGATTGGTTAAGGGGGGTGGCACTTTATTACGGAAAGACACTGTTTGCTAAGAAAGCTTTTAGGAGCCGATTACATGAGCCGGGCCAGCCCCGTCAGCCAGGCTGGTCGGGTTTGCCGGGATGAGTTTCATCCCGGTATTACATGAGGTGAGCCAGCCCGGCTTGGGATAAATTTAGAATATGTCATGCGAAAAATGATAACAACAACAAGAAGAAGAGGAGAGACGTTCGTCTTGCTAAATTGTTATTAAAACTCACCATTTTTCAATTTAAAGAAGCCTTAAGGTTTTGCTATCTTATAAATCCTTTTTAATACGACTATTCCGTGGTCCATTTTGCTCTAAAGTGGAGTAAAGTGGTTAGAAATCGCTGGCCCGGCGATTACATGAAGAAATTTTAACCTGGTTAGCCGGAACTTTTAGATGTTTTCCTCAGACGTGCCGGGATCTCGGCTAAACGAGCCAGCCCGCCTAACCGGGCCAGCCCGGCTCATGTTTCAGTGAAAAACATGTAAAAAGGAAACGAAAGAAATAGATGGTTTTTTCACCAGATGGGAACCGTCCCATCATTTTTCGTGAACTGTAGCATGGAATTTCTATTAGGAAAAAAAATGGAACTGATAATTTAAAAAAGTTTATCAAAGGAGGGCCTTATGACGTCATAATCTTTTTGAAAAATATACATATTTCAAATCCATGCTACAGATTTTGTGTTAGAATGTTCTCATACTGTTGCGTTAAAAATTTATTAAAAACATAGTTAACTCGCTGAGTTCTTAGCCATTTTCTGTTTTGGTCACGTGATTTACCAAATATGAATGAGAGTCCAACCAGACAAAGAAATGTTAAATAGAACACACTTGGCGAAAAAAGGTAACTGTAAAGTTAGAGGGACTCGAGAAATGACTATTTGAAGGGGTCCATAGCAAACAGTTTGATAGTTAAGACCCCCTCCCCCCACCCCCGTCCCCCTACTCCTAAAATAGAAAAAAAGTAATCGTGCTGCATTTCTTTATGGTCTTCTGCAAAACAACGAGTTGGAAGAACCACATTTAAGGTTTTGACGACTACGAAAGCATATAACAGTGAATCGTTCATTTTCAATCTTTGCCTCAAAATCGCTCGTACCAATCCAATTATACGATAATACTTCATCTACCTGTAAAATGTGAACAAGATGGAATATTCGCTGACTTCTTAAGATAGCGTCAAGTTGCATTTTGAGGTAAGTCAGACGTTTTCGTTGCCGTTCAGTCTTCGTGGTTTCTTTTAAAATCTCTCCGATACTGGAGCTTTCTACCTGAGAAACGGAGACAGCAACAAGAACGTCATTTCGAAATACAAATTTGCGCAATTTTAACCAATTGACTCCTGAACCGAACCCCATTGACGAGTAAAACGTCTGGCGTTAGATAGAGTAAAATCTATTTCCATATTTTCTCGATTAAAAGCCGGCCTCGAAAAAAACGCCGGGTCAAAACTGCCGATTTTAATGGAGAAAACTGTCACTCACTCTCAACTGAGATCTTTGTGATATGACAAAAATGTGCCGGTTAGCCAGCATGCAGAAATGAAACTGGTGTGACAAGAGCTCGAGTTTGGAGAAAACATGAACAAATGTATTCTCACTTGCTGACACTTTCCATGAAGTATCGCATCGTTTTTCTGCAGGGGGGCAGCAAAGAAACGAAATACAATGGAAAAATCCGTTTGACTCCTATGATCTAAAAGTTTATTCTCCTCACTATTTTAATAGATTTCTTCGTTAGCAGGTCATGAGAATTTGGTGTTATATCAGGATGGCAGCCTTGAGCTGATAATAATCTTCATTTCAGCACCTGTCTTCTGGACAATGTATTGAAATTGAGAAGTGAATTTACATACTGATCAATCCTGGGAGTCAAAGGGTTGATTAAGCAGATTTTGGCCTTTTTCCCTTTGACGTTTTCGTTTCTTAAGTTCCGTTACAGCTGCTACAGAAAATGGCGAAAAATTAGAAATTCATAAATGTCGTTCCTTTTAACCATTTGACTTTACGTGCTTGCTTTTATTTTCTGTTGTGTTATCATCGTTTCTTGGATGAAGGCTGCTTTTGGGGCCAGACTGTCCGCGGTACCAGCAAGGAATCACCTTTGGTGTCTAGGCATGAACGTCCCCTCATAGTTCCCGCTACGCTGCAGTATTCCGGCCTCAGACATCGAGGAGTTGCATGTGAGAAGGGTCAGCCACTTAAGTCGTCTGTTAGTAGTTAAGACAAGCAAAAAAGCTGGGTTGCTGGCCTCCCACACTCGATCTCCGCTTATGGTCTTTCGCCAAGTCAGACGTAAGAAAACCAAACACTTTAGCTTTTTCCAGGGTGTGGTCTTCCGCACTCGAGTGTGCCGACCGAAATCTTAACTCAGTCTCTCGGGTATGATTCATGATAGTCCGTATAATTCATGAGAAAATTTCTAAGACGATAATCCGACTCAAAACTGTCTTGACAGTTAAAAATTGGCGACTTTCTGGGACATGGAATGCGACTGGGCCTCGTCTGTGGATTTGAATCTTGAAAAATTTTTGTTGTTCACTACACTATCTTTACCTAATTGGGGCCCCGGCGTTTGATCGGGGTCCCGGCGTTTATTCGGAGTCGAGGTCACAAGTACCGGTTACAAGGAAATAATTTTCATTCTCAGTACTTTTTTACCCGACAGTGCATTGAAATTGAGAGGTGAATTTACATACTGATCTCTCAGTCTTTCAGGTATGATTCATGATGGTCCGTACAATTCATGAGAAATTTTCTGAGACGATGATCCGACTCGAACTGTCTTCGAATTGACGGTTAAAATTGGCGACTTTCAGGGACATGAAATGCCACTGGGCCTCGTCTGTGGATGTGAACCTAGAAAAATTTTTGTTGTTCACTACAGTATCTTTACCTAAAGCAAACATAATTATTCGTCTCTATATCAAAACTGTTTTTCAATAAACAAAAAGAAAGGCCGATCGGGTAACGTTGACTCACAGACAAACCCGTGTCTTTCAACAACTCGTCAGTGGCTCAAATGGTTACCGTTTAAGTTCACTTTGTGTAACTTCAGTGGCTCTCCCTAAAGGCTGTAAAGGCGACGTTTTTTCGGAGAAATGGTAAAATGTGTTACGCGCTGCGATAAAATGTATCAATTTTCTTGTGTTCAGTCGAGTTAAAATATTAGCGGTACAAATAAAACTAACTAAAATGATGACTACAGAAGGAAAAAAAACGTGCCGACCCAGCTAATGAAATCTCAATTTTTGTTTATTTCAGTCTCACAGTCTTGGTATCAAGTCGTGTGCGTTTTCCTTCGAGTAAGATATATAGCTACTCGGACTCAGTCAAGAGGAGCATTTAAAACAGGCGAGAGAAAAAAGGTTCATTCGATAGATTATCAAGGAAGACCTTGTTTTTTCCCTAAAACGATGCAAAACAAATGTTTCAGAAACATGAAACGTTTTTCAAAGTGCCGTGCAACGCAAATTGAAGCTATTAAGGTGTTAAGCACCCAGGACACAGACAAGCAATTAAACGAATCAGAACACGACGCAGATACGTGAGGCCGGCGGGTAAGGAGACGCGGCAAAACGCGTGTGAGCTTCTGATTGGTCAACAAGCTGGCAAGACATTTTTGTCTACCAATGACTGAGCGAAACCGAACAAAACCCCTATCAAGGGCGAAATATCTCTCATAAAAACGGTTAAAAATACACGGCCAAAAAATACACGACGTTTCGAAGTTCTCGGACTTCATTATCAAGTGAAAAAGAGACTGTGAATATTCTATAAATACAAGAAAAAACAATAAGGCCTAGCCTTAACACTCAGAGTGACTCCATCAGTGCTCAACTCTTTGTTTAGCTTGTAGCATATTTTTATGTTACCTTTTTTTCTGTTAATGAACTATTGTTTTTTCTTGAATTTATAGAATATCCACACTGTCTCTTTTTCACTTGATAATGACGTCCGAGAAAGTCGAAACGTCGTGTATTTTTTAGCCGTGTATTTTTAACCGTGTTTACGAAATTTCTGAAATATCTCTCAAAAATTGAAAAAAGGAATTCCTTCTATATGGTTTATAAGCTTGCAACGCTGTAGCTTGCGCGCAGTCCATCTCTTCTCGGGCCACTCCAGTCCCAATCTTTCTCGCTCGCCCCGGCAAGAGAGATAGCATCGCCAAAACTGAGATGTATCCCGGTGGAAATTGTGGGTAATCATTATACTTGTTTCTTGAGCAAAAAGCAACATCATATGCTTTCTAGTGAAACTAATTTTCCATTGTTTCCACAGCACCTTTCAATACATAATGCCATGCACACAAGGCTCGGATCATATAAACAAAACACAAAGAAAGAGTGGAGTACAATGCCCAGCAGAACGCAAACAAGATTTATGACGGAAAATACTTTCTTGCTCGTTTCAAGCTTATTGTTGATCTTTTTTTATTATTATTTTGTTTACCGAGTGAGCGGTGCGATTTTTACGCTCTCTTATGAAGATATCTCCTCTATAAAGTAAGATTTAGTTCAGTGTCTAAGAAAACGTTAATTAATTTTCAGCGGAAATTGTTCTTTCTTACCAAGAACCAAAGGTATCGAGCGAAAACTAAAACGAAAAATGTGACGCTAGAAGGAAACATTTTTAACCAGAAGATCCCGTGACTTCTCCGACCGACAAGCTTGCCAGGATCTTCTTTTTTTCCCAAGAACAATAATTCCGATGACGCTTGTCGCTCTAGAATGAAACGAGTAAGGCGTACACTACTTTTCTCGCTCATAAAAACAAATTGTTAAAGAGCAAGGTATGATTCGTGTCTTGTAGCGAACCGATCCATGAAGCTTTTGTTTCCCCGCAAAAACCTGCAGGGACTCGTTTGCCGAAACTCGAGTCCCGAAGCTTTTCGAGCGTATTTCGGATGCTATTAAAAGACTATCTCTTGAAAAGGAAGAGAACCTCAGGCATGAAACTACGGGTGATTTTTTCCTGATCTAAGGACCATGTAACAGATTAGATTTTCCAAGTGAGCACGTGAGAGAGATGTTCTTGAGAGGGAATTTTCAAAGCCACCATGCAAACTATTTTCATTTACCAAGGGATGCGATAAACGAAAAAGACAAGTGGTCCAAGCACTTATCTGCACGATTTAAGCAACTGCCTCTTTTTGACACCTGAAAAATTAAGGTGGCTCCAACGGGATCTGAACTCATGACTTCTGCGATGGCGGTACAGTGCTCTACCAACTGATGACGGAAGCTACTAATTTGGAAGCCGCCTGGATTTTTTAGATTCCTATAAGGAGATAATTTCTTAAATTGTCCAGATAAGTGTGAGTATCACTTCTCTCTTTCGTCTTTAAGCCGCTTCAAATAACCCACTTCAAATGTGCATTCATTTCAGATACGATAAAGATACTTGAAGACTAAGTGGTAGATAGTGGGATAAGGGTGTCTACTATAAGAGACAATTTCTTAAATTGTCCAGATAAGCGCGATGATCACTTCTCTCTTTCGTCTTTAACGCGCACTTCAAATATGCATTCATTTCAGATACGATAAAGATACTTGGAGACTAAGGGGTAGATAGTGGGGTAAGGGTGTCTACTATAAGAGACAATTACTTAAATTGTCCAGATAATTGTGAGGATCAGTTTTCTCTTTCGTCTTAACCCGCACTTCAAATATGCATTCATTTCAGATACGATAAAGATACTTGGAGACTAAGGGGTAGATAGTGGGGTAAGGGTGTCTACTATAAGAGACAATTACTTAAATTGTCCAGATAATTGTGAGGATCAGCTCTCTCTTTCGTCTTAACGCGCACTTCAAATATTCATTCATTTCAAAAAGGATACCCAAAAAAAGATTACTTGTTTCGCCTTGAAAACGCAGGAATATATAGATATCGCTTATGCACAATAAAACACCATTTAAGCGAACACCTTAATAAATTACTCTACAAGGATGTTGTCAGATTTGTTGAACCTGAATGTGAAAAGCTGCAGCAATCTTTGCAGCCTTACAGACCTAACAACATTACCGTGCATATTGATGCATCAATTAAAGCATTGAATAGGCCTTTTTGGATATATTAAAATTAAGCTTGAAAGAGAGGTTTAGAGGACAAAGACAAAGGAAAGTGAATGATATGTAAATATTCAAATTCATTCCATAGTGTTTCGATCTTTTTTGTCCTCACCGCCTCACTATCAAGCTGAATATTTGACATTTGGAGAATGGCCTATTGAAACTAGCATGTGCCTTAAATAGTTGCCACTAAAATTCATTTGTTATTAGCATATAAATAAATTTATTTTACAAGAATCAGATTACTGAACCTGAATCTGAAAAGCCGCAGCACTCTTTGTATCTAGGAGCCCTGACAAAATTAATCAATCTGTTGTTGTTGTCCCTTTAAATGCTGTAATTTGCATTATGTGATATAATTTTTTCCTTGATAATGGAGTCATGACTACTCTGAAACGTCGAATTTCACTTTTTTTATCGTTCGTTTTTACCGTTTTGTGCTTATATCTCTTTTCATACGAACGTGTTGCTGATACATAAATGAAAGCACCCAACTGAAACTAACATTTGCCCAAATAATTTCTACTAAAATTCATTTGTTATCCTGCTCTCACATATTCAAAGCACTGTGCTCCAAAGAAATGTAGAATTTCACCAAAAAAGGTATTTCGAAAAACACTTGTTCAGAAGTGATTTAGATATTATCACAGTAACTTGTAAAGAGCATTCATGTACAGACACATTTCTTAGACTACGTTTATACACTAGGGGAAAAGTTTCCATTCAAATCTCTCGGGGTTTATAATGCATTTACATGGTAATGTACCATTCACATTTAAATAATATGAAAATACTTGGAACAAAACGTTTTATTCTCAAAGGATCTCAATTGGGCACAACATTGAGTTAGCCGATTTGGTCTATTTTAAAAAAGAGACAAAGAATGTGGTGCAACGAAACTGGCGCTTTTAGCATTTGACCGGCTTGAGTTCTTTGTGAAATTGAAGTAGATTCAAAAAGGAAAACTGACGGAAGTATAAAAAGTCATCGGATTGCGCGCATGCTGTCTACCATCGATGCGGACATCTTGAGTACCACATCTTCCTTTCTATTTTATGTAAAATACCTTAAAGCTGTACTATGACCAAAAAATCGATCCTTCTTTTTCTTTGGATTTCAAAACTACGTTAACTTAACACCAAGTGACCCAAGTTTGAAGCTTTGATTTCAAGATTTTAACTGACATTTTCCTTTTAAATGGTCTGCCATTACCAACTTTAAATTCTTGAGAGAGCTGGATCGAGGAGAAAATGACGTCAAAGACTCAAGTCACAGTGTGTGTGTACGCGGCTGACTTGATATGCAGCAGGGGAGTTTCGTGCTTTCAGACTTTTAAACTCGTGTTTTGCATATATAATAAACTGCATTCACGTGCTGAAACGTTTAAGTAGTGAGTAAATAACGTCACCTAACCCTTAGATCCAACCCACTAATGTCCAATCGGTCAGTTTTGAACGTAAGTAATGGCGGACCGCAAAATCCAAACATTTGGCCAGTCAAGTGTTCCGCAAACACACTTTCAAAATCCGAAGACAAAAAAAGACTCGACTGTGATCTTTTATCACAGCAACACTTTAACTGAAACATATCCCAAGGGAAAAACTGGGTGTATTTCTATGTATGTAACCCTTAATTTCTCGTGACGCACTAGCAAGAAAGTGACTTTTAATCTTTCAGTGCATGCTTACCAACAAACAAGGGGTGGGAAGGTGAAGTGAGATAGTCGTCAAATTCAACAACAACACTAAAAGACAATAGGGACCTTAAGCAACGACTACGACAACGGCTACGAGAACGCCATAAATTTGCATATTTTGAGGGCAAAATAAAAAATAGCTTTGCACGCCCTGCACGTGCGTTTTACATTTTGATAGATTTTTTTGCCGTTCTCGTCTTGACTACGACATTTGGGGTCATGTGGAGAACGAGAGAACATGACTATTTTCTCTCTAAATATCCACACTGCATTCATCAGTTTTATTCCTGGATTGTGTATTCACACTTTCCAAGCCCAGGAGAGACATGGAAAATTATTACAGTAAAAGGAAATAATATTTTTACACAACAACGTTCTCGTAGTCGCCGTCGTCCTTGCTTATTGTGAGTCATGATCCTGTTGGCGTCGATGTAAACACTGAAACCTTTAGAAAGAATATCATGCTCATCACAGTTGCACGCGAGAGTCAAAACTAAGGGGAGGAACACCAAAGAAGTTGCAAGACAAATCCAAAGTAGTAAGGGAGGTGTTTACTGCGAGGGCCTGGGAAGTGAAGTAGCACCCTCAGCACCAATGGAGTTCCAAGACAAATTCAAAGTAGTAAGGGAGGTGTTTACTGCGAGGGCGTGGGAAAGTGAAGTAGCACCCTCATCACCAATGGAGTTCAAAGACAATTCTAAAGTAGTAAGGGAGGTGTTTACTGCGAGGGCCTGGGAAAGTGAAGTAGCACCCTCAGCACCAATGGAGTTCAAAGGCAATTCTAAAGTAGTAAGGGAGGTGTTTACTGCGAGGGCCTGGGAAATTGAAGTAGCACCCTCAGCACCAATGGAGTTCTGAGACAAATCCAAAGTAGTAAGGGAGCTGTTTACTGCGAGGGCCTGGGAAAGTGATGTAGCACCCTCATCACCAATGGAGTTCTCATACAATCTCAAAGTAGTAAGGGAGGTGTTTACTGCAAGGGCGTGGGAAAGTGAAGTAGCACCCTCAGCACCAATGGAGTTCCAAGACAAATGCAAAGCAGTAAGGGAGGTGGTTACTGCGAGGGCCTGGGAAAATGAAGTAGCACCCTCAGCACCAATGGAGTTATCACGCAAATGCAAAGCAGTAAGGGAGGTGTTTACTGCGAGGGCCTGGGAAAGTGAAGTAGCACCCTCAGCACCTATGGAGTTGCTAGACAAATCGAAAGTAGTAAGGGAGGTGTTTACTGCGAGGGCCTGGGAAAGTGAAGTAGCACCCGCATTACCAATGGAGTTCTGAGACAAATCCAAAGTAGTAAGGGAGGTGTTCACTGCGAGGGCCTGGGAAAGTGAAGTAGCACCCGCATTACCAATAAAGTTCTGAGACAAATGCAAAGCAGTAAGGGAGGTGTTCACTGCGAGGGCCTGGGAAACTGAAATAGCAATCTCATCACCAATGGAGTTGCGAGACAAATCCAAAGTAGTAAGGGAGGTGTTTACTGCGAGGGCCTGGGAAAGTGAAGTAGCACCGGCATCACTAATGGAGTTGCTAG
>OX421446.1:51433479-51435979 GCA_949126865.1 Montipora capitata
AGAGCATATCAGGACCCTCTTAAACTCGCTGCTCCCGATAAGTAAAATAAACATATCAAACTCTCTTGTTAAATTGATTTAATTCGTAAACAAAACACTATATTTACACAAAGCAAAGTAATGAAGAAACTTCATTGATAAGACCTTTGTAAAATTGCATTAAAAGGATACCACAAGATTGTTTGTTTCGCCTTGCAAACGCAGGAATATATAGATATCGCTTACGCAGAATAAAAACACCATTTAAGCGAACACCTTGATAAATTACTTTATAAGGATGTTGTCAGATTTGTTGGACATGAATGTGAAAAGCTGCAGCAATCTTCGCAGCTTAATAGACCTAACAACATTAATGTACATATTAATGTATCAATTAAAGCACTGAATAGGCCTTTTTCGATATATTAAAATTAAGCTTGAAAGAGAGATTTAGAGGATAAAGACAAAGGAAAGTGAATGATAATTATGTAAATATTTTTCACATTCATTCCATACTGTTTCGATTTTTTTTTGTCCTCACTGCCTCAATATCAAGCTGAATATTTGATATTTGGAAAATGGCCTATTGAAACTAGTATTTGCCTTAAATAGTTGCCACTAAAATTCATTTGTTATGAACAAATTTATTTTACAAGAATCTTGTCAGATTACTGAACCTGAATGTGAAAAGCCGCAGCATTCTTTGATATCATTACAGTAACGTCTAAACAGCATTCACGTACAGACACATTCTTAGACTATGTTTACACTAGGGGAAAAGGCTCCATTCAAATCTCTCGGGGTTTATAACGCATTTACATGTTAATGTAGCATTCACATTTAAATAATATAAAAATACTTGGAACAAAACGTTTTATTCTGAAAGGATCTCAATTGGGCTAAACAATGAGTTAGCCAATTTGGTCTATTTTAAAAGAGAGACAAAAATGTGGTGCAACGAAACTGGCGCTTTTAGCATTTGACCGGCTTGAGTTCTATGTGAAATTGAAGTAGATTCAAAAAGGAATACTGACGGAAGTCATAAAAAGTCATCGGATTGCGCGCCTGCTGTCTATCATCTATGCGGACATCTTGAGTAGCACACCTTCTATTTTATGTAAAATGTCTTAAAGCCGTACTATGACCAAAAAATCAATTATTCTTTTTCTTTGGATTTCAAAACTACGTTAACACTAAGTGACCCAAGTTTTAAGGGTTGATTTCAAAATTTTTACTGACATTTTCCTATTAAATGGTTCTGCCATTACTAACTTTAAATTCTTGAGAGAGCTGGATCGAGGAGAAAATGACGTCAAAGACTCACAAGTGACAGTGCGTGTGTACGTGGCTGACTTGATATGCAGCAGGGGAGTTTCGTGCTTTCAGACTTTAAACTCGTGTTTTGCATATATGATAAACTGCATTTACGCGCTGAAACGTTTAACTAGTCAGTAAATGAAGTCACTTACCCCTAGATCCAACCCTCTATTGTCCAATCGGTCAGTTTTGAACGTAAGTAATGGCGGACCACAAAAAATCCAAACATTTGGCCAGTCAAGTGTTCAGCAAACACACTTTCAAAATCCGAAGGAAAAAAGACTCGACTGTGTTTTTTTATCAGAGTAACACTTTAACTGAAACATATCTCAAGGGACAAAATGGGTGTATTTCTATGTATGTAAGCCCTTCATTTCTCGTGACGCACTAGCAAAAAAGTGACTTTTAACCTTTCAATGCATGCTAAACCAACGAACAAGGGGTGAGGAGGTGAAGTGAGATAGTCGTCAAATTCAACAACAAGACCGTTAACTCTAAAAGATAATATGGACCTTGAGCTGACGACAACGGCTACAAGAACGCCATAAATTTGCATATTTAGCGAGCAAAAACAATAGCTTTGCACGCCCTGCACGTGCGCTTTACATCTTGATACATTTCTTTGCCGTTCTTGTCTTGACTACGACGTGAAATGTTCAACTTTGAGGTCATGTAGAGAACGAGAGCACATGACTATGAATTTTCAATTTTCTCTCTGAACATCCACCCACACCGTTCTCATCAACTTTATTCTTGGATTGTGTATTCACACTTTCCAAGCCGAGGAGAGACATGGAGTAATCGCAAAATTATTACAGTAACGGGAAATAATATTTTTAACCAACGTTCTCGTCGTCGTCGTAGTAGCCCTTGCCTAATAATCCGTAATTCTCTATTTTAACTCTGAAACCGGGAAACCTGGGGAAGTGAAGTAGCACCCTCAGCACCAATGGAGTTCCAAGGCAAATGCAAAGTAGTAAGGCAGGTGTTTACTGCGAGGGCCTGGGAAAGTGAAGTAGCACCCTCAGCACCAATGGAGTTGTGAGACAAATCCAAAGTAGTAAGGGAGGTGTTTACTGCGAGGGCCTGGGAAAGTGAAGTAGCACCCTCAGCACCAATGGAGTTGTGAGACAAATCCAAAGTATTAAGGGAGGTGTTTACTGCGAGGGCCTGGGAAAGTGAAGTAGCACCCTCAGCACCAATG
>OX421446.1:51445979-51448479 GCA_949126865.1 Montipora capitata
TTTCCAAGATTGTAGTTTTCATATCTTTTGAAATATTATTTCTGATATTAGTAGGTATTTTGTTATAATTAATTACAGTAAATTTGATTTGGAAGTACCCTAGGGTAGGGTAGTTACATCACAAATTAAATCTACAATCATGGACAAAGAGTTCAGGCTAATCCCTGTTTTTTACACTTGTGGACCAGAACTTACATGTACACAAAGAGGCATGAATACCCCCTCCCCCAACTTTATCTCTGCAAATGGGTAAAATAAACCATTGTGGGAATGGGGAGTCCTGATACATGTATCAAGATTTACCTCACACAACAAAAGATAAAAAGCCCTTTTTGTTATGGACAAGGAAGTTATATGATTCTTTCTGAGAGTCTAGCCTCACAGGAAAGACCCTAGTCGCAGTCTTCCACCTTTTTAGTTATGGACACCAAAAGAAGTTACGTGTTCCAAATGGAGCTACTTTAATCTTAATGTCCATTGTTTGCATCCACAAAGATTGCCATGACACTATGAGTTGAGGCACTCATGGTGCGTTTACTTTGCAGTGACCATGCAGTGAAAATTCAGTCAGTTTATCGTTCAACCAATTAATGCATGATTTTTGTTAAGCTTATCATCTTTACTCCAATAAATGGCATGAATGTGTCAGATCACTGCTGTACACACATGTAAGTCAGCACAACATAGGAAATGAAATGACTAAAGTCAGTCTGGGTTCAGCATGGATCGCTGGTGGAACATTTCATTTAAAGCAAGATCGAGATTCGCTAATGGTATTAATTTTAAAGAGCGGAAGAGGTTGTACGAGAAGACATTGATGAAGTCACCTAGTAAATTTTCAGCTACGTAGATAAACTACAATTGGTGGGGCTGCTGTCTTCTGCTCACTCCATTTCTTTTAAGCCAAAACAACCCTGAAAAACCCACACACTTGGTGATAAACTAACTCAAGCCAAGAAAATTATTCACTTCAAAGTGTCCAGCTTGTGAGTAAGAGCAGATTAGTACTTCGCGATTTCCTATGTTTTTGTAAACGATCTTCCAGAATCGATATCAAGTGGTGATTTATTCATGTTTGCTGACGATACGACAATTTTTACAATTGGCGAAAACACCGACAATATCATCTTGACTCTACAATCTGTATTAGACCAGGTATACACCTGGGTGTCAGTCTAACAGATTAATAGCACACGAATTTAAGTCTGAAGCCCGGATAATTTCGAAACAGAGCTTTATTGGCCCATTGCCACGTTTGACATATGGTAACAGTACTATCGAATACAAATCATCAGCTAAATGTCTTGGGTTAACAATCGACAACAAGCTTTCATGGCAAGAGCACACCAAAAATGTTTGTAAGTCATTCAGCAAGAAAGTCGCAGTTTTAAAACGGATAAAGTTGTTACCCAAACCAATTTTAGAAGCTATTTATTACAAAACAATTATTCCTAGTGTTCTGTATGGTATTGTAGTTTGGGGGTCTTGTTCCTCAGCCTTGATGGATGATATCGATCGAATTCATTTAAGAGCAACCAGAATTATTCACAATTTACCTTGTAACATTCCAAATGAAGATATCATGAACGCTCCATATTGGAACTCTATTAATTTATTTTACATCAAGAGACTTCTAGTTATCACATATAATATCTATTATGGAAACTGCGTTGAACCTCTTAATGATTTAATAGTTAAACCCGTGACTACTTATAATTTTAGAAAATCTCTAAATGTTGACATTCTTAGACCAAGAACAGAAGTGGGCAGATCTTCCTTTCAGCACAGAGCCGCTTTGGCTTGGAACCTCCTTCCTGATGACATCAAGAACTGTTCTAACTTAGCTATTTTCAAGAGGAAACTTAAGGATAAGAATATTCTGACATCTATTAGTTTTACTAAAGCTTCCTGCAGTATTACCAACAAATCCTCACATTTTAAATATTTTTAACATTAGTTAAGTATAATATTTGTCATTAATATTCTTCTCCATTCTTTAAAATTAGTCATAACTTACTGTCATTAATATATATATATTTATTTAATTATTATTATTTATTTTTATATAGTTAATTAATTTACGTACAGTACTAATAAGATAGTGCAGGTCCACATCGGGACTTTTGTCTTGCCTGTTTTACTTATAACCTGCTTTATCAAATAAATTATGTATGTATGTATGTATGTATGTATGTATGTATGTATGTATGTATGTATGTATGTATGTATGTATGTATGTATGTATGTATGTATGTTTTGTGCTGTCTCTAGCCCAGCCATATCCATTACATATCCATATTCATTACATTCCATTTGACCATTAACTCCGCTTTCTCCGTACAAAGGCGTATTTTATTGCAATATTTCTCAATTTGGGAAAACATTTGGTTGAAACAATGGTGAAGGAAGCCTATCTCGAACAACAACATATTTACACGTGCAGATTCATTTAATACTCTAAAGCCATATTAAAACAACGAAATAAACGGACCGCTACACC
>OX421446.1:51455979-51473479 GCA_949126865.1 Montipora capitata
TCCCGATAAGTAGAATAAACCGATCAAACTCTCTTGTTAAATTGATTTAATTCGTAAACAAAACACCATATTTCCACAAAGCGAAAGTAATCGAGAAATTTCCTTATCCTGCTAGCAGGATAACAAATGAATTTTAGTAGAAATTATTTGGGCAAATGTTACTTTCAGTTGGGTGCTTTCATTTAGCTCTCACATATTCAGGAGCACTGTGCTCCAAAGAAAAGTAGAATTTCACCAAAAAGGTATTTCAAAAAACACTTGTTCAGAAGTGATTTAGATATTATCACAGTAACTTGTAAAGAGCATTCATGTACAGACACATTTCTTAGACTACGTTTATACATTAGGGGAAAAGTTTCCATTCAAACCTCTCGGGGTTTATAATGCATTTACATGGTAATGTAGCATTCACATTTAAATAATATGAAAATACTTGGAACAAAACGTTTTTATTCTCAAAGGATCTCAATTGGGCACAACACTGAGTTAGCCGATTTGGTCTATTTTAAAAAAGAGACAAAGAATGTGGTGCAACGAAACTGGCGCTTTTAGCATTTGACCGGCTTGAGTTCTTTGTGAAATTGAAGTAGATTCAAAAAGGAAAACTGACGGAAGTATAAAAAGTCATCGGATTGCGCGCCTGCTGTCTATCATCGATGCGGACATCTTGAGTACCACATCTTCCTTTCTATTTTATGTAAAATACCTTAAAGCCGTACTATGACCAAAAAATCGATCCTTCTTTTTCTTTGGATTTCAAAACTACGTTAAGTTAAAACTAAGTGACCCAAGTTTTAAGCTTTGATTTCAAAATTTTATTTGAAATTTTTCTATTAAATGGTCTGCCATTACTAACATTAAAATCTTGAGAGAGCTGAATCGAGGAGAAAATGACGTCAAAGACTCATAAGTCACAGTGCGTGTGTACGCGGCTGACTTGATATGCAGAAGGAGAGTTTCGTGCTTTCAGACTTTAAACTCGTGTTTTGCATATATAATAATCTGCATTTACGCTTGAAACGTTTAACTAGTGAGTAAATGACGTCACTTACCCCTAGATCCAACCCTCTAATGTCCAATCGCTCAGTTTTCAACGTAAGTTATGGCGGACCGCAAAATCCAAACATTTGGCTAGGCAAGTGTTCCGCAAACACACTTTCAAAATCCGAAGAAAAAAAAGACTCGACTGTGATTTCTTTATCAGAGTAACACTTTAACTGAAACATATCTCAAGGGACAAACAGGGTGTCTTTCTATGTATGTAACCCTTAATTCCTCGTGAAGCACTACCGAGAAAGTGACTTTTAACTTTTCAGTGCATGCTTACCAACAAAGAAGGGGTGAAGAGGTGAAGTGACATAGTCGTCAAATTCAACAACAACACCGTGAACTCTAAAAGACAATAGGGACCTTGAGCCGACGACAACGGCTGCGAGAACGCCATAAATTTGTATATTCAGTGAGAAAAAACAATAGCTTTGCACGCCCTGCACGTGCTTTTTAAATTTTGATACATTTAGGGTGCGTTTTTTTGGGAAAATCCAAAAACGGATTTCTGATCTCGGATCAATGGATTCTTCAGCGCCAAAAAAACGCAAAATCCGAAAAAGGATTATTTTCCATGACAACGCAAACAAACAAACCCAGAGTTGCGTGCAAATTTTAAAAACAAAAAATCAGCGTTTAAGAATTTGTTTTGGAGAAATTCTTCAGTGAAAATACCACCAGAAAAAAAAATACCTCAGCGATCGATAAAAAGAAGTGACGAAAAACATGCTTTTTTTAGCTGTAGGAAAGATGCTAACGATATTATTGCTGTCAAGAAACCGTACTGTACGGGTCCGCAAATGATCCTCAAACTGTACCGCAAATGATACCAGGACCGCAAATGATCCCCAAACTGTACCGCAAATGATCCCGGAACGCAAATGATCCCCGTTTTGGACCGCAAATGATCCCGAAAAAAAAGCGAGGAATGGCATGGAGGGTGGAATGGTCTGGATTGAGAATTAATGAGAAGAGCGCTTATTTTTATTACAATCACTTTAAATCATGCATGGCTACCAACAGGTTTCTGCCTCATTATAGTTTAAATTTGCCACATTTGATTATCGGATACAATCATCAAAAACTAACTTGGACCGAATTCTAAACCGATTGTGACTAGGGGCCTGTTTCTCGACAAGTCCCGATGACTTTTAGCATGTTGTTTTGAGATAATTAAAGGCGGATTGTGAAACACTTAAACCCTCTCCCTTCTTGAGATAAAGAGGGAATTGTGACATGTGAAAAGTTTAGGGACTTTCGAGAAACGGCCCACTGATCTCTTTGACGAGGCGAATAGGACGCAACCCGGGCCCGGCTAGCAACAATCGTAACATTAATAACTAGAACGCAATGTTTTAGCCTATAAGCTTTGGTTCAACATGCAATACTGCAGTTTTGTTTTTTCCCATGTCCTTGACTAAAAGTCGTCCATTAAACAACTATGACAGAAAACGCTATCATTTGCGTAGAGCTGCAATGCTCCACCGCTCTTAAATACACCTTGTGTGTAGCACTCGAATTGCCTTCCACATCTGGGACAAATCTCTTCTGTTATTTTTCCTTCGCAGTATTTTTGCTTTAATTCCTGAGCAATGGCTAGCTGGGGATTCTGAGCACTTTCCATTTTTCGCCAAAGTCACTTCCGGGGGAATCTAGGACAAGCATCTGGCGATTTTCCGATATGTCAGCAAAATCTGGGACGGTCGGGAAACTGCGAAATCCCTGATCGTCAGGGATTTTCCCGACATATGAAAACTAGGCTTAAGCAAGCTTCAGACAAAGGTAAATCACCAAAGAGTCGGTTGGACATGGAATTAAGAAAGGCAGGATTAACACATCGCCATCCTCCAGCCACCAAAGATGGGAACTGTCTATTCCATGCAATGAATGACCAGCTACTACGCCGCGGAAGGGTCTCGCAGAGTGCGACAAAAGTGCGATGTGACTTGGTAAATTACCCCCGTAGTAATCCAACAACCCCGGACGGGACTCATTTCAGAGAATTTATCAAACACGGAGCATGGGATACGTATCTGAGAAGGATGGCTATGGACGTTGAATGGGGTGACTGGATTGCTTTATGGGCCTAATTAACATGTTTGAAATCCCGGTGGCGGTAGTATCAAGCTTAGGAGAAACGGGATTGAATATAATCCACCCCGAAGCTGGTTATGAAAACGAAGCCACCAGAGATATGGCCTTACTTGGCCATGAAGCAGAGCTGCATTACCATAGCCTGGAACCAATAGCTGCTCAGAATCCCCAGCTAGCCATTGCTCAGGAATTAAAGCAAAAATACTGCGAAGGAAAAATAACAGAAGAGATTTGTCCCAGATGTGGAAGGCAATTCGAGTGCTACACACAAGGTGTATTTAAGAGTGGTGGAGCATTGCAGCTCTACGCAAATGATAGCGTTTTCTGTCATAGTTGTTTAATGGACGACTTTTAGTCAAGGACATGGGAAAAAACAAAACTGCAGTATTGCATGTTGAACCAAAGCTTATAGGCTAAAACATTGCGTTCTAGTTATTAATGTTACGATTGTTGCTAGCCGGGCCCGGGTTGCGTCCTTTTCGCCTCGTCAAAGAGATCAGTGGGCCGTTTCTCGAAAGTCCCTAAACTTTTCACATGTCACAATTCCCTCTTTATCTCAAGAAGGGAGAGGGTTTAAGTGTTTCACAATCCGCCTTTAATTATCTCAAAACAACATGCTAAAAGTCATCGGGACTTGTCGAGAAACAGGCCCCTAGTCACAATCGGTTTAGAATTCGGTCCAAGTTAGTTTTTGATGATTGTATCCGATAATCAAATGTGGCAAATTTAAACTATAATGAGGCAGAAACCTGTTGGTAGCCATGCATGATTTAAAGTGATTTTAATAAAAATAAGCGCTCTTCTCATTAATTCTCGATCCAGACCGTTCCACCCTCCATGCCATTCCTCACTTTTTTTTCGGGATCATTTGCGGTCCAAAACGGGATCATTTGCGTTCCGGGATCATTTGCGGTCCTGGTATCATTTGCGGTACAGTTTGGGGATCATTTGCGGTTCTGGGATCATTTGCGGTCCTGGGATCATTTGCGGACCCGTACAGTACAGTACGTACGGTAGCCGTTGTGTATCATTTTTGCATGGAAAACCGCTTGTCAAAAATCCTTTTTTCAAATCCTTTCCCAAATAAAAGCTAAAGTGATGAATCTCAAAAATCCGGATTTAGATTTAATCCAAAGTATCCTCCTCGAGTGTGAATACTTTGGATTCATGATCCGTTTTTGGATTTCGCCAAAAAGAAAGCAAAATCTGTTTTTGGATTCAAGAATCCGTTTTCCGATTTTCCCAAAAAACGCACCCTTATTCGCCATTCACATCTTGACCAACGACGTCAAATGATCAAGTTTGAGGTCATCTTCAATTTTCCCTCTAAATACCCACACGGTTCCCACCAATTTTATGCTTGGAATGTGTACTGGCACCCGAGCGACTTGGAGTATTACAATAAGGGAAAATAATATAATATAATATTTTTAGACAACGTTCTCGTAGCCGTCGTCCTTGCTTAAGGTCCCTAATATTGTGAGTCATGATCCTGTTGGCGTCGATGTAAACACTGAAACCTTTAGAATGAAGATCACGCATATCAGAGAAGTTTGATGCGAGAGTCTAAACTAAGGCGAGGAGCACCAATGAAGTTGTCAGACAAATCCAAAGTAGTAAGGGAGGTGTTTACTGCGAGGGACTGGGAAAGTGAAGTAGCACCCTCAGCACCAATGGAGTTGCCAGACAAATCCAAAGTAGTAAGGGAGGTGTTTACTGCGAGGGCCTGGGAAAGTGTAGTAGCGACCTCAGCACCAACGAAGTTTTCAGACAAATTCAAAGTAGTAAGGGAGAGGTTTACTGCGAGGGCCTGGGAAAGTGAAGTAGCACCCTCAGCACCAATGGAGTTCCCAGACAAATGCAAAGTACTAAGGGAGGTGTTTGCTGCGAGGGCCTGGAAAAGTGAAGTAGCACCCTCATCACCAATGGAGTTGTCAGACAAATGCAAAGTAGTAAGGGAGGTGTTTACTGCGAGGGCCTGGGAAAGTGAAGTAGCACCCTCAGCACCAATGTCGTTGTAACTCAAATCCAAAGTAGTAAGGGAGGTGTTTACTGCGAGGGCCTGGGAAAGTGAAATAGCACCCGCATCACCAATGAAGTTGAAATGCAAATTCAAAGTAGTAAGGGAAGTGTGTCCTGCGAGGCCCTGGGAAAGTGAAGTAGCACCCGCAGCACCAATGGAGTTGAAAGACCAATCCAAAGTATTAAGGGAGGTGTTTACTGCGAGGGCCTGGGAAAGTGAAGTAGCACCCTCACAACCAATGGAGTTCGTAGACAAATGCAAAGTAGTAAGGGAGGTGTTTACTGCGAGGGACTGGGAAAGTGATGTAGCACCCTCATCACCAATGGAGTTCCCAGACAAATGCAAAGTAGTAAGGGAGGTGTTTACTGCGAGGGCCTGGGAAAGTGAAGTAGCACCCGCATCACCAATGGAGTTGCAAAACAAATGCAAAATAGTAAGGGAGGTGTTTAATGCGAGGGCCTGGGAAAGTGAAGAAGCACCCTCATCACCAATGGAGTTCCAAGACAAATGCAAAGTAGTAAGGGAGGTGTTTAATGCGAGGGCCTGGGAAAGTGAAGTAGCACCGTCAGCACCAATGAAGTTCCCAGACAAATCCAAAGTAGTAAGGGAGGTGTTTACTGCGAGGGCCTGGGAAAGTGAAGTAGCATCCTCAGCACCAATGGAGTTGTAACTCAAATCCAAAGTAGTAAGGGAGGTGTTTACTGCGAGGGCCTGGGAAAGTGAAGTAGCACCCGCATCACCAATGGAGTTGCAAAACAAATGCAAAATAGTAAGGGAGGTGTTTAATGCGAGGGCCTGGGAAAGTGAAGAAGCACCCTCATCACCAATGGAGTTCCAAGACAAATGCAAAGTAGTAAGGGAGGTGTTTAATGCGAGGGCCTGGGAAAGTGAAGTAGCACCGTCAGCACCAATGAAGTTCCCAGACAAATCCAAAGTAGTAAGGGAGGTGTTTACTGCGAGGGCCTGGGAAAGTGAAGTAGCATCCTCAGCACCAATGGAGTTGTAACTCAAATCCAAAGTAGTAAGGGAGGTGTTTACTGCGAGGGCCTGGGAAAGTGTAGTAACAACCTCAGCACCAATGGAGTTGTGAGACAAATTCAAAGTAGTAAGGGAGATGTTTACTGCGAGGGCCTGGAAAATGGCAGCAATGCTCGTACGTGACATGAAGTCTATTCGAATTTCCGTCAAATCAAGACTTTTGCCAAAGGTATTAGCTAATTTAGTAAAAAGGTTTTCGGAGCAAGTTTTACATTCCCCAATGACATCTAAAGCCAACTTCGGGTATAAGTTCGCGGCATCCGGAGATCTGCGGCCTCTCACACTTGCAAGTGAGGCAACGCTATTTACAATCGACACTGCCGTTTCCTCGGATTGTGAGGATATGATTCCACTCATGAACATGAAAACTTGATTTAGTTCACGGAAATATCTTTCGTCAGTCAGAACTGACTTCTTATCAATTTCTCCATCCAGGATAGAAAACGCAAGATGTAGACCAGAAAAGAATTCTTGAAAACTCTTGTGAAAAAAGCTATAACGGAAACAAGGCGTTCTCTTACTACCGCCAGCCTGGATCGAGAGAAAGCCAAATTTAATGAACAGACTTTCCGTGAAATTCCCTTCGACGTCATCGAAATGCTCCTCTCCTTTAAAAAGAGATTCTTGCGCCATTCTCCCAAGGGTCATTAGTTCCTTCTTGTAAACTATAAGAAGGTCTTTACCACTACTTGGTAAGTGGTTCTTCATTTCGTATCGTCTCAAAACGAAGAGAACAATCTCTACGTACAGCTGTGTTCTGTTGTTTGGTAGAATGCCGCCATAATCTTCGAAAAGCACACAGAGCAGAAGTGTATTTAAAGGGTTTTTTGTCAGTTCTTCTAAAGGCCCTTTGGCATGCTGATGCCACAGTACATTTATCAGCTTCTCTGCCATTTGTTCTGCGTGTCGAAAATACTTCCTTATAAAACACTTTGCATCACTACTCGTGAATCCCACAATCTCCAACAGTGTGTCCGAGAAAGGTCTTACTTTATTTCCTGCTTCATGACGAGAAGTAAGAACAATGTGACAACCAGGGAGCAGCTTTCTTTGAAGAAGACTAAAGTACACAGCCAATTTTTGAGGGTCTGCCTCGTCTAACCCATCGAGCACTAACAGGACTTTAGCAGGGTTTTCTCGCACGAAACGGAAAAACGTTTCTTTCAACTCTGGGTCAATTTCTTCCGGCAGAATTTGATCGTCGATAGCCTCCCAGATGCTAGATTCAATTTCACAACATCTGAGGAGCAAGAGCACCTCTACTTTTGGGAAAGACTCGTCCCATTCGCGGTCTTGATTAGTTGCCCAATCATATGCCAGCTTTTGACAGTAGGTCGTCTTTCCCATGCCAGGTTCACCCTCAATCAGGACAATCCGTGGATGTTGGCAATCTTCGTGTGATGTAAAAATACTTGTCATGTTGGTGATTTCTTTCGCCAGCGTTCCGCGTGTCTTTTCTTTGGCGACTATCTTAAGTCTGGTGAAAATGTTCTCTAGTTGGAAGCTGAACCCTTCACACCAAGGAACTGGGCAAACCACCCCTTCACACTTTTGGTAAATTTGTCTTATGGCTTCTATGATATCACTTTGACATAAAGAACTAGCTGCAAAACAAACAAAAACCAAGAAAATAGAGTCAATTTAGAAGTTGATTGACTCAGAGTTACTAGCTTTTCCTTTTTTCAGGAGTGAGAGACGATTTCCAATTTTAAAGCGAAAATCCATCCCTTCCTTCTGGTAGACTATTCTTGGCCTACCGATTTCCTAGCTAATCCGTCTTCACATTAAGATTCATTACTCACACGAATAAAGTGTGCGAGTCAAGTTTCGTGAAGAAATTGCGAGAATGCACTGACGCAAATATATTTGCTGAAAAGCTGGCGGGTCAGAAAATGACTATCACAAGCTAAATTTGATCCTGTGAGTTAATTTAGAGGTGTCAGCGGTATGCAAGCCCTCTTGGCTGATTTTCCCACGTATCGCCGCTTTACAAGTCATTTCTGGTACACACACAAGCAGAGTTTCTAAATGAGCCTGTTGTCCTATCCACGTTTGTTTTCATACAAAAATTCCCACATAATGTTTTCTGCCGGCGTGCGTAAGTGTTAGGCTTGCGTATCACAGTGCTTAGGGGTAAGAACTAAAACGAGCACGAGTTAACATAAAACCAACGCAATATTACAGGAATAATAATATATTCAAATTGAAATGCAGTGACAATTATAATGAAGTAATAAATCCACTTTAAAACCACGTTGGGCAGAGCAAAAAAGCTCATAATATTATGTAAAAATTGCTTATTTTTGCGCAACACCTTTTACTGCAATATTTTGGACATATTGATTTTTTAAATTGTATGATTTTTTTTTTTTGCGCGTCGATTTCCAACATGGTCAAATTGCCTCTATCGCACATATTTAAGGTCATATATAACTTTCGTTCGATCAGAAGCCAGGGAAGAAGATGGAGAGCTTTCGGTTGTAAATAGGACCTGTCGTTGTTCATCTGTCAAAATCACATAACAAACCACACATGACTTAAGGTTGGCATTCGCATAAACGGCGCACACGATACGAGCTCATTTGAATCGTTATCTCACTACTTCTGCCCCCCCCCCCCCTACCCCTCCCCACCTGAGATGACCTGCGGCTTTCTACTACAACTGATATTCTGCAAAAAAAAAACAATATGTCTCCAGTCAGCTACGCCATTCCTTAGTGATGCATCCCCTCCTAAGGAAAATCCTGGATCCGCCCCTGCACAACCTACATAAAAAGAACTTCTAGGTTTCCTTGTTTGGCAAGATGTCCTTGGCAAAACGTTAAGGCTGCACAAGCAGAATGAACAACAGCCACTACCAGAAAACGTCAATTCAAAGAGCATCAGTTAGTCAAATTTAGAATCAAATTAAAACTTGCTTCGGTTTAGACGACTTTACCTGAATGTTGCTTAGACTCTTTCTCTTTTCCTCTTGCTTTCTTTTGTGAAAGGTCATGATCGGTGAAAGAGATATCTGTAAATATTTAAAAGCAAAAATCTGAAACACCTGGGTGGAAGGCAGAATTCAGTTTTTGCCTTAATAACAAAAGGTCACAGAAAAGATTAAGATGCTCACTCGAGCAGCGGTGGCGCGGTGGTGGCACAGGGGTGGCACAGTGATGTTACGGGGGTGGCGCAGGGATGGTACAGGGGTGGCGCAGGGATGGTACATCGGTGGCGCAGCGGTGAAAACACTCGCCTCCCACCAATTTGGCCCAGGTTCGATTCTCGGTCCCGGCGTCATATGCGGGTTGAGTTTGTTGTTGGTTATCTCCTTGCTCCGAGTGGTTTTTCTCAAGTACTCCGGTTTTCTCCTCTCCAAAAAAACCAACTGCCAAATTCCAGTTTGATCCGGAATGCAAGGACACATGTTGAACGAGCTCCTGAGCGCTCTTAAGGTTTTCCGTGAGCAAACAAATTACAATTGCAATTATTTACAAAAAAAATAATACAAAGTGCTACTTAGGTCGGTAATTATATTTTTGATATTGGAAAGGTTATTATAGTTTCAATTCAGGCAATGCTCATGGTGTCCCCCAGATCCATCTGTGGTTATCAGTGTCTTCAAGCGTACACAACGTTTAGGCACATGACGCCAGAAAGGCCAAATAAAGAAAGCGCTGCCACGGTAATGTCTAGAAACTAATCCCCCGGGAATTGAACTCTTCTTTTTTTAACGCAAACACAACGTTGCATCTTTTGTTCAGTTAAAGAAACCAAGGCACCTTATCACGTGAGTAAACAGGCTCTATTCGAGAATTGTCCTTCCAACAGCCGCTTTGTACTTGTGAAAGTCCTAATTATTCCTTACTGGACTTTCTCTTTAATTTTCCTTGTGCTTCTGATGGCATCTGAGGCTCGCAGGAAGCATCTGTCGAAATAAATGAAGGCGAACAATACGTGAGTCTTTCAGAGTTTCAAAAAAACATGGTCAAATTGAATCCAACATGGTCAAATTGCCGTAAGGTCATATACACCTTCTCTTCGATGAGAAGCCACAGAAGAAGTTGGGAAGCCTTCACTTGGAAATAGGAGCAGAGTTTGTTCCTTAGCAGAAACATCTGTAAAAGTCAAATACAGCAAACCATACATTACTTTACAGTAAGTTGGAATTCGCATGAATGATAAACGGCATACACAATACGAGCTTATTTGAATGATAATCTCATTATTTCTGGCTCAACAACTCTTACCAGCAGCAAGCCATTTGATTGACCCTTTTGGGGATTCTTCTAGCTAGACAGCAGGCACCTAAACTATCTACTGTTCGTAACTAACACAACACATAAAAAGAACGTGTCTAGGTTTCGTTGTTTGGCAGACGTAAGACTGCACAATCAGTATCCACAGTGTACATCATTTCACGCGGTGATCTCATGGTTTGCTCGACTCCGGATCGAGTGGTCCGGGTTCGGGTCCTGGCCGGGGACATTGTGTTGTGTTCTTGGGCAAGACACTTTACTCTCACGGTGCGTTTCCCTTCCCAGGTGTATAAATGGGTACGGGCGAATTTATGCTCGGGGTAACCCTGCGATGGAATGGCTTCCTCTCCAGGGGGGAGTAAAAATACTCCTAATGCTACGGAAACCGGAGATAAGCGCCGGCCTAATGGGCCTTCTAGGCTCGTAGCAAACTTTACCTTACACCAAAAATTGCCAGAAAATCTTAATTCAAAGAACTCTTCTGTCAGCTAAATTTAGAGTCAGAGTAAGATTTGCTTCGAATTACATGACTTTACCTGCGTGTTCCTTAGACTCTTCCTCTTCTTCTCGTGGTTTCTTTGGTGAAAGGCCATGATCTGTAAATATTTGAAAGCAGAAATTTGAAACACCCGCAATCTTGGATTAACTATTGGGAAAAATTCTGGCGTGAAAATCCTCCGATATGCACTCTCAATTTTGTCCCCACTCTACCCTATAACAATGTTGATAATGTGGTGAAAACTACCGTGCAATCCTTTGGCCGTTTCTTAGCCAACATTGGATTAGGGGGAGGAGGGAAAGTATGCAGAAGTTAATCTTTTCTTACACAGACAAACGAGGGAATGACCATTTTTCAGTGCTGTGTCACATTTCCCACCTAATTTTGTCCAAGATTGTTGGTGGGAGGTAGAATTCAGTTTTTTCCTTACAAACAGAAGGTCACAGGAAAGAATCAGATGCTCACTTGAAATAATCCAAAGAGCTACTGGGGTCGATAATTATATTTTTTACATTGGAAAGGTTATCATAATTTAAATTCAGGGAATGCTCATGGTGGCCCCCATATCCATCAGTGGTTATCAGTGTCTTCAAGTGTACACAGCGTATAGGCAAATGACGTCATAAAGGTCAAATAAAGAAAACGCTGTCACGTTGATGTCTAGAAACTAATCCCCCGGGAAACGAACTGTCCTTATTAGCAAAAACACAAGATAGCGGTGACGTTGTCTTATTTACCGGGTTAGGATTTCGAGATGGATTTTCAGTTGGATTTTTGAGTTGGTCAGTGCAAAATGCTGACTGCAGACCGTGGGTAAAATGGAGACTAAGGTTATAACGTAGGAAAAGCCCAACCCCTTTGGAAGTGCTAACAATTAAGCCCCAATATATTCTTTTATGCGTAATTAGGCCTAAGGTTAACACTTGCGAACAATACGTGAATCGCTCACAGCTAAGGAAAAAACTGACTATCAAGAAAATCAAGATATGATACTGACTTCGACTGTATTTATTTTCCCGTTCAGCCCTCTAAGGGTTCAGTATCAGTGAATTAGATTTTTAGCTGCCTTTTCCATCAAATTTTGAGTTAATGAAGCTGCCCTTCGCAGTTTTATGTCTACATGATCGTCAGGCGGCTAACCAACTTTCTACAATCCTGGTCACAAGTGTTGGGACAGTTCACGGCAGATGACTTCACAAGCAGCCTTACTTAAGACCTAGACGGCCGCGTAGGCCCGTCTGACCCCCCCCCCCCCCCTCCCCCTTGCCCCTTTCAACGTTGATAAAAATCTTGAAAAAAGAACCTTGACAATAGCTTCAGAACACCCACGTTTCAAGACTTGTTCGCCTCCAAGAACAATATTCTCCAACTAAAGTGACTAAGATAGATATTCAACTCTTATTCCAATAATAACGATTTTTCAGCGATCACGTTCCGTTGCAACACCCTTTTTCCTTTTTAACCACATCCGATCTAGTCTTCAGAATAGCTTCATTTTCTATCAACTTTGCTAGGGGGGAGGGGCGTCAATTATACTTGCTTCTAGTCATCTTTTTGTAAAACGTCAAGGACGAAGTTGAAATCGTGGGTTTTAGAGCGTCAAAGGGGAGGTGTTCCAACAACTTATGGCCAGGATTGCAGATTTAGATGTGAATCGATTTTCATATAAAGGGATTGAAATACATTGTTAGTTCATACCATTAAGCGAGTTAATAATCTTTTTGAGAAGATCTTTGCACTGCTCAGACCAGCTATATGTCGTTCCATAGGAGTCACGCAAAACCTTAGCCTCACCAAGCCTTTTTTTTCGTTTTTTGTTCCAGATGTCCTTGATAGCTGCTGCCCACGCATTGGGATCCTCAGAGTCAACGACGAATGAAGAACCAAATGGTACATTGCCCAGGGCTTCTCCAAATCCCTAATTCTTGCTGACGATCACAGGAAGCCCAGCTGACAGAGCCTCCAGACCTGTCAAGCCAAAGCCTTCTGTTCTAGACGGCATGAGCACAAGATCCACCTCACAGAATAATCGCTTCAAAGCTTCTCGGGTTTTGACATATCCTCTTACCTTAAGGCGACTTTTAGGAATTCCGCATTCAAGCAATCGATTAGCGATCTCCTCATGTTTTCCATCGGGTGTTCCGACAAACACAAGATGCGTGTCAGGTAATGCCACAACAGACCTTGCTGCAATGTCAAACCCTTTAAACTCGAAGTCTTCGGCATCTCCGCGACCGAACACCAGGACACTGCATTGTTTTCTTTCCTCAGGAACTTGTTGGACAATGAGAAATTCATCAAAAATACCAGGAGTGAAGTCAAAAACATCTTGATCTTTTTTACAACAGCGGAGATATTTGCGAAAGGCCTCTGCCAGCTTGGGCCCGACTGCTACAACGAAATTAGACATCTCGCAAAGTTCTACTTCAACATTGTGTTTTTCCTCGCCCTTTGAGATTGGATTTTCGTAACATTTGAACATTCCTAGTTCCTCTGGGTCAGTGTGTACTACTTGAAACCACACGCATTTGTGATGGTCACGAATAACCTGTGCTTGGCGACCGAGTTTCACACCATGACCAACAATTACATCAATCTCCAAATGTGTTGGGGGAAAGCTAAGCCAATCCATTTCTTCAAACCCAGCCCGTGGTGTTGCCTCAAGAATCTTTATGCCATGGCCGAGAGCTACTTTCCTATCCTCCTCAGAACATTTCGGTAAAAAGTATGTGATTTCGACTTCTGAGAACTTGGCCAGCTGTATGGCCAACTCTCTGTTGATTGTGGAAAGTCCGCCTTTACTGGATCCCCACTCAGAAGCCAAAATGATGACTTGAACTTTGTTGGAGCCATGTTCGTGAGATTGCTGCCATGTGCCTGACGCCATAGTTAAGTGTTGTGGTAATTAAAGCTGTTGCCCTGGGTTGGACGAACCTTGAGCCAGAGGAATTCCGTGTCCTTAACACATACAAAAAAGGAACTTACCAGACACATTCATTATGCAAAATCAAAACAGTTATCAAATACTTGCGGCTAGCCATAGTCTGACTCGGCGTTTCATTCCGCCCAAGAGACTCTTCAGAGACCTTTAGAATTCATACGCAAACTCGTTGAGCATCACGCCCAAAGTTCCGTTCGCAAATTCTTAATGTTGATAGTCTGGCCTAATATCGCAGAGGGATTCCCAACCGTACGATCACGAGTTAAATTTATACAAACTGAGCAAAACTATTGCCAGATACTTGTGAAATGCTCGTGGCTAGTGTGACGCGGCGTTTCGTCTCCGCCACAAGACTCTTCAGAGACCTTCAGAGACCTTCAGAGTTTTCTTGGCCGAGACGAAACGCCTGGTCAGACTAGCCGCGAACATTTATTACGGTGGGCAAAAGTGCGCCTAGTTCTGGGAAATCGAGATTTTTTTCTGGCATACCAGATATGTCATACTATATCACTGTAACTCTATGTACGCGCAAGCTACAAAGATGCCTCCTCGGGATCCCTGCGGGGGCAACCATATATCTCTGTAACTCTATACACGCGCAAGCGACAATGATGCCTCCTCGGGTCTAGGCAAAATCCCTGCGGGGGCAAAAACTCACCAATCAGCAACATTAAAGGAAACTAAAAAATGTGAAAGCAATGCTTTTTTTACAACAAGTAAATTGCCAGCGTTGAAGGGTTAATATGTGACTTTCAGAGACCCTTAATTTCGGGTGTCTTGAAAACTAAGACCCCAAGACCCTCAGACCTCAAAAACCTTCAATTTGGTCAACACTAGGCCTAAAGTTGGCTTTTTGAGTCACCTCATGCGAAGTTCAAGTCCTTCGTCGCTACAACTTGTTTCAAAGTGAAAGCTGGGTGATCCGCCATATTTAAAACCAACTTTAGGCCGAGGGCCTAGGGCCAAATTGAGGGTTTCGAGTTACTTTTTTCGAGCTATAGGGGTGTTAGAGTCTTAGGGTCTTCGTTTTCGAGACATCCCTTAATTTCAGCATCTTGTATTGAAACGAATTTGTTTCTTTTTAGACTCAATTCCATGGATTGCGTAATTCACACTTACTGTAATTCCAAGTAGCGGCTTTAAGCTTGACGTGTTCCCACCGTGCCCTTCTGAGACAATGCACAATGTTTCAGTTTATCTTAGTGCAGTTATGGATCCTTTAACATAAGAAAATTGATTTATTATTAGTCACCAACCGTCTGAGAAAATTTTGTTTGTCATGATTCCTTTCAAATGCAATTAGCACAACAAAAGTCACAATAAAGTCGAGGGGTTAATTTAAATTAACGCAGTTTCCTAATTTCCTAGTGGCATTTGATCCAGTATCAACACATCGAGCTCCTGTTTCAAATGATGAATAGGCCACTTTTAATTAATACAATCATAGATTGATGCATTAGAATTTATAGACATTCAGTGATAGCTCTATCACACATTTGGGCAGACGGTATGAATTATATAATGAAATGGTATATGAAATGAATCATATATGAACTGTTATGAACGCATAGCTTCACTTGGTATGAATTATAGCAAAACATTCAGTGAGAGACATAAAGCAAGAACTCTGGCTATTATTCATATAAGGCAGCACAATATTACCGTAGATGACCACTTATCTAGGATTTGAAGTGTTAGTCAGGTGCACAAGGGTTTTGAGTTTTTAATTAAACAAACTGTGGTGCTGAAGTGGTGGTAGAGTGAAAATTGTGTTTATAGCTGTCATATCTTTCTACATATTAAATAAAATAATGGTAAGTTGCTCTTTATCAACGGATTTGATAATTTACGCTTATAAATTTTGTTCAGCAAAAGGTATTTCATTCTAAATATTATCATAGAAAATCAAAGATGCACATTGCGAATAAAATAATTTTAATAGTTATATGCAAAAGTTCTTTTCTATAACGATCAATGAGGACAGCGATGGATTTAAAAAATTGTCCAAAATTGTCCCAATTACAGAACCATTTGATTGAAATTTCACTTATTTATTGGCTTTGAAAGACAGGAAAAGTGGTCATATTTTGATCCATAACCAAGCAATGAAGGGGAATGGGTTCGATACTGATGGAAATTAATTTGCGATGTCAACCGGGTATCGAACCAATTCCCCTTCATTGCACACTTGTGGATGAAACTGTGATGTAACTGACATTACAGTAAATATGAATTGTTGCTAGATACTTGAAGGAGAGGGATATAAATAGCACAGATCACGATTGTATGGCCAAGACAAAAACAGCTTGTTGAGAGCTGTGTGGTATGGTACAATATATGTATTCAGGGGTCACTACTTACAGTAAAAAAGTTACATGTGTAGTTTACAAGTTGAACCCTTGTTTTTACATGTGCACACAACTAATGAGTTCAATAAACAGCATTACACCTGTAAAATAAACGTTTTACAAGAGTCCGGCTTGTATCTTTACAAACGTTGAACTTGTTACACTGTAATTACAAGTGCAAACTACAAGTCATAAGTTACTTTAAGTTAATGGTTTGGTGCATAGTAAAAGACAATAGACACAAGTTGGAAGGAAATGAGGCGTAGGGAATGTACTGGCAAGGTGCGGATGATACCCACCTCTGGTATGGACCACCGGATAAGGGCCTCGGCAACTATCCGAGGGGGTGCCTCATGCCTGTATTGCAAGGTGTGCATAGTTGCTGGCATAAATTTTGTTTTCTGTTGTGTTAACTTAATTAAATATACCATGCGGCCTCATGATTATTATGTCCTGGGGCCAAGTTAACCCAGTCCAGCAAAGTAACAATATGCCCCCTCCCTAATGGGGCCTCAGCACAGGGCTGAAGAGGTGCTGCAGACAGCAATTCCCCATACATATTTTATTAAAGAGGTTACAATAAGCTTGTAAGGAAAAAATAAAACAAAACACAAAAGAACCAGAAAGCAAAACGGGGGGAGGGGTTACACTGCTGACCATTACTATTACAGATGTAGACGTGATACGTCATACATAGAAATATAGTAGTCAAATATGTGTAAGTGTCTGAAGTCTGTTAGGTTGCAACATAAAAGTGATCCTTGCACCTATCTGGACAATTTCAGAAATTGTCTTTAATAAATATGTGTAGACACCTGAAAAAGTCAGGCAGCATCGACAGGATTTGTAGCCATGACCTCTGCCATGTCAGTGCAATTGTTCTCCCAACTGAGGTATGGTTAGCCACACAGTTGGGAGCAAGTCAGGGAGCAGGTCCTTTCATGGGAACCCTGACCTTCTCTCAACCGTGACTGGCTTCATAGCCCCGTTATTAGCAAGAGCATTGCACTAGCATCGCTGAGGTCATGGTAGGCCTTCTGATAGGGTGCGATCAAAAAAAGCAAATTATGTGAAATTTGCTGGGCATATTATGCGATTAGAAAGGCCAATTATGAAATAAATAATGTAAATTATGTTTCAGGGTAAGAAAAACACTTTTTTGCTGCCCTATAGAAATTCTGAACACAAGGGAACAGTAATTATGCATCTTGATTGACATTAGTTGGGATAAATAAATAAAAATGAGGTCTTCTGCACTATTGGTGCACC
>OX421446.1:51478479-51488479 GCA_949126865.1 Montipora capitata
AAAATGCACAATAAGCAGTGACAAATAAAGCTGCAATTCGGAGACTAGACAGGTTAGCAGATGGCGAGGCATACTTTAAACAAATTGACGAAATCATCTCAGGAGTAATTGGCTCCTTTTTAACTACTGGTTTAGCTGAAATCCGAATACCAGCCTCGAGAATGTTCTTCACCAGAGGATCTTGACAAGGATCGGGAAAACTATAAAGCTTATTAGCCCACGAAATACCACAAGATGCAGACTGAAGTACGGAAGAGCTTGTATCACCTCGAATAAGATGCTCTAGGTAAAGAGCGACGTCTAACGGCCTTGTAGGCAAAGCCGTGATCTCGGGGAAGCAAGATGCCCAGACTCTGAATTTCTGAAAAGACCTGGAATACTGATCAATGGTGCGTGGAGCCTTGGACTGCAATGCACGAGCCGGAAGAGAACTGGCAAGTCTTCGGAGTTCAGGATTCTGTAGGGTGGAACTAATCTGCGCAAAGGCAATATCACCTTGTGCAGGAAGAAACAAAAATAGAACAAGAATTTTTAGTCTAACACGGGCTACTACCAGCGGCGTCCAGAGTAAATCAAATGTGCAAAAACCCAGTGGCAAAACAAATAAACACACAAAGCCAAGTGGCAAACACTTAAAATTCCAATAACTGATAAAACGAAAAATACAATCTAATTGCTTAGATTTAATTAGCCCCATTAATACATCCAGAGTAAAACAAGTGTGTAAATGCCCAGTGGCAAAACAAATAAACACACAAAACCAAGTGGCAAACACTTAAATTCCAATAACTGATAAAACAAAAAATACAATCTAATTGCTTAGATTTATTTAGCCCCATTAATACATCCAGAGTAAATCAAGTGTGCAAAAGCCCAGTGGCGAAACAAATAAAACACACAAAGCCAAGTGGCAAACAGTTTAATTCCAACAGATGAAAATCACAAAAAAAATACAATCTAATTGCTTAGATTTAATTGGCGCCATTAATACGCAAGAAAAGGACAGAGGAACTAAAATTATCAGAACCAAAAATACAATTCTTATTAACGCCGTGAACAAAAACTCGCTTCCCTTCAGCAACGTAAAGGAAGTCAACAATATAACTACGGAAAGAACGACCTTCATTAATGATGGATGGCCAAAAAATGGCAGACGGCCAATAAGGGACCACAAGGGCGCCTACGCACTTACATAATTTGACATGCTCAATAACTTGAGTGACAACGCAAACAGGAGGGACCAACCAACAGTTCTCACCTTGCCAGCTATGACTAAGAGCATCTACACCCAAAGTGTTGGGACTGTAAAAGCGCGAATAGAACCTAGGCAACTTGGTATTTGCATAACTAGCAAAACAATCTACAGTGAAAGGACCCCATCGAGAATCTATTGCACGAAAATAATCGTTGGAAACACACCAGTCGTCAAAATCAACGATCTTACTGTAATAATCAGCTTTCTGATTAAGCGTACGAGGAATCCATTCCACTGACAACCTAATACCATGAGCAGAAGACAAACAGAAAATATCCTTAGCAATAGAATTTAAATGTGGCTTATTGCTCCCGGAATCTGTAATGAACGCTACAGCTTTATTATCAGTATAAAGCTTAACAGAGGAATTATGCAAAATGGGAGCAAAACTTCTCAACGCAAAACTAACAGACTTCAATTCCCTCCAAGTGGAGCTTTGCTTCATTTCAAGATCATCAAAATTCTTGTGGGCAACAAGAAACCCGTCGACCTCAACATGAATGTAAGAAGCGCAAGCAACGTCACTAGCGTCGGAATAGACAATGTGATGAGAAACATTAACCGGGTAGACAAAAGGTCTAGAATTAAGTGCCCGAGCATTGGCACACCAATAATTTAACTCAGAAATAGCTTCATCAGTAAGAAAAACCCCGGCATTCCAAGATGCTCTATCTACAATAACAGAATGCAAAGCTTTCGTCATAATCTTGCAAATATGGCCAAAAACAAGCATACAGGAAATGATACGCCCGGTAACCTGAGCCAGCATCCTGGCAGTTACTACACGAGAACTAAAAACCTCCCCTATGGACGCAAGCGGAACTGATATCTTATCTTCAGGAATAGACAACAAGCCCCGAGCAAAATCCCAGTGACAACCAAGCCAGCGAAGCAACTGACTAGGGATCCACATACACTTATCCTTATTTGGGACGAACCCCGAGCTAATTAAATCAGAATGCACCAACAAAGATTGTCGAAGGCAAGTATCCTTCGTACCACATACTCCCAGACCGTCATCTAAATAAACTACAATGCGGAGGGCCTGCGAACGCCAATGCTTGACGAGGGGACGCATAACTTTGGTGAAAATATAAGGGCCCGTAGAAAGACCAAAGGGCAGGACGACAAACTTAAAATATTTCCGAACCCCATTGAAAACCCACGAAAAACCGAGAAATCTTTGATGTGTGGGGTAAATTTCAACATGATGATACCCAGACTTAATATCGAAAGAATAAGCCCACAAATTAGAAAGAGACTCGCCGATCAAAAAATTTAGCATAGACTGAGCATCCTCAAACTTAATTTTGGACTTATTCACAAAGAAATTAACATGCCTAAGATCCAATATAAGCCTCTTCTTACCACTTGACTGTACAGAAACAGACAATGGGTTAACCACGTCAGGCGGGCGAGTACACGAAACAATAGAGCCAACCCTAAGTAACTCCTGAATAGCGGATTCTACAAAATCACTCTCACCCAAAGCTGAGCGATTATTATTAAGAAAAACAATTGTAGGTTCCCGTGAAAAGGGAATCTTATAACCAAAACTTAAGGTATCTAAAATAAACTTAGAGGCACCAATGCTTTGCCAAAAGGAAATATTAGCTTTAAGCCTACCCCTAACAATAACTTGACTAGAGCCTTCAAAATATTCTGCAAAGTAAGAATCAAGAGAAACGTAATCCAAGTCAAAGTCAAAGTCAGAGTACTTATCTGGACCCAATCGTGCAAGCACATTTGCCAAATCAGACGGTGGTTGACTTTGTAGACGTTGAACTGGCGGCAGTGCTGGGGAGACTAGCTCTTGTTTTGTAGAACAAAGGACAGGCTGGCGAATTAGACCAGTGTCCTCGCTGATTGCAGTTAAAGCAGATGTCAGAAGGCTGGACGTGTCGGGCGGCACGAAAGGGCTGATGAAAATAAGAGCGGTGAGCAGAAAATGGAAAAGACGTAACAGCAGAAGTCGAAGATCCAGGGACTTGTACAGCCTGAAAATCTCGGAATTTAGCAGCATTTGAGAACCTTGAAACACGAGATTTGCCGGAAGACTTCTGCTTAATCTTGGAAAACGCACGACGCTCAGCTGCCCGAAGTTTCTTCTCGTCTTCCGAATTTTCAGCGAGTTCGTCGGACTCATATTCTTCAACTGCAGCCCAGCCAGCGGGACTTTTATCAGCAAAGCGGATCAACTTAATGCGTTTCTCAAGGTCAGACTTGGCCTTTTGGAGATGTTCTTGAACAGCCAGCAGGTTTCCATCGGACAGATTAGAGATAGCCAAATCAAGGCAGTCAAGGAGCTGTGTATTAAACTCAAACTGGATTCTGTTACCTTTAAATTGAAGTGAACTAGCTGCCTTAGAGTCTGTTTTCAATTTCTTTAGTTCTCGCCGAGTTTCCACCTCGCGTTCGTCCAAGGAGCGCTTGAAATCGCCAAATGTTTTCTGCAACTTCGAATCAAGAAGGGAAGAAATCAGCGAGATCGTCTCGGAATTAGAAAAGTCTATCTGTTGAGGTTGGAATGATGCAGTTTCCGGCGGTGGATGAGACATAGCACGAAAATAAGTAAAAACAAAAATTTCCGAAATGAACTGATCAAAAGCGGAGATGCCGTCGAAGTGACAACTCCTAACGGACAAACTCCTTAAATAATAACTACTTAGCATAAATATGTAACCTGCATGCCAACGAAATCTACATACCAGCACAAAACTATCTTACAATAACAACGTGAAAAATTATATTTACGTTTTGTATGCGCACGTGCTCATGTGCGAGCGCTAATGACGCGAAAATCGTGCGCAGTAGGGATGCGCAATGCAATACTAAGGAATTACCTTAAGGCGCCATGTTTACCTGGTCACCAATGGCTCGACAGTGACCATCAGTATCACTGACCAGGAAGCCATATTTCATATAATCTGTATTTACGACTCCCAATGTTGCCTTTTAGCGCCAGTTTATTAGACAGTTCGGAATATAAAACTTTGTAAACTACAGTGTATAGAAATGCTAAGTTTATGTTTAGGGTTTTCCTTGGCAAGATAGAATGCAAAAAGCAGTGTTTATTTTGCAATTTAAATAATTTCTTGGCCATGAAAATAGTACTCGCCAAACGGGCGAGTGATTGATGATTTGCCCTCGCCCAACACTTTAGAGACTCGCCTAGGTGCGCGTGCCGGTGCTAATGTCCAACCCTGTGCGTCGGTTTCAATAAAACTAAAACTATATTAGCTACTATGCATAGTAAAACATCAGTAGATATTTAGGCTTCGATAGAAATCTACCCTTTGGCTAGGCTTGTGAAATGAATTCCCAGTTTTTTGGGAATCCCTTGGAATTCCTAGGAATTCCCACCTTTTCCTTGTTCTTTGTTCTTTCCTTGTTCTTCCTCTTCTTCTTCATTCTTCATTGTTGTTATTGTTATAAATTATTAGTCCACGATCCCACATCCTCAATCCTTCATCCCCGATCCCGATTTTCCAGTAAACCCCACCACATCCCAGACAATGTTCTTTAGGAAGATGGGCATATAGCCCATAGGCCACTTTCGAAAATACCATAATACTCTTTGCTTGTCCCCCCAAATTTTGCATAAGCATTGTTTCCAGTTTCTCTTGGGACTTACAATGGTCCCAAGAGAAACAAAAACAATGTTTATGCAAAATTTGGAGAGACAAACAAAGAGTATTATGGTATTTTCGAAAGTAGCCTATTTTGGGGAGGGGAAGCCATGAGATTAAGATTTACTTCATGCAAAAAGAGATGAAAAGCTTTTCTGGTTAAGGACAAGGAAATTAAGAATGCCCGCTCAACAATTTTGTCCATGATTCTTAGAATCCTAAACAATCGTAAGCCTCACATCCATCCAACACATTCAATAGAACATGTATCTACAAAGGGATCTAATTTAATAATGTTCATTGTTTGCATGATTTTTATGTACTTGTATTGGCTACAGCATGCATTTATGAGTAAGGCAATCATATGATGCGTATTCTTTGCAGTGAAAATTCAGTCAGATTATCGTTCAACCAAAATTATTTTTAATCCACGAGTGAATGTGAATGAAGGTGTCAGTCTATATATAACTGCAATACATTATTAAAATTCAACATAACAAGTTCAATGACCAAGTCAGTCTACTGCAGGTTTAGCATGGAAGTCGCTGGTGGAACATATCATTAAAACAAGAGCAAGATTTAAGGTGATGGTGTTTAAAGAAACGTGCGGAAGAGAGGGATATGATTGATGAACTCACCTATTGTAAATTCTCAGCGACGGAGATTAACGAATTAAGTTTCAGTTGGTGACGCTGCGTGCTGCCTTCTGTTCACTTTATTTCCTTTAAGCCAAAACAACCCTGAAAAACCCACACACTCGGGCATAAACAAGTCTAACTCAAGATAACAAAAATAATTATTGACTTGAAAGTGTCCAGTACTTCCCTATGTTCAATAAAAGTAGTACATGTAGTATCAAGCTTTATTTACGGTATCACTTCACTATAAATGCTGTTCCAGTGAGCCGTTTACATAACAAATTTTAAAGGCAATTACACTAACGTTAAAAAAAACATATCTATACATTAAAGGAGCTAGGTCACGCAATTTTAGACGATTTCAGCACTGATCGAATGGTCATAGAATTAACTAAAATATCAAAATAACTGTTCAAAACTATAGAAGAACTCTAACAAAACACAGGGAAGTCAAGAAGGGACGTTGATAGACAAAACTGAAGAAGATTGAAATGGATTGAATTTGGGTAAATTTGAATTACGTCGGCCCAGTGCGCCAGTGATGGCGCAGTGGTGAGAGCACTCGCCTTCCACCAATGTGGCCCAGGTTCGGTTCCTCGACTCGGCATCATATGTGGGTTGAGTTTGTTGGTTCTCTACTCTGCACCGAGAGGCCGGTTTTCTCTGGGTACTCCCGTTTCCTCTCTCCTCAAAAACCAACATTTGACTTGTTGTGTTAATTGTTAATTTCACTTTACAGTGTCCCCAATTAGTGCTCCAGCGCTAAATCTACTAGACACTTAAATAAAGTCCCTTTCCTTTTTCAAATTTATATCAGTCTACATCAAAATGTCATTTACACAGCTGGAAAATCATTCTCAGTTGTTATGTGGCCCTGATTTTGCAAATGAAAGACTCTTGCTCTGCCAATTTGACGTTTAGAGCTCATAATTAACAAAATTAAACAAAATTATCTAAAATAGCGTGACCTAGCCCCTTTAAGAAAACTATCCTATCATTAATTACACAAAAACTAAAAATCAACTCAGAATATAATTATATTATATAACTAAAATAGATTATATCACAACTCCCTCAAGGCAATCTCCGGTTCAAAGCCTGAGGGCAGACTTGAAAGAATGGTTCTCTCGTCTATTAGCTCATTTTCTAGGCCATTCCACATGACTGCCCCCTTACAGCTAAAAGCTTCAATTGCTTAGCAGCTTCAGTACAAGGCGTATTCTGTTACAATATTTCTCCAAATTGGGAGAACAGTTGGTTGAAACAATAAACACAGGCTGTCTATGAACATATTCCAGTTTGCACGACTGATTCACGACAGCAAATACAGAAGTCTAGAAGTGGCAATTTGTTAGTTGAATATGCTTACCTTGCACAAATTGTAGTAGATGTTTTCTTCTTTCGAGGACGATCTTTAATCTGCGAACAGAAAGCTCTTGGAGGCTTTCAAAACGAAAATGAAGGTGAAGGACTTCCTCCTGCAATGGGTGTGTAAGGTAGATGACGTCAACAAATGTGCGTTTCAGTTAGGGTCGGGTAGGGATTGAGGATCGGAAAAATAGAGTTAACTTTTTTGTGGTGGAAAATTTTTCCTTTCATTGGTCTTCACTTTTCTCGTAGTATTAGTCCTCTGCACTGTAAAGCGACATCGGCCAGGAAGGATAAAAAAAATTATGGATGGCCTCCATTCCTCCCCTCTTATCCTTTACGACACCGATCACGAGCGATGGTCACGCGATCACGTGAACATAACATCTGACCATAGAGATATCAAGTGGCAAAAAAGAACAACTGTTTGTTGTTTGATACTATGGTCCTTACTTAAAAGGTTATATGTTTAAAATAACACCTAATTTTTTTTAAAATTTCATTAATGAGAATTAATTCATTAATTCAAGAATGAACCAAGTCTTTTGTTAAATGCAGCTACCATGTCAGTCTGCAATTATGCCCGTCTCTGCTTCCGCTGATGTGCAGTATACGAAGCTAGTAATAACGGGATATAAGAGTCATGAAGAGTCAATACTATTATTGTAAGAGAGTACGCCTCTCAGTTTCACTCTTACGACTTTCATTTGGATATGAATTCTTAATGGTTTTATCAGCGAAATTGTCAGAGTCAATGAGACGAGACGATGACTCGGGGCATACTCGGGAAAGATTTCGATTCATTCCCGGAGCCATCCCGTGAAAACATTTAAAATCCATTCTCACAGTGTGAATTTGCTGCTGGTGTACATAATTTTTCTGCCAAGAAGCTCGAACATCGTCATCCTAACAAGGCTCCGTTTCCGCCACTCAGTCTCGTTTCTGGTCTTCGTTCCGACTCCTCGAGAGAGACTCGGGTTCTAATGACGACAACCTCGTTCCCGGGTCTCTCTTCTCTGCCTCCTTTGTCACTGACGAGAAAGAAAATGGGAACGAGGTTGGAATGAAGACCGGGCCGCTCTCGGGAGTCGAGCCCGGGCTCCTTTCCCGAAATAGCGCCTGGTAATCGGGCCTACATAGACTGTCGCCAACAGTCGAGCTATCCTATTTTGGAGTCTTGGAGTTTTGTAAAAATAATCCACAGTCATCTTAATCTGTACTGCACCAACTGTATTCTAAAATTAATTAATTTAATTTAATTAATTAATTTATTTATTTTTATGTGAATGTGTAGTTATGTATTTGTAACCATTTTGTCTGGAATATATTTGTAAGCAATGCTCGCCTCGACTAGCTATTGCTAACTGCGAGCATTGCATAGCTTTGTGATATTTTATCCAAAATACATAATCAAAACTGAAAAAACTGAAAAACTAAAAACTCTGTATTAAAAACTCAAAGTGAGCTCGAGGTAGAATTACAGCTGCAGCTTGATATATTGCACTTTAGGTGGCTTGGGGAACCTAGAGTCTCACTCGCCTTATTGTAACTGCTTACTCCCCTCCGCTTCTTACTCCCCTCAAGATATACCTTGCAGCAGAAGTAAATTTAAAAAGCTTGGCTTTAGAGTGGTATTGCATAACCGTTTTGCTGCTTGTCTGTCTGGACTAGATACGCTAAGGTGGGTGGTGAATACAACATGCCCTAGGCAAAACACGATTGTTTTAATTTACCCATTAATTTTCAGCTTTCGTGTTCTCGTTGCTTTCGCTGTTGAAAAGTTTCGGGCGATCAAAACAACGACGGGTCGTTCCCGTTTCAGCGCCGACTTCGTAGCGGCTGGGAACTAGGGACGATAACATTTACGAGAACATCATCTGGAAATATATCTTCGCATTATTCTATTTATTACATCAATTTAGAAATCACTGGTGATCCCTGCAATCTGATTGTCTCTCAGCAGTGCGATTTATTCCTAAATCGCACTATTTTTGGCTCTAAATTGCACCATTACCCCACCCAATGAAAAAGAAACACTAAAAGAAAATAAGCAATCAGAGTTCAGGGCTTGTTCAAGGCAACCAATCAAATTACAGGAAAATTAAACACAAAGAAAACCATTTTGTGGCGAATTTTCCAACTTTTGTTCCCAACTGGATCAATAACAGATTGGTACTGACTAAAATCTTGTATTTTAGCGATTAAAATAATTATTGCGTGATTTCGAATTCGCGCTGCGCGTTCGCTCGATTTTGAAATCATACGTATGATTTAAGACCAAATTGCACTCCACTCAGTTCAATTACCATTATTAATCTCGCGATTCTCGCGTTTCAGTTAATGCGGACATCTCTCCACTCGACAATAATATACCACCAGCTTTTCTTCCTGCTGAGGCAGGTGTCTTAACTGTGCAGCCCTACGAAGTTTGTAAGAAGCTGCTCGCCATCAAACCGTCAAAGGCTCAGGGTCCAGACAACGTACCATGTCGCATTGTTAATGAGTTTGCATATGAACTGGCTGAACCTATCACCACTATATCTACAATACATCACTCCGATCTGGTATTGTACCAGAAGTCTGGAAAGAATCTAATATAACACCCGGCCCATCCCGAAAATACAATCACCTATGGATGAGAGCGACTTCAGGCATATCTCGTTGACTCCCTGTCTGTCCAAAGTTCTTGAGGATTTCGTAGTCACATGGTTAATTGACGATGTCAAGGACAAAATCGTCCCAAATCAGTTTGGATGTACTTCAACAACGTATTGTTTACTTGACATGATTCACATCTGGCTTACGTATCTCGATCCACCCGGACGACATCTCCGCCTTTGCTTTCTTGACTTCTCTAAAGCTTTCGATCGTATTGGGTACAATGTACTAATGGAAAAGCGTCTGGACTTGGGCGTTTACACATCTTTAATACCGTGGATTATAAGCTTTCTGTCTATTGTAACCGCCGACAACGCGTTAAGTTGGCTGGCTCGATCTCTGACTGGCTCCCAATAAATGCCGGCGTTCCCCAGAGAAAAAAACTTGGCCCAATATTGTTTCTGGTAACAACTTGAGTATCTCAGATCCCGAATCCTGTACTTGGAAATATG
>OX421446.1:51490979-51528479 GCA_949126865.1 Montipora capitata
TTTCCGTTTTCTTGTTTTTAGTATTTTTTTCCGTGTCGGTAAAAGTCATGCCTGTCACTCCCCTGGTAAGTGGTGTCTTTGTGCATAGAACCTTCTGCGCGTATTTTCTTAGGATCGAGAGGGTAGTGGAACTGCGTAGATTTCTCTGGTGGACACAGTAGAATCATTAACTTAGCCTGCAATGGCGTCGAAAGTCATGTAACGCGAATGGCGTTTTAGTGGATCCTTAAACAAAATATACCCTTATGGAGCTTAATAATGGAAAGTCGGTTGGATAAATTAGGCAGGAATCTCAAAAGCGACGAGTAATGGACTTCACAACAATCTATCGCCCGTCGAGACGAAAAGGATTCTGTGGTATTTTCTGCCTTTGTGAATTATAATATCATGTTGTGTATTGAATTTTCGAGCTTAAGGTTGAAATGTGATATGGGAGAAGTTTTTTAGTATTGCTCTGTAAGCAGGAAGGGTTCACAGGCCTGTTGGAAGCGTGCTTGAGTTTCAACAAAATGAGCCCCAAAATCAGTGAAAACTTGTGACGCAGATGAATAATAAAGTAGGTGCTATTTCCAAAATGATGGAATTACCTGGCTTCTGTTTTTTATGAGGGGTTTATTGTTTTGGTCTCCCATCCTAACACTAACCCCGCTGAACAGGGCTTGACTTCAGTGAAGTTTAGTATTACAAAACTGTCAGATGCTCAGAGGGCACACTTGTGGTGCAAAGAAGTTGTGAGGGAACTTGAAAATTATCAACATGTCAGCCAAGAAGCCAATGTTTCTCGCTTCTCTTTTATTTGTTATTCTTCAGAGACTGGAATGCTGTAGTTCAATACCACACAATTCAGTGCCTTCTGATTTTCTGTAGCACGTACCACAGGCAACCCAGTGTATGCTTCACGGAAGCATCTCGTTTACCGATAGGAAAGAGAGTAACAACACTATTGCTGTCAAGAAACTTTTAGTGTAATGTGTGGTGTGAAATTTGCAGGAAACCTTATTATTTTCGACCTATTTGTGTCTTCGATCATGTAGGTAAAAATGAGAAAAACATTTGGGCTAAACTGCATGTACGCCCTGTTGTGTATCATTCTTGCATGGAAAACCGCTTGTCAAAAATATATTTGCAAATCCTCTGAAGTGGTGAATCTCAAAAATCCGGATCTAGATTTGATCCGAAGTATCCTCCAAGAGTGTGAATACTTTGGATTCATGATCCGTTTTGGGATTTCTCCAAAAAAATGCAAAATCCGTTTTTGGATTCAAGAATCCTTTTTCGGATTTTCCGAAAAAAATACACCCCATAAGGATCTTTAGTGCCTCGAACATAGATAGAAGGTTACGAGGGCGTAGCCCGAGTGGCTCTTCTTTCTGCTGCGAGAGGCGCTTTATCCCATAGGACAGGAGCGTTAGCCCTACTAATGATAATGGGCCCACACAAGGACAGAGAAAAACTCTGACCAGGGTGGGAATTGAACGCACGACCTCCGGGTTAGATCACCGCAAGGACAAAGGAAAACTCTGACTAGGGTGGGAATTGCTACACGGCCAACGTTTGCAAAAACGTTATCCTTCCTTGCACTTGAACAAATTCATTGCCGTTACCTTGACATCTTAAATTCCCACGGCCTACTCACATCTGACCTGATAGCTCAGTCGGTAGAGCATCGGTGATTTAACCCGAAGGTCGTGGGTCCAATTCCCACCCTGGTACTTGGGTGGGCGCATTTAAATTTAGTAGGGCTAACGCTCACATGGTTCATATGGGTAGAAAACTAGCATTTCACATTACACTCCAATAGTTGCGTCTTCGAACATGGTCACATCCGCGAAAAAAAACATATTTTATGCAGATTCTAATTGTGTCATTCTCACTTGGGAATCACGTTGTTATTTTTTTTGGATGTCGTTGTAACGTTGGTAGAATTTTACGAATAACAATGGATGGAACAAGGTTTACCAATCACTCTGGCAGGCTTACTTGTGCAAAGCAGTTACATGAAAGTGGAACGTTTGACGAACAGACGATGATGTCAAGAACTGGTCACCGAAGCACTGCTCTTTGCATCTACAAGAGAGCAAGCAGCACACTGGTGAAAGTTGTCTCAGACGCCCTTCTACCACCAATCGGGGGGCCAGAAAGTAAAATTTAAAATGTATATAAAAAAAGCAAGGAAGAAACATCTAGCAAATTCATCAACCACATCTCTTGTTACTAAGCGCGGTGAGACCACTCTTCCGTTTCATTTTTCTTAAAAAATTGTTAAGTCGAATTTGGCTTTGCTATTCTGGTGATTAATCCATTGCTAAATTAAATTATGTAAAGGGAACTGCAAACTGTTTTTGTTTGAATTAGCAACTTGTAATTCATTAGTATGCTCTATATATTTATTACTATGCTCTATTTTCTTATTATAATTAGTATGCTCTATGTAGAGCATACATACAATTAGGGTACAATAGCATACAATTAGCATACAATTAAAATAGCATTACAATTAGCATTAGCATACAATTAGGGTTTAGACAAAGGAAAACAAAGAAATCATTAGTATGTTCTACATTGAGCTTACTAAAGAGTAGTTGTTTGCCCCACAATTTCCCTTTGCTTCAAAGCTCCCTTTCCTTTACATAATTTAAGACAGTTTATGGGATATAGAGCACACAAATACTGGGCACTGATTGGCTGGGTGGGTGTGACCATGTTCTAAGATTAGTTATTAAAAAGAAGAAAAATAATCCTGCTGCACGTAAGACACGCGTTTTGAACGTTTCTTTACCGTACTCTGCAAATAACGACCTGGCACAAGCTGTTCGAAGGGTATGTGGATAGCGTTATCTACAACCGAGGCCTGGAAAAACCAAATTTAAGGTTTTGACGACTACGAGGGCATTTTCAATCTTCACTTCAAAACCGCTCGTACCAACCCAGTCATACGACACTTCACCCATTCTGTACAACGTGAACCAAAATGGAATAATCGCTCAATTTTGAAGTAAGTCAGACGTTTTCGTTCCCGTATAGTCTTCGTGGTTTCTTTTAAAAGCTCTCCGATACTGGAGCTTCCTACCTAAGAAACAGAGACAGCAACAAGAACATCATCCCAAAATACAAATTTGTAAAATTTTACCGCATTTACCTTTCTGGAATAATATTGTCTAGCGTTAAGCAGAATTAAATATATTAAGTCTCACTCGTAGGAGTGGGAAAAAAAACTGTGTGAGGCGCGGTGGCCCCATTGCTAATGCGCTCAACTCCGGAGTGAGTGGTCCGTTCGGGCCCTGGCCGGGGACTTTGTGTTGTGTTCTTGGGCAAGACACCACTCTCACGGTGTCTCTCTCCACCCAGGTGTATAAATGGGTACCGGCGAATTTAACGCTAGGGGTATTCCTGCGATGAACTAGCATCCCATCCAGGGCGGGAATAGAAATACTCCTAGTTGTTTCAAGCTGCAGAAACCGGGATAAGCTCCGGCCTAATGGGACACTTGGCTCATAAGCCCATAGGAGTCAATGGGTTTTAATCAGTACGTAAAAATTGAGATCTTTTTGATATGACAAAAATGAGCCGGTTATCCGGCATGCAGGAATGAGACTGGTGTGACAGGGGCTCGAGTTTGGAGAAAACATGAACAAATGTACTCTTGCATTCTCACGTGCTTATCTGTTCCATAAACTATCGCGTTGTTGTTTTGCAGTGAGGGACTTTACGATCTACGACGCTCTCGTCAACGAGAACACCACGGAACAACAATATCATTGGTTAATAGAGGAAACGTAATCGTGCTGCACGTGCCGCACACATTTTAGCACAAATTCATGCGGTGCTCTGCACAACAACAACGTGAAATCACCAAATTTGAGGTTTTGACGACAACACGAGGGCACAAATGTGAACCCATCATTCTTTATTTTTACTCTAAAACCGCTCGTATACAAGTTAGTTTTAGGATAAACAAGAACGACGACGACGGTTACGAGAACGCCACATAACAATAGGTTTAATTAGCAAGAACAATAGTTCTGCACGCTCTGCAAAGTTGGGAAGCCATGTTTGTTTACTTTCCGCGTGGGAGAGCCGCGCGTCCGTGGCGCGAAATTTTAAGCTCTCGCCATCAGCCACTTTCTAGTAATCAGGTTACGCGCGTTCAGGAAACTATAAGGACTTTAAGAAACGACGACGGCTACGGCAACGACAACGACAAAATGCAGTAATACTATTGGTTGAAAGAACCAAAATGATCGTGCTGCACGTGCGGCACACTTTTTTGAACAATTCTCTCCCGTACTCGTCAAAACTACTACGTTAAATGACCAAATTTAAGGTTTTGACGACATCGTGGACAAACTACAGTGAATCTTTCAGTCTCACTCTTTACTTCAAATCCGTCCGTACCAATCCAGTTTTAGGACACTTCGCTCATACTGAACAATATAAACAAGATGGAATAGTCACGAAATACTTAGAACAGCTCAAACGTATATTTTGAAGTGACGTTTTCGTCACCGTAGCCGTCGTGGTTTCTTAAACTCCCCAATAGGAAGACGACGACGACGGTAACGAGAACGCCAAATAACAATAGGTTTAATTAGCAAAAACAATATTTCTGCACGCCCAGCACGTGTGTTTTACATTTTGATACATTTCTTTGCCGTTCTCGTCTTGCAAACGACGTGAAATGATCAAATTTGAGGTCACGTGGAGGACGAGAGCACCTGACGCCATTTCCAGCATTTTCATTGGCTCGTTGGACACAGGATATCAGTTCATATACCTGCTGAACCTAATATGGTCAAGGAACGCGTCACCAATAAAGTGAGCTGCATGATAGCTAATAATAATAAGAAGAATAATTTAACACTTACATTGCGCAAAATACAAAAAAATGATCAAATGCGCATTACATTTGCAAAATCTAAAGTACTAAACTAATACTAATCAGGAAATATATATACATAGAAGTAAAAGTATATTAAAAATAATTATTACTATCAATATACCACTTTAAAAAGATAGGTTTTAAGATGGCGCTTTAAAACATTAACGCATGGTGATGGCTCGAATTTCGTGGGGCAGCGACTTCCCAGGTTTTGGGGCGGCAACCTAGAATGATCTGTCACCCAATGTAACTTTCGTGCTTATTGATGGAGCCGCGATCAAAATTCCTCTAGTTGACCGCAAGCTATACGCACCTGGCGATTTCAGGACAAGGCCTTGGATGTAAAGAGGGGCTCTGCCGTGTATAGCCTTAAATGTACTAAACAGCAATACCTTGAAATGGATACGCCGTCTTATCGGCAGCCAATGCAAATCTCGTATTAACGGCGTGATGTGGCAATAACGTGGTGCGCGGCAAACAAGCCTACCTGCTGCGTTGAGAACACGCTGGACCTTGTTCAGCAGAGATGCAGATATGCCATGCAAAAGGCTATTACAGGCATCAACGCACGATGTCACAAAGACGTGAACTAAGGTTTTGGTGACCTCCAGACTAAGAAATTTCTTGATGCGACTGATGTTATGCAAGTGACAAAACGCTGCACAATGAGCTCTGAGAGCCTAGCATCTAGGTTCAACTGACAGTCGACCAATAACATCACGAATAAGTTGACCGATGACTTCAACGACCGGAGTTCTTATATAGTATCTATTGACGTTATACAAATCACTTGACTTCGAAGATGACTTCCGCTCAGGTTGTCGAAACGTCGGTCAGTGTCATCTCAAACAGTCTTTCTCAGGACTACACTCACCCGGACGATAGTACTTTACTTAATTACGATATAACTCCTGGGTTCAAACCATTTACGATTTCAAATACTGCCCCTCGGATTCTGCAATCTAGTAGTATCAAAAGTGAAAAGGGTGGCGCACACGAGGTGGATGCCTTAAAGAACTGAAAAGCACGCACCATTTTGTATTGTATCGTAAACGTGTAGTAAGTAGTCAACACTGTATTGTAGCCAGCTTAAAGTATGTAAATTGCTTGTTTAGTACCACTCTCTTGTAGCAAGCAATCAACACTGTATTGTAAGTAGACTAAGGTATGCAGAATGTCCGTTTAGTATCACTGGACGAAAAAATGGATTTACTCGAGTTTGCAAATTGAGCAAATGTATGGCAAATTTAGGGCTCTAAGTTTGCTTTAAATTTGGTTTGACAGGTAAAGTCTGCGCAAACTTGGATATTTGTTTTATAGGAATTTGTGTGCAAATGTTAAGGAAATGTAATTGTATACTGCAAATTTGCTTGGCGTTTGCGTGGGATGCAAATCTTTATCGTTTCCACAGATATGCTCAAATTTGCTTCTCCGCAAAGATAGCAGTTGGACCACAGCCGCAAATGCAAGCAAACATGTCGAAAAACCAATAATTTGCGGTATTGTTTGAACTGATTTTCAAAAGATCCAAATACGTACATTTGCATTTAATTTACTCTGTTTTGCAATGGGAGCAAAAAGGAATGAATTGCCTGAATATGACTTCGTTGTAAATTTGCAAATTTCCTTCCTATAAATATTCATATTTGCCTGGGAGCAAATAATGGTGATTTACATCATCTTCGTTTTGTTGTCATAGGCAGTGTGCATATAATATTTGTTACACATTTTACTGCTGCGGTAAACTTTCGATTTTTACATAACTGTTATATTGTTAAACGAAAACTACATTGGTATTCGGAAGCTGTTGAGTCTCATCAGCGGCAACGTTCTACAACAAAAACCAAGCAATGGTAGGGCCTTCGTACATAATTAAATTGCCTCAAGGTCAACCTCGTTCCCAGGATCTTTACGGAGGGCGACCAAAATACCGGACGAAGACCCTGGAAACGAGGTTTTGTGACAATGCAATCGGAATTTGCAATCGGTTAACGACGGTTTGAAATTCGCGCGGGCGATGTATTCTTTCCTCTTTCAAATTTCCGTTGTTGGACGACTAAGGTTTACGGCGATTCCTTGACATTTATGTGGGTGAAATGGCAGTACGAAATCGAAATCGACGAAATCCGAAAGAAAGGGCTACGACCATTCGCACCATAACTTCGGGAACCAGCTATAGTAGTTTTACACACGGGACGAAAAATTGGATTTGCTGCACATTTGATCTTTGGCAAAGATTAAGTCAAATCTGGAATCACTTTTGACTTTACCTTTGACGCACGTCAAACGTACGGTCAAATCCATTACCAATTTGCTTATGCCTTTGATTATGGTAAAGGTCAAGTCAAATTCGTAACAACTTTGACTTCACATTTGACGCGCGTTAAATGTGAAGTCAAATCTGAAGAGGCTTTGTCCGTTCCTTTGTTACTTGACAAAGGCGAAGACAAATACGATAGCATCTTTGACTTCAAGTTTGACTATCGTCAAATGTGAAGTCAAATCCTAACAGGCTCTCCTACTTTGTTGATACTTGCATTGCCAAAGGAAACACACAAAACCAAGGCAACGCTTTTGGGAGATTAAACGATTCGGCAAATACGGAACACTGACAGTCGTAGAGTGTAAGTTCGCTTTCCTCCTTTACCCCCTAGGTGACATTTCCCCCATATCCCCTATCACGAACACGTACACATTCAATTTATTGCTTGAAAAACGTCTACCAGTTGCAAAACGTAGCCTGAGTTCACATTCTTGTCACTTTTCGCTTTTCCAAAATTCAATGAGCACCAGTGCCAAAATTCCGTCGACCTCAGCAAAGGAATGTTCCCCCCAACCCTACCTCTCTACAAGGTCCGAAGGAAAGACACTGGGGAGAGGGTTGATTCAAGAACTCCTTTTATGGGATATACAAAAGAGCGGGAAAATATACCTTCCAAAAAGTTCGTCGGTAGCTTGTTCTACTTGTCGTTTTTTATTCTTTCGATATACTTGGAGCATCTTACTTTTGTGAAAACGTACAGCCGGGTAAAAATTATGTTTTGTGAAAGATAAAGGTCTCAGCCAAGGGATAATGAAGGTATGCAAGACCGGACACTGAAGATACAACTCAAAACGGTATCGAGAATTTACTAGAGACAATACAAGCAAGGTCAAAGATAGCGATGGGAACGGGAGAAGCCAGTGAAAAAAAAAAAAAAAAAAGAAGTTGGGTACGTATGCGTTATGACATTTAGTAGTATTCTATTTGGTTCACCTAACTCAAAACCCAATCTAAAAATTATTAGTCTTTTTCATTCACTTTTCATCGCACAGTTCACAACAAAGCCGCTATGCTTCATACACGTAAGTCATCCTTTTTGCCGAGTGTAGGTTTATAGCGATTAAGGATTATCACTTCGTGATTAGTCTCTACTTTTCAATAATGGCAGTAAAAGTGAGAGATAATTTCCCAGCACGTTACACTGGATTTCAAAAACAAAGGTAGGGAAACTGGAAAAGAAAAAAAAACAGTCACTATTTTTTAATGAAACAGTGCACGAATTTCCCGCCTTTCTGGCTGTATAGCACAATACAGAGGACTTGCATTGGTGTTCAGAATAAGATAACATCCCAGAACATGTCTAACATCATCTTACATCTTTCTGTAATAGATCTCTGAAAGCTCTCTGTGCCAGATGCCTATTGCTGATCATTTGACTGAAAGTCTCAGAGTATCTGTTTCATTATTGGTTTTATTCCAGCCAATCTTTGAAGGAAATGATTCCCAAGAGCATGGTGAGTCTGCAATGGGTAAAAAAAATAATAAACCACAAGAGCTTTGTTATAATAAAATGGATCTAGTTGCAAATAATCCTTTACCAAGCTTGCTGATCCAAGAAGGAATCAGGAAGATCATAACTTTTCACAATGAAATTTAAGACCATTTCGAATTTATACATCTTATACCTCTTTACCTCTATATATTATTATTTTCTTATGACTTAACTTTCAGGTAAAACCATCATGAATGTTAATATGAAGAAGTTAAATCAAAATGTTTGAGGGAACTCACTTTATCATCTGTACTAGAGAATGTTGTTCACCAAGTGGTGGTGAAGATAAATCTAGGGATCTTGGGTATTTCAGTATCAAAAAATGTTCTGTTTGATTATTAGCAAAAAAATCAAAGTAGCTCAGATTAATTAACCCATTGACTCAAGGGGGTTCCCCATTGACGAGTAAAATCGTCTGGCATTAGACAGAGTAAAATACTAAGTCTGACGGGTGGGGTGTCAAAAGGTTAATTAAATTAAGTTTTCAGTGATTGATTAAGGAAAAATAAGTGTCACCCTGTCAATGTCTAATCTAATCCCCATGAAAACATACTGATTTTGACATTTCAAGTGAATGTACATGCAGAATGTATGTCTGATATATAACAATGAATTAATGACAGACATTTTACCTTTAACTTTAATTTGCAATTCATAAAGCCAGTAATCCCCTCAATAGTACAAATTAAGTAGTAAATACAGAAATATTGGAAATATTCAGTACCATGGACAAAGGCAAACAAGGATACATCATAAGAAGTAAGATTATTCAAAAAATAATTTTATTATTTTATTAAAACATGATTGAAAATAATTGTGTTTTTAGGTTAGCCAATTATGTTTCAGGCAGGAGTACATTGAAACTTTGAAGAAGAAAACAGCAGAGATTCAATCAAAACACTACTGCCATTGCTTGAGGAGCATCTGCATCTAAGAATGCAAGGCTATTTCTTAATTAAAGCACCCACATTTTTTGCAAACAATAGAGTACATGTCTGCAGTCATCAGTTATTGGCAGCAGTGTGTACCCTAATTAGATTAGTGCCTTTGTCTTTTCATGAAGTACAGATGTACACATGTCATATCACTATGCATTAATAAAGCACTACTCAATATGTGCATGGTATCAACTTAAATCTTTCTGTACGAGAAATTAAGACCTCTTTTTATTCCCAAAGATGCAAGGACAAAAACAGATCTGAGCAGGAATGCAGAACATTATTTTACACATGCCAAGAAAACTACAAAGATGTCATGAGGTAATAGCCATTCTTACAGTAGTATCCCACTCATTACTTACACATGCATGTGTTATATTAACTAAAGAACCACTTACGCCTAGCATAACTAAGAAATGAGATACACAATAGGCCATTTTACAGTTGTTTGCTCAGCGACCAAGCCTATGAATGCCTGCGAGGCTGCCGGTGACCTTGCATTGATACAGACCTCACTGCTTTTATCGTGTAAATTGTGTTGTTGTAACGCTAATTAGTCCATATTAGCATTACAAAAGCATGAAGGTTTGTATCAAAACAGGGTCACCGGCAGCCTCGCTTCCATTGTTAGGCCTGGTAACTTAGCCACAACTGTAAAATCGTCTATTTGCTTTCCCCATTAAATCCTCTCCCTCCATCTACTAGCAATAAGATAATCATAGGTTATGCAAATTGAATTAAATACTGCACTTCAAGAAAACACCACGCAGCCTTTACTAAAATTAGAGTCCTAGTTAGAAGGCATATACTATTGTTATTAGCACACTCGTCTTCCCCCTGGGCAATTTGGATTAAAAGGGTTAAGGGTTTTATCTTCAGGGCCTGTTGGTAGAACAAAAAGTTGAAGAAGGGAGATTGTCAGCTAGTAGTGTAAAATGAATGCAAACATGTGTCTATAAGAAGAAAATCGTTACTAATTCTCTCATGCCTGTAAGGCTGCAGTATTTGCTCTCAAATAGTAGAATACATTTTATTTGGTTCCTGCTTTGCCGGGTTCCCTTTGGTGAAGACTTTGAAAACTAAAGAAATTAATACACTGAATTTGTAAAATCAATTTAACTACCCGACATGACAACTGTTAGGTAGAAAACCCCACCCTTTACCCTTGGAAAAGGTTTGCGGTTTACTGATTAAGAATGACATCATATTGTCCTCGATCCAGCGCTCTAGGGCTTTTTTATACTGACCATCATCAGTATAAATCCACTTAAAATGAGAATTGAATTTCTGATAGTAGCAGCATTAGTTTTAAATGAAATCTTCACAGCTGAGCCGCTAAACGAAAATGATAGATTTGTACTAGCAAAATATTCCGCACTTTTGCGTACAGTATAAATTACCCTTGTTGAAGGGGGGCATCTTGGGTTATTTGTAGCGCAGATTCCCCAATATTTTCGCAAGGAGTGTCACCAGATGCACCGTTCACTGCGCATAACAAATTTTGCGTTCCACCACAGGTAGCCCAAGCTCGATATATGCGTATCTGTACTGTACTTTTTTATGCAAGAGCAGAAATATAGGGGTTTGTACGGGGAAAACGGCTTTTCTCAAAATTTAAAAAGTATTTACGATTTAAAATTAAAAAAAGAGCTTACCTCGCTTCAGTCTTCTGTTTATTTGTCTTTAGTACGGTTTCTGGGTCCATTAAGATCTATTTAGGTGGTTTTTAGTTCCTCCTCTTTTCCCTCTCTATAGCACCCTGCTAGCAGAGCCTTTCTTTTGCTTGCTCGATTTTGGCGTTCTCGAGAAAGGCTCTGCATGAATCGAGTAAGATCTTTATTGAATATGCGCTGCATGTTGCCAGGATATAGTCTCGAACCCAAGCCTAATATGCCAAATCTCGCCGCCATCTTGGTTTTTCATGGTACAGCGGGCTCAATTATAACCATCGGTTTTGTCACAAAACGGACGCTCGCACTGGAAAAACCGGTTTGACGAGAGAAAACAAGATTGACTAGTCCAGAAGTTCGGGCTGCGGCGGCTTCAAGGAGTTGACGCGATTCGGGCAGAGCCTACTTTTCTCCTCCTCAGTAAAGAAAAAGACAAAAGGAGGCTCTGCTCGCAGGGTGTCTCTATAGAAGAGGGACCGAAAACCACCTAAACCGCTCTTAATCGAAACAAGAAACTGAAGCAAAGACAAAGAAACACAATACTGAAGCGAGGGAAACTATTTCTTATTTTAAAACGTAAATTTATACATATATGTTTTTTACTTTTGCGAAAAACCATTGTCCCATACAAATCTTAAAATTCCTACCCGTACATAATATAGTACAGATACACATATATCGAGCTTGCGCTATCTATGATAGGAGACAGAACCTTAATGGTTTACTGATACTCTCGATTTGTTTGTGTCTTTTCCTTTGTGTGGTTAAGGAAGGGATTTGCATCATGGAAAATTAGCTCGATTAGTCCGTTCGATTCCAAAATAGAATCCTTTTAGATCAAAAGAAAGACACTAACATAAGTTACCGTTCCTTTCTTTGTTGTAATAGGGCATCAATAGCCCATAAAGATCATACGTAATAGCTCAGAAAGCGCTGGAACCCGTTCCCTGAAAAAAAAAAATGCTGATAAATATCGAACATACAACCAGCAGTACTTGCCTGGTAAGGGCCGTTCAGGATTTAGTGAATCGGGGAAAGGTTTATTGGGTTTATTTTGGGTACCCTGCGGGCTAGTCTTGACTAAAAGGTCGAGGGCTCACAGGCCGGGTTAGTTTTGGTTGACTGTAAACCAATGAATTCTCGACGACCACAGCATCTTCTCTGTTGTGGTTGCTCTGATTAAACAGCGACCAATGGTCTTAACTATTCACATAAACGTAGAAAAGACTGATTGAGAATGTCCTGAACTTCCTTCTTGGCCCTAATCTGCCACTCTTTTTTTCGCCGTTGTCGTCTGTTTTTTTATATATCTGAAATGCATACAGAGACACTACAAATGCTGGGAAATGTGAGTAAAGTGCAGAAAGGTGGAAATTCAGCATGGTGAAGTTATTTTGCCTTTTCCTTTCATTTCACAGAAAGTGTCACGTAAATGTCATCAGACAACTCCGCGACTGGTGATAGTGGTGATAGCGAAGAGCTTGAAAACGAAGAAGAAAGGAAGAGGAAAAGGAAGTTCATGACAAAGGCTGCCTTGGTGGTCAACCCAGCTCGACATGTTGATGAGATCTTTGGACGGAAAATCTTTGCGTAGAAGATCCGCCTAGGTGGCCTCATAGGACAAGATAACAACAACCAGATTGAACTTGTCAGAGCAGCGTGTTGCCCCGCAAGACGCCCCGCAGTGAGCAATCCGCGTTGTTCCGCAGTGCTTAAAACTTGGTAACAGCGATAAACCAGTATTAGAGATTAAGAGAGTTTGACCAAGGAAACTTGACCGTCATACCGCCCAAAATGCTGTTGATAATCTATTGGAAATCTTTAGTTGACGCACTTGCTGACTATCAACTAATAGCCATGCTAATGCATATATAGAGAATGACTGGTTGTCTTGACTTCTATGCACAAATAACCATTCTTTGGAAAAGGTGGTCTGTGCAAAAAATGCAGTAGAATAGCAGCAGAATTTCACTGTTTTTTTTAAAGAGGACTTTCTCGGCTTTTGAAGTGGATTTAGGTGACTTCAAAAGTTCACCTTAGAAGCCCATCAGCATACTACCAGGAATCCTGCCTGATACCTGATACCTGATTGACGTGCTGCTAAACCATTTATTGGGTGACCGATTGTGTGAGTTGGAGAGTTGCATTTTATATTACTCATAAAACAATGGCCGTCTCATTTGAAGAAAACCAATTTTTTTGCATCAAGAATATCAATAGTTCGTTGTAGAAGAAGTCTTAACTTCTATCGAGGAAATAGAACAATTAGAACTTACATTTATTTCCCGGCACATAATAAAAATGGGAAAGCCAAAGTCTCTTCATTTCACACTGTCACCGCAAGACTTTAATCATGCAGAAAAAAAATGAAATCAATGATTACAATTGGTGCAAAATCTAGTTAGTATGCTGGTGGCCGTCGATTGAGTGTCTTTTCGGCACAAAGAGTTAAAAATAATTTTGGCGGATTTTCGCATGAAATAGCGTTTACTCGAAGTTTATTTTGTTAATTTCAAGTCGGTGTGTTTTCCACAATGAACTACAACATAAATATAACTTATTAGCTTGCCTCAAAGTTAAAACGCTGTTTCATGGGAAGTTCCTTTCGGTTTTGACTTGTTGTTGGTGAGTAAGAAAAAAATCAAGATTATATCAGTTTTTTCTTATTCAAAGTTTTCAGTAGTTCCATTTACCCTGTCACTTATGTCCACTACTCTTGATATTGTGTCAGTTACATGATACTTCCAAGAGAGGTGTCATGATTGTTTGTCATAAATTAACTTAACTAATTCTACGGTGACAGTGATTTTACTTGTTATGCAACAAAGTTGTTGATAACACGGCGCTTGTTGTGCGTGTAGTGTAAATATTACAGGTATAAATAAATTGAAGCCTTGAGAGAAGTGAAGCACTGGAATTGAAAAAAATTAATTCTCATCCTTCGATTTATTTATACCCTTTTACATTTACATTTTGGATGTATACTACCACTTAAAAATGCGCAACAAAATCGATTCCTAGAGATATTACAGAATGTAAGGTGTGAGATTCTTGGTTTTGCCAAGAGTATGAATTCCTTTGAATAAAAAATGGAAAAACACAGTTTTTCGTCGTATCTGCATTTCAGTCTGTCTCTCATATGGCATAACACGGGGGGGGATGGCAAATTAATTTGACTACGGTGGTTTCAGAAATGCCACTCTAGACATATTTCAGATATTTGAAAAACATTTCAATTGAGACTCAAGTACATTTATGATGGACAGTTGTTTGAGTTGAACGGTGTCTTTGTTACGGCTAGAAAAATTCAGAAGTTTCCGTCCTACCGTCCTGATTAAGGAAAAGTAGTCCAGAGATCTGAGTTTTCAATTCAGCGCTTCAAGCCAACAGCTATAAATACACCCCAAGACATCTTTGGCTACACCTTTGCTAAATCTTTGACTTGAATCTCAAACATGTTTGACTACACCTTTGTCAAATCTTTAACCTGAATCTCAGACATGTTTGACCACGCCTTTGTCAAGCCTTTGAACTGAATCTCAGACATCTTTGACAACACTTTTGCCAAGTCTTTGAATTGAAGCTGAGACATCTTTGACGACACCTTTGTGAGGGTAACAAAGGGTTGTCAAATAATACCTTTGGCGCTTGTCAAAGGTTGGGTGTAAAACTGTAGTAAAAACGGCCTTTACCACCTGAGACCCCCCTGCAAAGGCAACCGCAAAGATAATATTTGACGCGCGTCAAAGGCATGTAAAGCTGTAACAAACGCGGTCTTTATCGCGCCTTTGACAAGACATTTGACGCTATGTAAATCCAATTTTTCGTCCCGTGACAGTAGTTCGCCACAAAGATGCACGCCTGTCTCATGAACGTTGAATGGTCAGTCTTTGGAATGTTCTGTGCCTATTAATTTCAAGTCTACGATTCCCACTAATTCCAATACCACCAGAGAAACCTAGCGAGAGTAGACTTCGCTCGCTGCTTGACATGGAACCGTTGAATCTATACTCATACGTAAGCTTAAGCTTTACTGGATTGTGATCAGGGAGTTCAGAGACGGTGTTCGAGCAAGAGATTCGGCCAACGCCAGCAGCATTAATCGATAAAGAATTCGTGGGAAAAATAGAGGCCTTCTTCCAAAAGGAAACGGAGTTCAACGAACGTTTGGAACAACTACAAAGGGTGGCGGATCGAACAGTGAGATTTAAGCAAAAGGGCGGAAAGATTCCAGAGCGCCGGCCGAATGGCAAAAGATTGCCGAGGGAGTTTTCGGTAGGTCACCTTAATACTGATACAACTGATAGTAAATGCCTTAAATTTTGTATAGAATAGCCTTGCTTTTTCATAACACGTTTGATTGCTGATTCATTGAGACTTGCATCATCCATCCCTCCCCCTGCAAGGACAGTCTTTACTTTTGCAGACCTACACATGCACTCCCTTAGTAATTTCACGTAATGTTATTAAAGGCCACTTAAAACAATACCAATAATAAGGAAAGGGGAATGATATCCCTGCATTCCTGTCACAGCCCATTATATCCGTCCCCTTATTTGCCACTTACATTACATGTATATTTATATGCCTCGTTCTTCAAACAACACTGCTAGTAGAACACAATAGTGGCCTGGGTATTCTATGGTTACTCTCTCATCACCATGTCATAGGAAATAGTTACATAAATCCTTGCACAAGCAATGTGGTGTGCAGTGGCAAGGTTTGGTCGAATACCAAATTTCCTATGACATGGTATACCTTCACCGGTGTCCCATGTCCAAACAATGTCACATGTTTAGTATCATGAAGCCTTTTTATACCAAGCTATTCACCAAACCTTGCCACTGCACACCACATTGCTTGTGCAAGGATATACTGTATGTAAATATTTCATATGACATTGTATACAAAGCTTTCTCACTTGTTACTTGTCACTTGTACATGTATTTTCGTGTGACATGGTCTACCTTCACTGGTGTCTCATGTGCAAACAATGTAACATGTTTAGTACCTGAAGCCTTTTATACCAAGCCATAAAATATAATTGTAGCCAATCAGAATGCAGGGAAGACTGTGAAATAATAACTGTACATGCAGCTGTATTCCACCAAACCTTGCTACTGCACACCACATTGCTTTTGCAAGGATATAATTATGTAACTATTTCCTGTATGACTTGGTATACAAAGCTTCCAACATTAAAAGTTAGTAGCCCAAGTCATTTTATCAAGAGCCCAGAATTAATTAATTCCAGCTGGGATCATAATGTACAAGAAAGTGGTGACAAATCAAGTAAGGCACCCGTTCAAGCTACTTGTTCAGAAATTTGGTCGCCTGCGTTCGCAAATAAGGCACCTCAGGCGACTGTTAGGCAGCAGCCTTGCAAAGCTTTGTCACATGTTATTTGTCACTTAAGTATTTTGTTTGCATTTACATGTACAGGTGTATGCAAGCCTTTACAAAAAAATCCAATTGTCTTTTGTGGTATTCCATGGTACAAGTAGACTACTCAAAAGCATTGCATTACTAGAATTTCTCATGAAAGATTATAAAGCTACCATACATGTACATGTACTGTAGAACTGGCTCTCTAAAATTTAAAACAAAAGTTTTTAGGAATAAAAATTCCTCAGGATGTCCTTTTTTATTGTTACTGTTTGAACTAGACAAAGTACGCATCACAGTTCTTCATCTAGTTCATACAGTAACAATACAAAAAGGACATCCTGAGAAATTTTTATTTCTCATGCAGTTTTCTGCATGATTCCTGCACTGTTTTAATTGGATATGGTAAAACTCACAATATCATGCTTTTAGTACTTTATGGCCAGGAACCCAAGAAAAAAGGGCCATTTATAGGTGAAATACCAAAGTTGTTTTGAGTTGTAGCCCTCAAACACTAATTCCATTAAAAAATCATGAAAAACTAAAAATCAATAATTATTATTGATTTAATCACATGCACAAAATGATCAATTTGGAAAGGTGGACACTTGTGGAAGCTGTCACAGGCTTTCAGATAAGTTTGCAATTCCTTTAGCTTCATTGTTCAGTTTCATTTACACCAGAGGATTGCTTATGAATGGCAAAGTGGTGTGTTACATCATTCATTGAAATGTACATGTAGCTTATGCATTGATTGATTGATTGATTGATTGACTGGACTGGTGTGAATATTTTCTAGGGCCTACATGTACCTCAACCGCAAGATGCAGTGCTGAAGGAAATTGTGCATTGAAATTTAACTGGAGGGAATTTCTTGAGATGCAAGAAGCAGACAGTCCTCTGATTGTGAATTGTGATGCAATTGTAGATTAGTGTCTTTATGTCAATAATTGGGAGGGTAGAGGTTTTATCGTCATTCTGGATAGTCACCTTATGAAATTAATCTTATGACATTAACTGTTTCAAGTGAATTCTTTCAGACATCAGGTAATTATAGCAGAGTTGAGTGCCTTCACATTGAACAGGTTAAACGCCAGCAAGAGATCTTCAGTGCAACAATCAGTGACTTCCTCTGTTAACACAAGAACAGTTTCTCAATAATTTTTGACTATATTGTAAAGTCAAGAAAGGTTTCACTATCCTTTAAGTCTGAGAAAATTGTCAGTCATCTTTCAATCGTAGACACATCAATCTTAAGCAGTAACATAAATATAAGTGATATCTTTCCAATACACATATCTGCACATGGCAGCAATGATTGAAAGATCAATGTAATATAAGTACCATCATCTGAACTGGCTGGTAGCACACGGCATACAGTTCGATGTAACTTGTAAAGTAGGTCTAACCATGCAGTTAATTTTTGTTATAGTATACTAATTTGTAGTATTTTCCATCTGAACTGGCGGGTGGCACACCTCATACAGTTAGATGTAACTTGTAAAGTAGGTCTAACCATGCAGTTAATTTTTGTCATAGTATACTAATTTGTAGTTTTTTCCATCTGAACTGGCGGGTGGCACACCTCATACAGTTAGATGTAACCTGTAAAGTAGGTCTAACCATGCAGTTAATTTTTGTTATAGTATACTAATTTGTAGTATTTTCCATCTGAACTGGCGGGTGGTACACCTCATACACTCAGATGTAACTTGTAAAGTAAGTCTAACTATGCAGTTAATTTTTTTTATAGTATACTAATTTGTAGTATTTTCCATCTGAACTGGCGGGTGGCACACCTCATACAGTTAGATGTAACTTGTAAAGTAAGTCTAACCATGCAGTTAATTTGTTATAGTATACTAATTTGTAGTATTTTCCATCTGAACTGGCGGGTGGCACACCTCATACAGTTAGATGTAACTTGTAAAGTAAGTCTAACTATGCAGTTAATTTTTGTTGTAGTATGCTAATTTGTAGTATTTTCCATCTCAACTGGCGGGTGGCACACCTCATACAGTTAGATGTAACTTGTAAAGTAGGTCTAACCAAGCAGTTAATTTGTTATAGTATACTAATTTGTAGTATTTCCATCTGAACTGGCGGGTGGCACACCTCAAACAGTTAGATGTAACTTGTAAAGTAGGTCTAACCATGCAGTTAATTTTCGTTATAGTATACTAATTTGTAGTATTTTCCATCTGAACTGGCGGGTGGCACACCTCATACAGTTAGATGTAACTTGTAAAGTAGGTCTAACCATGCAGTTAATTTTTGTTATAGTATACTAATTTGTAGTATTTTCCATCTGAACTGGCGGGTGGCACACCTCATACAGTTAGATGTAACTTGTAAAGTAAGTCTAACCATGCAGTTAATTTGTTATAGTATACTAATTTGTAGTATTTTCCATCTGAACTGGCGGGTGGCACACCTCATACAGTTAGATGTAACTTGTAAAGTAAGTCTAACTATGGAGTTAATTTTTGTCATAGTATACTAATTTGTAGTATTTTCCATCTCAACTGGCGGGTGGCACACCTCATACAGTTAGATGTAACTTGTAAAGTAGGTCTAACCAAGCAGTTGATTTGTTATAGTATACTAATTTGTAGTATTTTCCATCTGAACTGGCGGGTGGCACACCTCAAACAGTTAGATGTAACTTGTAAAGTAGGTCTAACCATGCAGTTAATTTGTTATAGTATACTAATTTGTAGTATTTTCCATCTGAACTGGCGGGTGGCACACCTCATACAGTTAGATGTAACTTGTAAAGTAGGTCTAACCATGCAGTTAATTTGTTATAGTATGCTAATTTGTAGTATTTTCCATCTGAACTGGCAGGTGGCACACCTCATACAGTTAGATGTAACTTGTAAAGTAGGTCTAACCATGGAGTTATTTTGTTATAGTATACTAATCTGTAGTATTTTCTATCTGAACTGGCGGGTAGCACACCTCATACAGTTCGATATAACTTGCAAAGTAGGTCTAACCATGCAGAAAATGGCCTCAGAGACGGGGAGCAATGAGAGGCAGCAGTACATTTTTAGGTTCGATTGAAATGTATAAATACTACAATCGTGGCCAGAGATGTTGAGATAATTTAGCAAAACTAACGCTTTCAAACAAACAATAGAATTTTGTATTCAAATGAAAACATCTTTTTCATCTGTAGTCACCCCCTCTCCCCCAAACAATGTTGCAAAACGCTTTGTGGATGTTTTAGTTGTTTCCAACATTGAAAAAGGGGAAAGGATAGGCTACCTTTCACAAGGGGAGAGAGCAGAATTTACACCAAAGAAAAAGGTTGGTAATTTTCATGTGTCTCAACAACTTCTGTCCATGATTGTAGGTACACGGTATAAAACCAAAGTTATTACTTATACCATGAGCAACTACTGTGCAATGACAAGTATATTATTGCAATTTGGAATACTTTTGAGTGGTGATTTCTTGAGCTGCCTTGTTTAAATCTGCTTATTTCTGACTTGGATGCTGAAAATTTCCATGATTTTCATTAGTGTAATTTCACCTTTTTCTAACACTTTACTAGCTATCTAAATTAGTTGTTGTTAAAATGCTGTTAACCCATTTGTTATATTTAAAAGAATTATAAACTGGTAGAAAGAATTAGCCCTTTCACCCCTAATAGAGGAGGAACTCCCCCAGAATTAAAATTTCTTTATTTAAAGTCCCAAGAAATAATACTAAGCAAGAGGTCTGCCAAAGCGGGTTGCATTTGAATGGTAACGTTACAGGATTTCATCCTCAAATTTAACAGTTTGAGTGAAAAAAATATCTTGTCATAATTAATTAAATTGGTCAAAGAGTGAAGGGGTTAAATAGGCCATTTCTGAGTTCCACAAACCTAAAAGGCTTCTTTTTGAAACAGGTTTGAGGCAACTCTGAAAAAGCCTATTCAAAATATCTTAGAGAATGAATATTTCTCTTATAGGCTGTTAAAAGATCTGATTGGTGTATATATAGTATAATTATGTATATACAATTTGTAATTTGTTATTGTTTTACCCCCAGTTTTTAGTAGATAATTATGTTCACGCTAAATTTACTTTATAGAATGAATTAAAAATCATTTGAACATATAAAATGGAATGTCACTGGTTCTCTTTGATGTGTTTAAGTAGCAATCTTGTTTAAAACTTGGACTTTCATTATAAAATCAATATTAAAAGTTTTATCACATTTTGCCGCCTCAAGTGAACTTGTTCAAAAGTTTACCGATACAAACGTTTGTATAAACGTAACCTTTCCTTGTACTTGTTCAAAAGTTTGACTTTGATTTTATTTGCTATACCTAAGCAAACCCGGTAAATAGTAGGATTTTTACACATTTTGCTGCCCAAGCAAACTCGCTTAAAACTTGGACTGTGTTTATATTTACTACCTGAGCAAACATGCTGAATAGTAAGAGTTTGATCAAATTTGCTGCCCCCAAGCAAACTTGTTCAAGACTTAGGTTTTGACCACATTTGCTGCCCCAAGCATAATTTCCCAAAATTTAGAGTTTGATCATATTTGCCACCCAGGAACAATTGTTCAAAATAAGTGTTTTGACAACATTTGCTGCGTGAGCAAACGTGTTTAATACTAAGAGTTTGCTCACATTTGCTATATAAAACAATCTGGTTCAAAGATAAACATTTGCCTGCAATTTCCAATATGTGCAAACATGATCAATAAAATAAGATTTTGATCACCTTTACTACCATAAGCAAACACTGTTCAACTTTAACATTTCGCTCACATTTCCAACCCTGCTTTAACTTGCTCAAAATAATGAGTTTACACGTCTTTACAACAGGAGCAAAAGCTGTGTGAAACGGCAAATTTGTGCGCTAATTTGCGTCATGTGTAAAGACAGTTCAAATAAACACATTTTCATCCACATTTGATCAGTATGTAAATAACCCCCAAATTTGCATGCACACGTTACCTTTGCACACAGGAGCAAATCTTAAACAAATGTGGCATTTACCACCGTTGCTATGGGTGGCAAATCTAGTGCATTATCAATCTTTGCTCTTCAGCAAATTTGAGCAAATTTCTGCAAATGTGGTATTTGCTACACTTTTGCTGTACTTTGGTTACCCTCGTAAATCCATTTTTTCGTCCAGTGGTACCTTTAGGATTGTAAGTGTGTTATAGACAGTTGCAAGGAAACACATCATGAGTAATTAATAATGTTGTAAATAAGTGTTTCATTAATTTTAAAAAATGTGTTTGCTTTTATTTTCTGTTCTGTTATGATCGTTTTTTGCGCGAAGGCTGCATCTGGGGCCAGACTGTCGGCGGTGACAGCAAGGAGACAACTTTGGTACATGAACGTCCCCTCATAGTTCTCGCTACGCTGCATTACTCCGGCCTCAGACATTGAGGAGTTACATGGAAGAAGAGTCAGTTAAGTCGCCTTTTAAGAGTAAATCGTAGCAAATCACTGAATTGTATGCAATACATTTGAGCACAATGGACCAATAAGAAAGCTGGGTTGCTGGACTTCAATACCCGCTTTCTGCGTGCGATCTGAGGCCAAGTCAGACGTCAGAAAACCACTCACATCGGTTTTTTCAGTAGTGGAGTCGATTGTTTTAAAAATTCGCACTCGAATGTGCCGACTGAGATCTTAACTCAGTCTCTCGCAGTATCATTCATGATGGTGAAAAACGTTTTAGGGTTAGGGTTACGAAATGACGGTTAAACTTCGCGGATTTTAAAGACATGGACTACGACTGGGCCCAGTCTGTAAACAATAACCTTAAAAAGTTTTTGTTGTTTACCTTAAAAGTATCTTTACTACATATAAAGCAAACGTATGCGTGTTTATATCAAATATATATCTTTTGCCGCTCTAAATTTGCCACAGTTAGCCACACGTGAAGCCATTTTACTCATGAAAAAGCACTAAACATAAACTGCTTTTTAATAAAGAAATTATAAAAAAAAGAAAGGCCAATGATCGGACGATGTTGACTCAGACAAACCGGTGTCTTTTTCACCAACTCGTCCGTGACACAAATGGTTGCCAATTTAATACTTTGACCTTCAGAAAAACTTGTGTGGCTCCCTAATCGCTAGGTTTCTCCGAGAAATGCCGGGTCAAATGTGTGTTATGAGCTGGTGTCGGGGTTTATATTTTTCCGTACAGTGTAAGGCAGGGAAGACTGAGCGTAGCCGAACAAAAACCCTGTCAAGAGCGAAATATGTTAATTTTTCAAAGAACTTTGTATGGTTTATAAGCTTGCAACGCTATAGCTTGTGCAGGCTCTCTCTTTTCGGCCCACCCCAGTCCCCATCTTTCTCGCTCGCCCCGCCAAGAGAGATTTTCCCAGTGGAAATATTGGGTAATCGTTATACTTGCTTCTTGAGCAAAAAGCAAACAACATCATATGCTTTCTAGTGCAACTAATGCACCAGTCAATGTAAACCCAACCCCAGGGATTAGGCGGGCATTAGGCATTTGTCGTTTCTAATGGGAGCTAATGCTCCGCTTTGCGGGATACTTTAGGCTATCTAATCCGCCGCCCTTTTCTGGAACAATTCCAGATATTAAAGGGTTTCATAGTTGAAAAAAAAAAAAAAACACGAGGCAAAGAAAAGTAGAAAGATTTCTTTGAATATTACATAGAAGTTTGCTTGTTTAGTTTTATTTTTTGAATAAAATGTCATCAAGGGGGGGTGGTTCAAACCAGTTTCAACACTTGAAAGAAACGTTCTTATTAGAAGGATTGACACTTCAACACTATGACTTAAAAGCAATGTTGTGGTACCATATCAAACACCAATTATTGCTGAAAAAGATTCGGTCATTTTTGTGACGTAAAAGGTTACCGTGGCAACAGGAAAGCCCTGCAAACACACCCCATATTTTGGTTTTACCTGCTCATATCTAAAAAACGAACTCTGTGACCCCCATTTTTTTTATTTTTGAAATGTAATCAGCATGCCAGAATAAAACTTTCCGCAAAGTTTAAAAAAAAAATCTGTGGAGCGGCTTCAGAGCCACCTTCAATAATTGAAAATTTAAGGTAGCGCTTAATCCGCTCCACAGAATTTTTTTAAACTTTGCAGAGAGTTTTATCTTGGCCTGCTGATCACTTTTGTGCAATAAAAAATTGGGGTCACCGAGTTCGTTTTTCAGATATGGGCAACTAAAGCCAAAATATAGGGTGTTTTGCAAGGCTTTCTTGTTGCCATGGTAAGTTGTTACGCCACAAGAATGACTGCATGTTGTTCAGCAATAATTGGTGTTTCACACGGTACTATAACATTGCTGTTACGTGATAAAGTGTTGTAGTGTCAATCCTTCTAATAATAAGATTCAAGAAAAGTGTTGAAACTGGTTTGAGCCACCTTAAGTGATATGTCTTCAACAAAAAGAATGGGAGAACAAAATTTGTACCCGTCTGGAAAATAATAATATGTATATTTTACCCCAGGTGGTTCTTTGAGAAAAAATCCAATGTGACGCTCGAATGAGCTTTCATTTCACTGGTACGAATTTATCTTGAGGATGCTTCGCCTACGCAAATTTCCCTTTCGTAAACGGTCGTTGCCATTTGAAACGGTCGTTGCCATTTCTCAGAACGGTAGTTGCCATTTCAAACGGTCGATGCCATTTATAACGGTCGACTACACACTTCACTTCAAAGAAAATTAAAAGAAACAGACTAAGAAAAAATATTAACAAAAATTAAGACAAAAAAGGAAAAAAAAACATTTATAAAAGAAAAACTGGAGGAAAAAAATTGTCCGAGAATTTCAAGACTCGAACTCGGGTTCTTAGCCATCACCCTAAACAGAACCCTAACCCGAACCCTAACTCATATGACCAGCGAGACAACTCCCAGAAGCCGCAACCTTTTGAGTTCTTAGACCTAACGAGTGTAATTCAGAGCTAAAAAATGGCATCGACCGTTTCAAATGACAACGACCGTTCTGAGAAATGGCAACGACCGTTTACGAAAGGGAAATAAGCTTCGCCTACATTGCACGACGTGAACGAGATGGAATAATCACGAGAGAGTTACACTGGAGCAAAGTTATATTTTGAGGTGACGTTTTCATCCACGTCGCCGTCCTAGATCTTAATGTCCCTAATCAGTCATTGGTTAAAAGAGGAAAAATAATCTTGCTGCGCATGCGACACGCATTGTTGCTTGTGTTTCTGCGGTTCTCTGCACAACAAAGATGCGAGAACATCAAATTTGAGGTTTTGACGACAACGTGAGCATACAAATGTAAAACCTTTCATTCTCCAGTTTTACTCCGAAACCGCTCCCAACCAATGTAGTATTTTTGGATACTTCGCCCACATTGTACGACGTGAACAAGATGGAATAATCGCTGACGACTTGAGGTGGCGTTTTCGTCGACGTCGCAGTTGTAGATCTTAAACTCCGTAATGAAGTGATGACAGCTGCAGCAACGACAACGCCAGAAAGCCAGAATATGATTGGTTAAAAAGAAGAAAATAATCGTGCTGCACGTGCGGCATGCATTTTGACAGGAGCCCATCAGTAGGAGCCTCCATCTCCCACTTTGCTTCTATGAAGTAGCGTTTTCCCTGACCTATCTATTTTTAGAACCACTTTCGCGCCATTCGTTATCATGGTAAACGTCAATAACAATTCAGTAGCCAATCAGCGCTGAGGTCTCTCTAATGCTGCAAACTCAGCAGAATCTTGAATCGCCCCTTCATGCGGACACACTTAGCGCGGAAAATTGAAAAACGTCATTTCTAAAAATAGATTGGTCAGGAAAAACGCTACCTCACCAACGGAAGCCAGTTGGACGCTCCTTCTGATGGGCTTCTGATTTTGAACGTTTCTTTACAGTACCCAGAGTCTGAAACCTTTCAGTATTCCTTCAATTCAGATGGTCTTATCACCCTAAAAACCGAAGAAGCAGAAAGTTGCGAAGGACTCTTAACGCTACAGGAGTGTACAGACTCCCTTTGTCATTTCAAAACCAATAAAACTCCAGGCTCTGATGGTTTTACCATTGAAATTTATATATCATTCTGGGATGTTATAGGACAAATAATGGTTGATAGCTTCAATTACGAATTTGAAAATGGATCCTAATCGATCACGCAGAAACTTAGAGTCATATCTTTAATACCGAAAAAAGACAAAGATAAAAATTATCTGAAAAACGGAAGGCTCCATCTCCAAATCATTACTAAATAATGATTACAAATTGCTGCAAAAGCTTTAGCTCTACGTCTAGAGAAAGTCTTGCCAACAATTATTAGTTCAAGCCAAACTGGATATGTTAGAGGAAGATTTATTGGGGAAAGCATTAGAATGATATCCGATATTATGTCTTTTACTAAAGCGAAAAACATCCCAGGCCTGGCCGTCTTCCTAGACTTCGAGAAAGCTTTTGATTCCATTGAATGGAAATACTTGCAAAAATCCCTAGAAGTGTTCAACTTTGGTCCACAATTACGAAAGTGGGTCACGGTCCTATATAACGGAATCTCTAGTTGCGTCTTGAATAACCGTTTTCGCAACAAGCACTTTAACCTAGGTAGAGGAATCAGACAATGTTGCCCTCTTTCTGGTATCCTGTTCGTAATTGGCGCAGAAATTTTAAGCAATGCTATAAAACGCTCTAATGAGATCAAAGGAATTCCGATTAATGAAGTGCATACAGTCAAAATTTCCCAATACATGGATGATACGACAATTTTTGTAAAAGACATACAGTCAGTTCATAATCTCTTTCATCTGTTAAGCTAATTTGAAAACTGCTCTGGGCTTAAAATAAACCAATCCAAATCAGAATTGTTATGGCTTGGTTCTTTGCGCCACAGAAAAAACTCAGTGCTAAGCTTAAAATGAAGCGACGAACCTATTTACGCCCTAGGAGTGTACTTCTCATACAATGAAGAACTTGCAACAGAAAAGAACTTCTTGGATAAGTTAAGCCCTCTCCAAAAATTATTAAACATCTGGTCCTCTAGAGACATATCAATTTATGGTAGAATCAATATCGTTAAAACCCTCTGACAATGAGGCTGTGTTAATTGGTGGTTTACGCTTACCACTGTACGAAAGCAAACTGGCAGCGCAAAAGATCTAACTAATTGGCAAGCATTCACTTCTGGCAACATTTTATTCCGCCAAAACTCCGAAAACTAGCGGTTTTAAGGCACAACGGACCGCTGTCTGTTATTTAGGTTTTTTATTTCTTTTGTAAATTTTAGAATTCTTTAAATAAAACGTTTTTTTTTGGTAACCGAGGGGGGTGGGGGGGGGGGGGGGCACGTGCACCCAGTGCACCTCCCCTAGATCCGCCCTTGATAACCATCTCTGTATATTTGAGGTCTTTAAATTTGAGGTTTTTACGACAACGTGATCATACAAATGTGAACCTTTCATTCTCCATTTTTACTCCGAAACCGCTCCTAACCAATTTAGTTTTAGGATACTTCGCACACATTGTGCAACGTGAACAAGATGCAATAATCGCAAAAGACTTACCATGGAGCAAAATTATATTTTGAGGTGACATTTTTATCTTGATTAATAACGATTTAGATGTAGAACTTAACAAAAAGAAAAGAGATACTAAGTTAATTACACGACGTTTCGAGGACATCTTGTCCTCATTATCAAGTGAAAGGAAAAATTCAGTGTTGAAATTTAAAGCAGCGAATATACAATATGTTAATTTACATGAACAGTTTTGCCCTTAGGGAGTCACTTTGAATGTTTAAAGGTGGTTTTTCCTTTTGTACGAACAACATTTCATACAAGAGGCATTCAAATTTGCTCTGCATTTTCTTAAGACTATGATGTTCTTAGTCAGATCCCTTAGGATAGTTCCATGTTTTGACATCATGTTTACAAATGGAAGATTGCTTGTGTTTATGTTCTTCAACTCGCTCATGGAGGTGTCTTATCGTATAACCAATGTAATAACCTGTATCACACAGGTCACATGAAAACTTGTAAACTTGTAAACATTCAAAGTGACTCCCTAAGGGCGAAACTGTTTATGTAAATTAACATACTGTATATTCGCTCCTTTAAATTTCAACACTGAATTTTTCCTTTCACTTGATAATGAGGACAAGATGTCCTCGAAACGTAGTGTAATTAACTTAGTATCTCTTTTCTTTTTGTTAAGTTGGACATTTTTATCGCAGCCGGTTGCTGTCGTGGATCTTAAAGTGGGGTCCTTAAGATCTACGACAAAACAACTCGGTGGATTTGAGGCCTTTGTTATTTAGGCAGAGTATCGCATACATATGTGTTAAAATGCGTGCCGCATGTGCAGCAAGATTGTTTTTCCTCTTCAGTTATCCAATCATATTATTGTTTTGTGGCGTTGTCGTTGCCGTAGCCGTCGCCGTTTCTTAAACTCCGTAGAAACGATGCCGGATGCGGCAACGACAACGCCAGAAAGCAAGAATATGGTTGGTTGAGGGGGTTGGGACCTAAAGTGCAACTAACCCCATTTTTTTTTTCTTTTTTTTTTTGCGCAAAACAAAAACTTCTAATTTCCATGACACGTTTGGCGAAAAAAAATCTGTGATCAATAAAATCCTAGCCCTTCTACAGTTGTTTAAAGATGAACCACTTTGCCCCAGGACCGAGTATTTGTGGGAGCTGGGACAAGCCTTCCCGTGACGTCATCCAAGGAGTTGCTTTGCCGCGTCTTACAAAGCTTAGGTCAGAGAAGCTCTTTTCGGACAGGTTTCTTTGCTTTATTTTAACGGCGTAGTGTACTTAAAAGCGCTCAAATTCGAACAAACGCGAGATATGGAATCTAACGACCCAGCGGCAAGTTTTGAGGATGATTTCGACATTGAAGTGAAAGACGAAGATGACGAAGACGAACACGCCTTGTATGCTTCATGTTGTGAAAGCTCAGACGACATAATGGCTTATGCTGATGAGCCTTTGGCTGACGAGGAATGCCTAAAGAAATATGAAGCAGAAAACGAGGAAAATAAACGGTTAGAGCAAGAACTTCAGGCCAGACTACTAAGGTACAATTCAGGAGGAGTCTTGATAAGTTTCCGAAAATCATTTCGCGGGAGTACTGTCTACTGTAAACCGCAGTGTTTCTTTCGTCAGAAAGATTGACCGTCTGTATGAGAGTATTACAATCTTATTCGTTGTACATTAGAAGCAGTATGTTTGCCTGATTCTCTGTAGTTGTATTATAGGTGTTCACCGTTCTCCTTGTTCTTTCTGACAACGGAGGAGAACGGTCAATCTGCCCGAACTCAGGGTCGTTTGTCTGAATTGTTGTGAAGACACGCGGCTCAAGGTCCTCTGCCATAAACCTTGGTGAAGATTGCTTTTCTTGCCCGGGTAGAGCAGTGAACATCCGACAGGAATCCTCTCTTCTAAAATTTAGGGAGCAGATCTTAGAATGCTTCGTTGGTTTCCAATGGGCTCGTCTGCGAAGTACAAAGTCGATCCATTTCTTCCTTCTTCTGCGGCATTTCTTACGATCGTCTCCAAAAACTGGAATTTTATGCAGGCCAATTCCATTTTCGGGGTCTGCTTTATTGTTACAGCCGTACGCCACATAGCGGTCAGGAATAACCAAAAGTTTCTTCTCAAATCGATGATTTTCGTGGCCTACGATTCTATACTTTCTCCGGCATCACGCGAATGTTGATGTCCTCCGATGACGTCACAGTACAACTAGGACCCATTCTCCCTAGTGCCCAGCCGTGGCCGAAAAAAGCGTGAAATTTGAAAACTTTGGCAAGCTAGTAAAAGTGAACAAAAAAGCTAGGACAAAATTTTTCTCGCAGAAATGCTTAGACGAATAGCGAGATTACTTTTAGCAAATTAAAAAAAAATGGGGTTAGTTGCCCTTTAAATACGGAAAAACAATGTTTGCTAGGGAAGCCTTTTAGTCAAAGAGCCCTACAAAAAGGTTGCATGGATGGTTCTATGAAGTATCTTTTTGCAATGGCAATCTTACATCAATTCAATTAGAAGGCGCATGCGCAATTAGTCCCAGTCCTCTGCGGTGCGTTTCAGTGAAAAACATGTAAAAACTCTCAGGAAATGAAAGGAGAGGCGGTTTTTTCACCAGATGGTAACGGTCCCATTATTTTACGTCAACTGGAGCATGGAATTTCTATTTGGAGAAAAAAATAAAACTGATATTTTGAAAAGTGTATCAAAGGCGGGCCATATGACGTCATATTTTTTTTTGAGAAACAGATATATTTTATATCCATGCTACAGATTTTGTGTTAGAATGTTCTGACTCATCCTGTTAAAAATTTGTGAAAAACATAGTTAACTCGCTGAGTTTTAAGCATTTTCTGTTTTGGTCACGTGCTTTACCAAAAATGGTTGAGAGTCGAACCAGACAAAGAAATGTTAAATGGAATACACTTGGCAAAAAACGGTAACTGTAGAGTTAAAAGGATTCGAGAAATGATTATTTGAAGGGGCCCATACCAACAGTTTGCTAGTTAACAGCCACCCCCCTCCCCCCCCCCCCCCCCTTCCTTAAAAGGAAAAAAATTCGTGCTGCACGTGCGGCACGTATTTTGAAAGTTTCTTTACGGTATTCTGCAAAACAACGAGTTGGAAGAACCACATTTAAGGTTTTGACGACTACGAAAGCATATAACAGTGAATCGTTCATTCAATCTTTACTTTAAAACCGCTCGTACCAACCCAGTATACGATATTACTTCACCATTGAATGTCAAGGATATCATGCATACGCAGGACAAGAAATTATTTGGTAAAGCTAGGGCTCTAACCTATCATCCGTTAAATGAAATTCTGCCGAAGCCTAAACCCCAGCAATATAATTTACGTCGCATGGTTTGCCTCCGCCCAAAGATTAACCCCGAACGTTTCAAGAACACATTTGTAAATAGACTCATTTTGAACACAATCCGTTATAATTACATAATTCACTTTTAGCTACAGTATATTATTGTAAACTCACTACGCATTTCTCGTTTATGTAACATAGGATATGTATTTTTTTTATCTTATGGTTTATTAAAGACATCATCATCAAGACATCATCATCATCATCTTATATTGTAAAACGTGAACAAGATGGAATGGAATAATCGCTGAGTTCTTAAGATAGCGTCAAGTTGCATTTTTAGGTGAGTCAGGCATTTTGGATCCCTTATAGTCTTCGTGGTTTCCTTTAAAAGCTCTCCGATACTGGAGCTTCCTACCGAAGAAGCGGAGACAGCAGCAAGAAAGTAATTTCAAAATCCAAATTTGCGCAATCTTAACCATTTGACCCCTGAATCGCCCCCATTGACGAGTAAAATTTTCTGGGGTTGGACAGAGTAAAATCTATTAAGTGTCATTCTCAGGATTCAATGGGTTTTAATCACTGCGTAAAAAATTCAGATGTTTTTGATATGACAAAAATGCGCCGGTTATCCGGCACGTAGGGATGAAACTGGTGTGCATTCTCACTTGCTGACATTTTCCATAAACTATCGCGTCGTTGTTTTGTAGGGGACAGCAAAGGTCTAAATTTATTCTCATAGATTTCTTCGTTGGCTCGTTGGTTATATCAGGATGGTACCCTTGACCTGATAATAATCTTCATTCTCAGTACCTTTCTGCCTTATAGCGCATTGAAATTGAGAGGTGTATTTACATACTGATCAATCCTGGGAGTCACAGGGTTGAATAAGCAGATTTTGGCCTTTTTCCATTTGACGTCATCGTTTTTCAAGTTCCGTTACAGCTGCTACAGAAAATGACGAAAAATCAGAAATTTACCAATGTCGTTCCTTTTAATCATTTCCCTTTATGTTCTTGTTTTTATTTTCTGTTGTTATCATCGTTTCTTGCATGAAGGCTGCTTTTGGGGCCAGACTGTCCGCGGTACCCGCAATGAATCAACTTTGTTGTCTATGCATGAAGGTCCCTTCATTTTTCCCAGTACACTGTAGTACTCTGGCCGCAGACCTCGAGGAGTTGCTTGTGAGAAGGGCCAGCTAGTTAAGTCGTGTTTTAGTAGTTAAGACAAGCGGTATAAAACTTAACCTATCACTAACTTGAATCGGCTAATCATAAAACTGGGTTGCTGGCCTCCCACACTCGTTTTCTACGTATGGTCTTTGGCCAAGTCAGACGTAAGAAAACCACACACCCAGTCTCTCGCAAATGATTCATGGTGGTCCGTATATTTCATGAGATAATTTCAAAGACTATCCGACTCAAACTGTCTTCAAAATGACGGTTAAAAATGCGACTGGGTTACGTCTATGAATGTGAACCTTGAAAAATTGTTGTTGTTCACTTTAGTATCTTTACCGGGATCTCGGTAGTAGGCGAGCTGGTATTTTTGCCATATGAACACTTCATCCCGGTTACGGGGAAGGAAAATAATACAATGCATTTTCGTGACAGAACGGACATAACCGAGTTTTCACTCCTCTTTTCCTTGATAATGAAGCTTGGAATAATGTCATTTAACGTAAATTCAAAAGAAATTTGAGGTTGCTTAAACACTGAAAGAAAATCGAGAAATTCTCGCCAGGCTTGTTCGTTAGATTCACGCCTGAATTGTCGCGTCACCAATTTTTCAAATTTTCACCTCGGAAAGCGGGCTGAAAGTCGCCATATGAAGAAAAAACAATTTCATCTCGGTAGCCGGGATCATTTGAAGAGCCCCTAAATAATGCCATCTCAGCCGGTGATAATCTGGAATTATGCTCTCCCTCTGTATTCTCTAATTCCTCCGATTTACACCCTGACGCTGTGAAAAGACTGTTGGCCGCTTTTTTACAAATGCATTATCCTCCCAGACGAATTGTGCGTCCCTCGGGTTATTCGATTAGTGTAAAGACGGAACAAACTATAGAAGACTCATAATCCGTCTGGGACGAACTCGGGCAAACATTTCTTTCTGCGTCCATAAGACGAGCACAAGACGCATTATATCGGTCTGGATGATTAATCTTCCACTGTGGGCCGACGCACAAGACGTACAACGAAGGATATCTCGTCTAAACGGATATTGCGTCCTGTGCCTGTCTTTATACCAGGGACGCATATAAACTAGACGAACAGCAAATGTTTGCCAAAGTAATGCGTCTCTAGTATAAAACCGCCAATGGCGGGATACTTGTATGCCTAATGATTGTAAAAGAAAAAAGAAATTCTCACGTCTATTCAGGCACAATTTCCAGCCGCATTTAGCGCCCACGTTCGTTCACAAAAACAGGATCACAAAACGGCTGAATGCCTAGGCAAAATAAACCCGGGTTTGTTATAATTGATTTCAAACTGCGTGGATTTTTCGCTTAAGTGCGTTATCTTAAGGGGATTCCTCAGTATTGCACTGCGCATCTGGTACTGCGCATATGGTGTGTCAATTGGTCAAATTTGCGAAATTGTAAATATGGTGTAAATCGATCATACACGCTAAAACAATTCTCAATACACGTGATGAGTTGTGAATGATTCATAATTCGTTTCGAATTAATAAGCACGCGCATTCCGAGAACATGGCAAATTTTGTTGTTTCGATCAACGATAATCGAGATAGACAGGTACGATGGTGTTTTACTCTTAAGTGAGCACGGTGAGCTATATCTTTTATTGCATAATTTTGATATACAAATTATCCCCTTTCAATACAAAAAAAATTATCGGAAGGAAAAAAAGATGTAGCAAAAAACGTACACAAAGCCCCTCACCCTAGGATAGTCCGATGCTCAATCAACTGAGCCAATATAGGAGCAGTTTCAGAGTAAGAATAGACCCAACCGGTCAGCGGTCGATATGGTTGATTAAGGAGAAACTATTGATAGTTTACCGTCAGCTGAAGTACTCACGTCCTGTACACAACTTCAGTCACTACAAGTGCCAAGCTACTCGGGTTCATACTTCATAACAGTTTAATATGGAACGATCACGTTGAGGAGTTAGTTAAGAAAGCTCGTAGGAAGCTGTATTTCCAAGTTCAGTTAATTAAAGCATGCTACTGCACATACATTAGATCATCGCTGGACTACGCATATCCCGTGCATGTGTTTCATTGTTCTTTGCCAAAGTATTTACAAGCAGATCTAGTAAGGTTCAAAAACGAGCTCTAGGCTACATATTTCCTGGTAAATCTTGTGCCGAGGCACTTGGTAATGCAGGAATAACGGGGTGCTTTCCATTATGCCAAAGATTCCGGAAATTTCGGTCGGAAATCAAATGGAAAGGTCCGTTTCGGTTTCTTCCGACCGGAATATTCGGGATCACCTCTGGAGGTGGTCCACTTATTTTGGTTGGAATATTCCGACCGAAATTCGCCGTTCCATTTTTGACAAACCGGTTCTTTGCCCTAATTAGGGAATTCGGACAAGGAATAAAAAGTGGCAAGAGCCATTCCTATTGGTTGGCCCGGTTTAATCGGAAAATGTTGTTCCATTTTCCTTGGTATTCCCACTTATCTCTGACCGGTCGGTTTGGCATAATGGAAAGCACCCACGGTTTCCGTTCGTGATCACCAGGAGACAATCACGAAACAGCTTTTCGACTCTACAGCTGCTGTTTTGAGAAAGGTTGTCAAAAAGAGGCGTAAGAGCGTTCACGACAATGCCAAAAGGTAGTATGGGACAGTATCAGGGTTGCTACTCATCAATAACAAAAAAGATTCCCTGACTTTTCCCTCAGGCTGACCGGTACACAGTTTTCGCTGACCTTTAATTAGGTGAATAGTTACATTTGTTTAAGCTTCTTTTGAAGACCATCAATATCTTTAATCTTCGTTTTCGATTTCTTTGTGCTTTTCACAGGATTTTGTGCGCAAAATCTTGTGAACTGTTTACCAAAACTTAAATTCCCTGACTCCTCACTACTTTGACAATATTTTAAGAGTTTCCCTGACTTTTTACAAAATTCCCTGGCTTTCCCTGACCTTTGAAAAAATTTTGTTTTTCCCTGATTTTTCCCTGACCATGACAACCCTGAGTATTAAATATGAAGTGAACGATGCCATGACCGTACAGAGAAGACCTACAATGGCGAGCCAAAACACGTTCAAAAACAAAAGGGTTCAAAAACGATGGCTCTGCACGTGGGCCACGATTTTTGGTACATTTCTGAAACTTTCTATGCGAAACATGACATAAAATAAGCAAGGTTAAAGTAGTCAGAATCCGGATTTCTCTGTAAATCCAAACCCTTTAAAATTTGTTTACTAATTCATTTGCCTGGATCATTTGACTGAAATTTAAAACTCACTCATATCTGAATGTAAGTAATACAGCATGAGCATGGATGTCTAGGAGACTTTTTCGATAGCATTGCGGTCTTGTTTTCGTTGACTCAAACTCACAGTTTACCATAATTAGGAACCTTAAGCAAGGACGACGACGACGGCTACCAGAAGGTTGTCTAAAAATATTATTTCCCTTTATTGCAATAAATTTGCGATTATTCCATGTCTCTACTCGGCTTGGAAAGTGTGAATACACAATCCAAGAATAAGAGGGAAGAGAAAATTGAAAATTCATCGTCAGGTGCTCCTGTCTTCCATATGACTTCAAATTTGATCATTTCACCTCATAGTCAAGACGAGAACGGCAAAGAAATGTATCAAAATGTAAAACACACGTGCAGGGCGTGCAGAACTATTGTTTTTTAAACCAATTGTTTTGTGGCGTTCTCGTAGGCGTCGTCGTCGTCATCGTCCTTGCTTAAGGTCCATAATGCCTTTAGGCATCGTCGCGTACGCTTTTATGCTTCTTTTGGACAACCTTTCTCGAAACAGCTGTATGTAGAAGAACGAGAATAACACGCTTCATAATCTGCTGCCGAATACATGTAGCCAACCATACCATTTAAGAAGACGAAGGAAATTCACACTTCCGTTTCCTATAACTAAGGGATTCGCAGGTAAGGTAAAGGTGAAGTCTGCTACGAGCCTAGAAGGCCCATCGGGCCGGCGCCTACCTCCAATTGCTGTAGCATGAAGCGACTTGGAGTATTTCCACACCCCCCTGGATGGGATGCCAGTCCATCGCAGGGTTACCCCGAGCATAAATTCGCCGGTACCCATTTATACACCTGGGTGGAGAGAGGCACCGTGAGAGTAAAGTGTCTTGCTCAAGAACACAACACAATCTCCCCGGCCATGACCCGAACCCTGATCACTCTATCCGGAGTCGAGCGCACTAACCATAAGGGCATTGCGCGTCCCACACAATTAATGGATTAGCAGAGTCCTTTATTATCAAAAGGTTAACCCTGGCTTAAAATCATATTAATTAAAATTAAAATTATTTCATATTTCATATTTAGAAACATTTAGGTGGCCTATGAATTTTTCAGAATCAATTCAATTTTAAATTTGACGGAATTATGGTTATTATTCTTCTGTAAGAGTTACGCAATTCAGTAATTTTTAAACTTCGATGTAACTTTATAAACCAGTCTTTGTTTGTTTGTTTATGTTCTCTTGCTTTAATTGAGAGTTACGGTAAACGCGAAGGGCCAAAGTGACCACGTGACCATGATTTTCTGGCATTTTTCGCATTCATCGAAACCCGTGAAATTTGACAGGAAAGGATTTTCTTTTTATATAGCATCTTTTTCTACAAACGAGGTTTAAATAGGTTTTGTTTTTGTTCTTTTTTTTAACTAAATACACGAGAATAACAGTCCAATACCGAGTTACCCTTGGGTCACGCGAAGCTGAAGTCACTTGCTTCACTCCATTTTACGTGAAACTTGAAACGGCAAGCCGACGTTTACTGTTTCACGTAAACGTGATGCTAAATCTCTCTAATGTCGGCTATTTTACGTTGTCCCGAGGACGATCCAGAACAGCAAAAAAAAAAAAAAAACACCAAAATTTCAAAGCATGTGCACGGCGTGGATAGCCATATTTTCTGCTCATTAAATGTGTTCGACCTCGCTGACAATAGAACGTCGTCGTTAAACGTGAATTCGCGTTCTTGTAATCGCTTCGCGATTATTCTAAGCATTTTAACGTGACAAAGGTGTGGCAAACCCTAAAGAAAGAAACCAGTATGAACAGCGCGCAATTTAGGGGAGGAAATGAAAATTTACCCTCAAGCGTTGACGTTCTCCATAAAACCTCAACTTTGGTCATTTCACGTCGTTGCTTTGCTAACGACGGCAAAGAAATACACAAAAGTGAAAAGAATGCACGTGCAAAGCGTGCAAAGCTATTGGTTTTGCTCAGACAGAGCTGAAAAACGACTGCGCAAGTCACTGATCCGCGGCACGAAACGCAGGCTCAAGGGCGCGCTCATTCAAAAAGACTATTTGTTCGCCGGAAAATGACAGCCGTTGATTAAATCAAAAAAATAAGGTCGCTGTTTGAAAGATAAGGATTTTGTCACAATTTTTGACGAGTTTTGATGTTTTTCCAAAAATTGAAGTGGTGTACAATTGTGTAAAAATTGTTTTCGCGCGGTAAATGCACCTTTCGTGTGACTATACGGTGAATGGAGGTAACGAGCGCTGCAATGCTTACTTTTTTGACAGTGTTGGCTTTTGTCGCAAGTTTCTCGAACGGTTTTTGCAAGTTGTTGGTTTTCTGGGAGGACCAGAAATTCCCTTAAACCCTGTTTTGTCGATGTTCGGCCGGTGGAATTGGTGAGAGCTTCGAACTTATCGGTGGAGACTAGTTCGCCGAGTGGTTGCGATACAGGACAATGCCTCTTTGTCTGTGTTGGTAAAGAGACATTGAAAAACCTTATGACGTTCCAGATACTCTCTATAATACTCTGAACAACAAAGGAAGACAACTGGTGAATTATAGACCGGGTGGTGAATGGTGACACGCTTACA
>OX421446.1:51535979-51545979 GCA_949126865.1 Montipora capitata
CATCAAAGGAGGACCTTATGACGTAAAATTAAATCCACGCTACAGATTTCGTGTTAGAATGTTCTCATACTGTTGCGTTAAAAATTTGTGAAAAACAGTTAACTCGCTGAGTTTTTAGGCATTTTCTGTTTTGGTCACGTAATTTACCAAATATGGTTGAGATTCGAATCAGACAAACAAATGTTAAGTAGAACACACTTGGCGAAAAAAGGTAACTGTAGAGTTAAAGAGACTCGAGAAATGATTATTTGAAGGAGTCCATAGCAACAGTTCGGTAGTTAAGAGCCATCCCTCCCCCTCAATAATCGTGCTGCACGTGCGGCACGCCTTTTAAACGTTTCTTTACGGTATTCTCCAAAACAACGAGTTACCTGAGAACCACACTTAAGGTTTTGACAACTACGGGAGCATATAACAGTTAATCGTTCATTTTCAGTCTTTACTTCAAAACCGCTCGTACCAACCCAGTTATATAATACGATAATACTTCACCCACATTTTAAGACGTGAACAAGATGGAATAATCGCTCAATTCTTAAGATAGCGCCAAATTGCATTTTGAAGCGAATCAGACGTTTTCGTTCCTGTTTAGTCTTCGTGGTTTCTTTTAAAATCTCTCCGATAATGGAGCTTCCTACCAAAGAAACGGAGACAGCAACAAGAATGTCATCTTAAAATACAAATTTGCGCAATTTTAACCAATTGACCAACCGTCCCCATTGAAGAGTAAAATTTTCTGGCGTTAGACAGACTAAAATCTATTAAGTTTCACTCCGAGGAGTCAATGGATTGTAATCACTGCGTAAAAAATTGAGATCTTTTTGGTACGACAAAAAATGTGCCGGTTATCCGGCATGCAGAAAAGAAACTGGTGTGACAAGCGCTCGAATTTGGAGAAAACATGAACAAATGTGTTCTTGTATTCTTACCTGCTGACATTTTCCATAAACTATCGCGTCGTTGTTTTGCAGGGGACAGCAAAGAAACGAAGTAAAATGGAAAAACCTGTTTGACTCCCATGATCCAGAAATTTATTTTCCTCACTACTTTCATAGATTTCGTCGTTAGCAGGTCATGAGAATTTGGTGTAATATTTATCAGGATGGTACCCTTGCCTGACAATAACCTTCGTTCTCAGTACTTGCTTACCTGACAGTGTATTGAAATTGAGAGGTGAATTTACATACTGATCAATCCTGGGAGTCACAGGGTTGAATAAGCAGATTTTGGCCTTTTTCCCTTTGACGTCATCGTTTCTCAAGTTCTGTTACAGCTGCTACAGAAAATGGCCAAAGATTAGAAATTCGTCAATGTCGTTCCTTTTTAATCATTTGCCTTTATGTGCTTGCTTTTATTTCTGCTATTTTATCATCGTTTCTTGCATGAGGCCTGCTTTTGGGGCCAGACTGTCCGTGGTACCAGCAAGGAATCACCTTTGGTGTCTGTGAATGAACGTCCCCTCATAGTACCTGCTACGCTCCAATACTGTGACCTCCGACATCGAGGAGTTGCATGTGAGAAGGGTCAGCCAGTTAAGTCGTCTTTTAGTAGTTAAGACAGCCAGTGTAAAACTTAACCTATCACTGAGTTGAATGGACCAATCAGAAAACTGAGTTGCTGGACTTTCCACTTTCGCTTCCCGCGAATGTGCTTTGGCCAAGTCAGACGTAATAAAACCACGCACTTTGGCTTTTTCCAGGGTGAAGTCTTTTGTCTTAAACATCCGCACTCGAGTATGCCGACCGAGATCTTAACTCATTCTCTCAGATATGATTCATGATGGTCCGTATAATTCATGAGAAAATTTCTAAGACTATCCGACTCAAACTGTCTTCAAAATTACGGTTAAAAATTGGCGAATTTCAGAGACATTGAATGCGACTGGACCTCGTCTGTGGAAGTAAACCTCGAAAGATTTTTGTTGTTCTCTTTAGTGCTTTACCTATACAGAAAACAAACATATGTGTCTTTATATCAAAACTGTTTTGCAATAAAGAGTGACATTCTTAGAAAAAGAAAGGCCGATCGGATGACGTTGACTCTAGCCTGTTCCAGGCTCTCAGATGGTGGACGCGAGGGAACCAGAACGAGCAAAACACTATCTGAGAGCCTGGAACACACAAACCCGTGTCTTTCAACAACTCGTCCGGGACTCAAATGGTTAGCGTTTAAGTTCACTTTGTGTAAGTTGTGTGGCTCCCTAAAGGCGACGTTTTTCGGAGAAATGGTGAAATGTGTTATTCGCTGGTGTATCAGTTTTCTTGTGTTAGAAATAAAATACTAGCGATACAAATAAAACTAATCAAAGTGATGATTGCAGAAACAAAAAAACTTGCCGACACAGCTAATGAAATCTCTCTTTTTGTTTCTTTCAGTCTCACAGTCTTGGTATCAAGTCGTGTGCGTTCTCCAAGGAGGAAGACAGTTCAGTGAGCATTTACAACAGGTGAGAGAAAACAAGGTTCATTCGATACGTCATCATGCAAGACCGTGTCTTTTCCCTAAAACGATGCAAAACAAGACAGTGTGTCAAAAAAACATGAGATGTTTTTCAAAGTGCCACGCAACGCACATTGAAGCTATTAAGGTGTTTATGTACCCAGGACACAGACAAGCAATTAAACCAATCAGAACGCGTCGCAGGTACATGAGGCCGGTGCCATAAGGAAACGGCAAAACGCGTGCGAGCTTTTGATTGGTCATCAAGCTGGCGACACATTTTCGTCTACCAATCACTGAGCTTAGCCGACGAAAAACTCCGTCAAGGGCGAAATGTCTCTCAAAAGTTGAAAGAATAACTTTATGGTTTATAAGCTTGCAAATCTATAGCCTGCGCACAGACTCTCTCTTCTCGGCCCAATCCAGTCTCTATCTTTTTGCTGGCCACTGCAAAGAGAGATAGCAACGCCAAAACTGAGGTGTCTTCCGGCGGAAATACTGGGTAATCGTAATCGAAGCCACCATGCAAACGATTTCCATTTACCAAGGGATGCGATAAACGGAAAAGACAAGTGGTCCTCGCACTTATCTGGACAATTTAAGCAACTGTCTCTTTTTGACACCTGAAAATTTCAGGTGGCTCCAACGGGATCCGAACCTATGACCTCTGCGATGCCGGTACAGTGTTCTACCAACTGAGATATGACTGAGGCCACTCAGTTGAAAGCCACCTGAATTTTCCAGGTTTCTATAAGAAGACAATTGCTTAAATTGTCCAGATCGGTGTGAGGATCACTTCTCTCTTTCGTCTTTAACCCGCACTTCAAATATGCATTCATTTCAGATAAGATAAAGATACTTGGAGACTAAGGGCTAGATAGTGGGGTAAGGGTGTCTACTATAAGAGACAATTGCTTAAATTGTCCAGATAAGTGTGAGGATCACTTCTCTCTTTCGTCTTTAACCCGCACTTCAAATATGCATATGTGTAAACTTAATGGGGTTGGTTTTTTAAGATGTTTTACAAACTTCTCAGTTCAAAGTGAATGCATGTTTCTGAAGTTCTTTTCCTTTACTTGCATAAAAATAGAGCAGAATTATCTTCTCTTCCTGATCTACTTGAATAATGCGGACCTACGTGGAAACAGCCAGGGATTATACTTAAAAAAAACCACACTCCGGAAGATGAGCATGACGGCAATGAAGAGACAGAAAACACTGACCAAAGAAAGATAAAGCCTGCTTGAAACTTCGTTGCTATGCTCGAAGAAGTGATTTTTTTACAAAAGCCTTTCACCGATCGATCCTGTCTTGGGTTCCAGTCCTTCCGCGACAGGTCACGCAAAAATCGTGACAAACGAAATTTTCTAAGAGCTTCGCAACATCACATCGATTTTATTCGTTTAGATAATCGGTGACCTCTATTTTTTTAAGACATAAATCACTTGCTCTTCTTACAATCTACAAAATATGATGAAATGAAAAAAAATCAGAATGTAGGAAGTTATGTTTTGAAAAATTTTTCTTCCCTTGTGTCCTCAGTTCCGGAAGTGGTTACAACGGGTAGCGCATGCAAAAACGCTCGTTGAGGGTTACCTCTACTGTTTACGACATCCCTAGCGGCATGCAATTATCTAAAAAACCCACTTCTATATTTCTATGCACACAAACCTTCACTCTAACATATTATTGTCATGATCTTCGACGGATGAGTATAGATGAGGCTACATCTCGTTATGATGACCCATCTTTCGAAATTGGGGCATTTTTCCCTTGCCTTTTCTCCGAACCAAAATCGGTGACCCCCCAAGTCTTTTAATTTTTGGAATAAACAATTTATGGCCTAAACTTCAGGCGAGAAATGATTTCTCAATCTCAATGATACAAATCTCAATTTCGTCCTTAAATTGTCCAGATAAGTGACAGGATCACACCAGTCTCTCTTTCGTCTTTAACCCGCACTTTAAATATGCATTCATTCCTGATACGATAAAAATACTCGCAGACCTAGGGGTAGATATTTGGCAAAGGGTGTCTACTATACATACATACATGAAGTCGGAGACCCAGGGGTAGATACTGGGGAAAGGGCTGAGTTTTTGCCTCCCACGAATGATCAGCATATAAATTCACCTCATAATCTCAATAAAAGGTCTGTCAGACAGATATTGACAAGAATTTAATTATCAGCATGTGGGTTTGATTTAACACCAAATTCTTATGACTACCCAACAAAGAAATCCAAGGTACTAGTTAGGAGAATGAACGTTTCGATCTTGGGAATAAAAGGGTTAACAAAGGAAATAAGATAAGATAAGAACACGTTTTAGTTTTCGTCCTTTAAAAGGTTGTCCTTGCCCTGACAAGCTAACCGTGGGGGTGAACGTTTCGGTACCCTTGCGGTAAATGACGGTATGAGCTTTGAACTCGAGTTGAAAGAGGTTTACGGCCATCCTCAGTTAAGAGCATATCAGGACTCTATTAAACTCGCTGCTCCTGATAAGTAGAATAAACCGATCAAACTCTCTTGTTAAATTGATTTAATTCGTAAACAAAATACTATATTTACACAAAGCAAAGTAAATAATCGAGAAACTTCGTTCTAAAAAAAATGTTTCGCCTTGAAAACACAGTTATGTATAGATATCGCTTATATACAGTAAAAAAATTCATTTAAGCGTACAATTCAATAAATTATTTTACAATGATTGTAAAATTCTTGCGCGCTCATTGGCTAATTTTTATTGCTAATAGGCGGACAGACACAAAAATTTATAATTTATGCGATATTGGTCGCGTCAGACTCGCATTTTTGTCACGCGTTTCTCTCGTGTTTTGACTTCATTTTCACCCCTCCACCTTTTTGTTACTGTAAAAATCAAATTGATGTCAGTTTTCCATGCGTCAGTCCTGTTATTGACAATGAATTTCGTAATAACATTGTCAAAGTAGTCTGCGGATCCAATCGGCTATCGCTTCGTGGATCCACAGCTACTTTGACAATGATATGACGAAATTCATGATCAATAACAGGACAGACGCATGAAAAACTGACACCAATTTGTTAACTTTATAAGGATGTTGTCAGATTTGCTGAACCTGAATGTGAAAAGCTGCAACAATCTTTGCACCTTAAGACACCTATATATAAAGAAATAAATGAAAGCACCGAACTGAAACTCATTTGTTATCCTGCTCTCATATATTCAAAAGCACAGTGCTCCAAAGAAAAGTAGAATTTTCACCAAAAGAGGTAGTTCCACAAACAGTATTTCAGAACTGATTTAGATATCATCACAGTAACTTGTAAATAGCTTTCACGTACAGACACATTCTTAATTTGTATGAAAAATCATGAACAAGCTACTTTAAAGTACCTCAAGTAACTGAGTAAACGACACTACGGGGTCACACAGTAATAAAATGGTTCCCACATTCGCTTGTCGAGTTTGTTTTGTCGAACCCAATTAAATACTTCAGGGGTTTAAAATCGCATTTGCATGATTATGTAAAATTCACATTTAAATCAGCATGTCTAATTTACGGAACCTGCGGAACCTACGGAACCACCGCTAATGTGCGTAATACAAAAATTACTTGACCATGGTTTAAAATCTCCTAAGGGTATAGATTAATTCACAAAAATATACGTTTCTTTCGCGGCATGTCTAATTCACGCCTTATAACTGGTTCCGTGGGTTCCGTGAATTAGACATGCCGCATTTAAATGATATGGAAAGACTTGCAACAAAACATCTCAATTGGGTACAACACAGCACTGTTAGCTGATTTGGTCTATTGAAATAAAGAGACAAAGAATGGGGTGCAACGAAATTGGCAATTTTGGCACTTCACCGGGCTTGAATTGTGTGTGAAATTGAAGTAGATTCAAAAAAGCAACTGACTGAAGTCTTATCATGTATGCGGAAATCTTGAGAAGCACACTTTCCTCTCTATTTTATGTCAAATAACTTTCAGCGGTAGTATGACCAGAAAATCAATTATTTTTCTTTGGACTTCAAAACTGCGTTAACTAAACACGAAGTTTTAAGCCATGGTTTCAAAAAGACACTTGTTTTATTTTAACTGACATTTTCCAATTTAATGGTCTGCCATTACTAACTTTGAAATCTTGAGAGAGCTGGATCGAGGGGAAAATGACTTCACAAGTTACAATGCGTGTGCACGTGGCTGAATTAATATGCAGCAGGGGAGTGTCTGGCTTTCAGACTTTTTAACTCGTGTTTTGCGTACATAACAAGCTGCATTAACACGCTGAAATTTTAAACTAGAGAGTAAATGACGTCAGCTACCCTAGATCCAACCCTCTGATGTACAATCGGTCACTTTTAGCTGTGAGTAATGGCGGACAGCAAAAGCTAAAAATTTTGCCAGTCAGGTGCTCAGCAAACACAATATCAAAATCCGAAGAAAAAAGAATGCAACCCTTTCTTCTCTGTGATACATTAACAAAAAGTGGCGACTTTTAACCTTTCCGTGCAAGGGGTGGGGAGCTGAAGTAAGATAGTCGTGAAGATTACAAAAAAAAAAACAAAAAAAAAAAAGACACCAACACCATGAATTCAAAAAGACAATATCTTGGATTATAAGATCCTTTCATATAAAAGACTGAGCATGGAATAAGTTTCCTTGGGGTCGACGTAAACACTGAAACCTTTGGAACGAAGATCACGCTCATCGCTGATCAAGTTCAATGCGAGAGTCTAAACTAAGGGGAGGAGCACCAATGGTGTTCAAACGCAAATCCAAAGAAGTAAGGGAGGTGTTTACTGCGAGGGCATGGGAAATTGAAGTAGCACCCTCAGCACCAATGAAGTTGCCAGACAAATCAAAAGTAGCAACGGAGGAGTTTACTCCGAGGGCCTTGGAAAGCGAAGTGGCACCCTCATCACGAATGTAGTTCCGAGACAAAGTCAAAGTAGCAAGGGAGGTGTTTACTGCGAGGGACTGGGAAAGTGAAGTAGCACCCTCATCACCAATGGAGTTGCCAGACAAATCCAAAGTAGTAAGGGAGGTGTTTACTGCGAGGGCCTGAGAAAGTGAAGAAGCACCCTCAGCGCCAATGAAGTTGCCAGACAAATCCAAAGTAGTAAGGGAGGTGTTTGCTGTGAGGGCCTTGCAAAGCGAAGTGGCACCCTCATCACGAATGTAGTTCCGAGACAACGTCAAAGTAGTAAGGAAGGTGTTAACTGCGAGGGACTGGGAAAGTGAAGTAGCACCCTCATCACCAATGGAGTTGTAAGTCAAATCCAAAGTAGTAAGGGAGGTGTTTACTGCGAGGGACTGGGAAAGTGAAGTAGCACCCTCATCACCAATGGCGTTGCCAGACAAATACAAAGAAGTAAGGGAGGTGTTTACTGTGAGGGTGTGGGAAAGTGAAGAGGCACCCTCATCACCAATGAAGTTGTAAGTCAAATCCAAAGCAGTAAGGGAGGTGTTCACTGCGAGGATTTGGGAAAAGGTAGCAATCTGAGTTCGCGATGCCAAGTCAAGTACAATTTCCGACAAATCAAGACTCTTACCAAAGGCATAAACTAACTTAGTATGTAAGTTTTCCGAGCAAGTTTTGCATTCTTCTATGACGTCCAAAGCCAACTCCAGGTACGAGTTCGGATCAGCGGGAGATCTGCGGCCTGTCACACTCGCAAGTGAGGCAACACTAGTTACAATCGATACTGCCGTTTCCTTGGATTGCGATGCTATGATTCCACTCATGAACATGAAAACTTGATTTAGTTCATGAAAATATCTTTCGTCGGTCAGAACTGACTTCTCTTCAATTGCTCCACCAAGGATGGAAAACGCAAGATGTAGGCCGGAAAAGAATTCTTGAAAACTCTTGTGAAAAAAACTGTAACAGAAACAAGGAGTCCTCTTGCTACCGCCAGCCTGGATGGAGAGAAAGCCAAATTTAATGAACAGATTTTCCTTGAATTTCCCTTCGACGTCTTCGAAATGCAGCTCTCCTTTAGAAAGAGATTCTTGCGCCATTCTCCCTAGGGCCATCAATTCCTTCTTGTAAACTACAAGAAGGTCTTTACCACTACTTGGTAAATGCTTCTTCATTTCGTATCGCCTCAAAACGAAGAGAACGATCTCTACGTACAGCTGTGTTCTGTTGTTTGGTAGAACGCCGCCAAAATCTTCGAAAAGGACACAGAGCAGAAGTGTATTTAAAGGGTTTTTTGTTAGTTTTTTTAAAGGCCCTTCAGTGTGCTCATCAGCATCATACGGATGCCACAGTACCTTTATCAGCTTCTCTCCCATTTGGTCTGCGTGTCGAAAATACTTCCTTATAAAACTCTCCGCATCACTTCTCGTAAATCCAACAATCTCCAACAGTGTGTCCGAGTAAGGCCTTACTTTAATTCCTGCTTCGTGACGAGAAGTAAGAACAATGTGACAACCAGGGAGCAGCTGTCTTTGAATAAGACTAAAACACAAAGACATTTTTTGAGGGTCTGCCTCATCTAACCCATCGAGAACTAACAGGACTTTAGAAGGGTTTTCTCGCACGAAACGGAAAAACGTTTCTTTCAACTTTGGGTCAATTTCTTCCGGCAGAATTTGATTGTCAATAGCTTCCCAGATGCTAGAATCAATTTCACGACATCTGAGGAGCAGGAGCACCTCTACTTTTGGGAAAGACTCGTCCCATTCGCAGTCTTGTTTAGTTGCCCAATCATATGCCAGCTTTTGACAGTAGGTCGTCTTTCCTATGCCAGGTTCACCCTCAATCAGGACAATCCGTGGATGTTGGCACTCTTCGTGTGATGTAAAAATACTTGTCATGTTGGTGATTTCTTTCGTCAGCGTTCCGCGTGTCTTTTCTTTTGCGACTATCCTAAGTCTGGTGAAAATGTTCTCTAGTTGGAAGCTGAACCCTTCACACCAAGGAACTGGAAAAACCACCCCTTCACGCTTTTGGTAAATCTGTGTTATCCATTGTATGATATGACTTTGACACGACGAAATAGCTGCAAAACAAACAAACACCAGAAAAAAAAGAGGGTCAATTTGGAAGTCGATTGACTCAGAGTTACTCGCTTTTTCTAGTTTCCTTTTTTTCAGCACTGAGAGACGATTTTCAATTTTAAAGCAAAAAGCCATCCTTTGCTTCTGGTGGACTATTCTTAGCTTACCGATTTCCTAGCGAATCCGTCCTCAAATTAAGATTCAGTATTCACACGCATAAAGTGTGCGAGTCAAGTTTCGTGAAGAAATTGCGAGAATGTACTGCCGCAAATATATTTGCTGAAAAGCTGGCGAGTCAGAAAATGACTATCACACGCTAAATTTGATCCTGTGAGTTAATTTAGAGGTTTCACTGGTTTGCAAGCCCTCCAAGTATCGCCGCTTTAAAAGTCATTTCTGATACAGAAACAAGCGGAGTTTCTAAATGAACCTGTTGTCCTATTCGCATTTGCTTTCATACAAAAATTCCCAGAAAACGTTTTCTGCCGGCGTGGACGAGTGTTAGGCTTGCGTATCACAGTTGTTAGAGGTAAAAAGTAAAACGGGCACGAGTTAACATAAAACT
>OX421446.1:51548479-51553479 GCA_949126865.1 Montipora capitata
TTGGACTTGTAAAAGTCCCAATGATTGTACCTTTTTGGTCCTTACTGGATTTTCTCCTTAATTTGCCTTGTGCTTCTGATGGCATCCGAGGATCGCAGGAAGCATCTGTCGAAATAAATGAAGGCGAACAATACATGAATCGCTCATAGCTAAGAAAAAAAAAGAAGTAATGTTACACTTTCAATTCGAGCTGACTATCAAGATATGATACTGACTTCGAGCGTTGTAAGGGTTCCTTCTCAGTGAATTACTTTTAAGCTCCTTTTCCCATCAAATTTTGAGCTAGTGAAGCCATCATTCGCAGCTGATGTCTACATGATCGAAAGTTAGGCGATTAACCAACTTTCTAGATTTAGGTTTGAAACGATTTTCATATAAAGGGTTTGAAATACATTGCTAATCCATACCATTAACTGAGTTGATCATCTTTTTGAGAAGATATTTGCACTGCTCAGACCAGCTATATTTCATTCCATAGGAGTCACGCAAAGCCTTAGCCTCAACAAGCCTGGTCTGCCTGTTTTTGTTCCACATGTCCTTGATAGCTGCTGTCCACGCATTGGGATCTTCAGAGTCGATGACGAATGAAGAACCAAATGGTACATTGCCCAGGGCTTGTCCAAATCCCGAATTCTTGCTGACGATCACAGGTAGCCCAGCTGACAGAGCCTCCAGACCTGTCAAACCAAATCCTTCTGTTCTGGAGGGCACAAGTACAAGATCCACCTCACAGAATAACTGCTTCAAGCTTTCTCGGCTTTTGAAATAGCCTCTTACGATAAGGCGATTTTTAGGAATACCGCATTCAAGCAATCGATTTGCGATCTCCTCATGTTTTCCATCGTCCGCTCCGACAAAAACAAGCTGAGTGTCAGGCAATGCCGCAACAGATCTTGCTGCAATGTCAAACCCTTTTAATTCAAAATCTTCAGCATCTCCACGACCGAACACCAGGACACTGAGTTGTTTTCTTTCCTCAGGAACTTGTTGAACACTGACAAATTCATCAAAAACACCAGGAGTGAAGTCAAAAACATCTTGATCTTTTCTACAACTGCGGAGATATTTGCGAAAGGCCTCTGCCAGCTTAGGTCCGATTCCTACAACGAAATTAGCCATCTTGCACAGCTCTACTTCAATATTGTGCTTTTCTTCGCCCCTTGAGATTGGATTCTCGTAACATTTGAACATACTTAGTTCCTCTGGGAGAATGTGTATCACTTGTATCCACTTGCATTTGTGGGAGTTGCGGATAACTTGTGCTTGGCGACCAAGTTTCACGCCATGACCAACAATGACGTCTATTCGCAAATTCTCTGGTGGAAAGCTGAGCCATTCCAGTTCGTCATATCCATGTAGTCGTGTTGCCTCATGAATTGTTATACCATAACCGTGGGCTACTTTCCTTTCCACCACAGAGCATTTTGGCAAAAAGTATGTGATTTGGACTTCTGGGAATTTGGCCAGCTGTATGGCCAACTCTCTGTTGATTGTGGAAAGTCCGCCTTTACTGGATCCCCACTCAGAAGCCAAAATGGTGACCTGAACTTTGCTGGGGCCAATTTCAAGTTGTTGAGATTGCCGCCATGAAGCTGACGCCATAGTTAAGAGTGGTGGTAACGCTGTTCCATGGGTTGGACGAATCTTGAGCCAGAGTTATCCCGTTTCCTTAACACACACACACAAAAGAAATCACCAGTCATTAATTATGGTGCACAAAAATGCGACTCAGTAAAGGAAGGGAGTTGGGAATGTCGAGAAAGACTCAGGGAAAGGCAGTCTCTTAATAACTGGGAAACAAGTAGTTTTACTATTGGCAATAGCTACTTAAATTAACATGATTCGTCTTTTTAGCGCTTTCCGCTAGCTCAATAACGTAACTACTTCATCGATCTACATCTACATCTACATCATGTTCCAGTACTCGGCAAAGTCAAATTTTGACTTGTCGCTGTTTCTGCTTAGGTGGCGTCTTACACCACAAGCCTTTTTGGAGACATCACCGCCAAGCCCGCCACTTCTGCTGGAGAGAACAGAACAGCCACAACACTGGGGACTTTATCCCCTATTAAGCAACCTACGCAAAAAAACCAAAAAAACAAAAACAAACAAACCCAAAAAAAAACAGCTACGCAAAAAAAAAAAAACGAACATCTACACAAAAACAAAAAACAAATCAAAAACAAACGCTTGTGTAAGACAATATGGACAATCATAGGAGAACGAAATTACTACATTTTAGAGATAGGAATGGCGCCTCACTAATTCTTTTTTTAAAGCCATCATCGCGTAGGGTTAATTTTTTTCTTTTTTTTTTTTTTTTGTGGGGGAGGTTTTCAAGAGAATACATGAAAAAGCATTTCAATGCATATGTATCCTTTATACACTTTTACAGGAGTCTTAAAATACGGCCAAGCACAGACGATGCCGTCTAAAATTCGCCTTCAGACTTGTGTTTATGCTCTGATTCTTCCAACTGCCTTCTGAAGATGGCTCAATCCAGCTTCAGTATTATGCAAAGGATGGACTTTACAACACTTTTTTGCGCAACGGCGGGCAATGTTACGGTATCATATGAGACACATTTTTTTTTAAAAAATATATATCTAACAAGAAGATATCATTATTAGAAGATATCATTATTGTAATATATAGTAGGTTTAGCAACGTATAAAAGGTCCGTAAAAGTTCCAATTTAGCCTGCTAATTTAATCGGACTCACCGAGTTCGCTTCTAAGGTAGGTAAAAGCCCGCCTATGAAAGCCTAAAATTTAAGATCCTGTTAGGCTAACCCCCTTTTCATAAGAACCTATTTAGCCTAAGATTTTCAATAGGTTCATCTTCTACAAAAATGAAGGCACAGATGAAAATAGAGAAATTTCATTGTAGGTTTTAGTCAGTCAATAAGATTCAAAGAATGAAGTAAAATGAATGCTAGTGACTTTGGAAACTTAGATTTAGGGCGCGTTGTTTTATTCACAATTTTGGAATGAGAATGGCCAAAATGTAAAATGTGCGCATTCCTATAATTTCGGAATGGACAGAACGCCATTCCATCCATTCTGCTCCCAGGGGCAGAATGAACAAAATGTTGCGAATGAAAATCCAGGATGGCATAGAAAATGAATTATTTGAAGGACTTATGCATCTATTTATTGTGCTTAAAGCACGGAAAATAAATTCAATGATTTGCTCCCAAATTTACCATTTTTGGTACCATTTTTGTGGTCAAACTACAAAGAAATTGCACATTTGCACTTGTATGGTATGTTAGAGAACATGTAAACTGTGAGAAATCTATCAGAAAACATTTGTTTTAAAGATAATTACATATTTATCAATTAAGAGAAAACTCATTACACAATTAATGTAGTCCCTCCATAATCTGGTTGTGATTCTCTTCCCCCTCAGCCCTAGCAGGAAAAATGTTGATAAAACCATTCACTTCCTCTTCAACACCTTCAACAAAGTCTTCATGACGTCTTCATCTTCATGGATAATGCAGAGATTATGTAGTATACATACTGCCATGACAATCAGTGGTACATTTGTGACCTCAACATCTAGCTATTTGAGCCTCCTGAAGCACCCTTTAATGTGTGCAAATGCTCTTTCAATGACCATGCATGTTGAACTGTGATACGTGGTGTATTTCTTTGGAGCTGCAGTCAGATGGCCATTATCCCGAAATGGGGTCATCATAAATTTGGCCTGGCCATAGGGCGAGTCCCCTATGATATAGTTGCCTTGGACATAAGTGTCTGGATTGTCTTCAATTCCTCTCAGTAAATCTGAATTGTCAAACACCCTTGCATTGTGGACACTACCTGGCCAGCCAACATACAGTGTATGCATCTGTGAACAGCATTTTATCATTGCAAAAGGCTTGCAGGATGATCGAATAGAAGGCTTTTCGGTTGATATAATTTTCAGGACATATTTGTGGTGCCTTTGTAGGGATGTGTGAGTCATCTATGGCTCCTGTCACACCAGGAAATCCCCTCATAGCTTTAAAAACGTCCATGACCTCAACAGCTTGCTCTTCTTTCGGCCACCTGATCAATTCTTGGCGATAGTTATTAACTAACACGTTGCACACTGGTAACAAACAATTAAACATGGTCGACTATGCAACATTGAAATGCTCGCCGATTGATCTGTAGAATTCCTGGTTGCCAAGAACCCAGAGGGTGATCAAAAATTACTTGCTGACATCAACCTGGGGACTTCCACCCCTCTCATTGCTATTGCTATTGTTAACTGGAATTAACTATGACTCCTGTCACACCAGGAAATCCCCTCATAGCTTTAAAAACGTCCATGACCTCAACAGCTTGCTCTTCTTTCGGCCACCTGATCAATTCTTGGCGATAGTTATTAACTAACACGTTGCACACTGGTAACAAACAATTAAACATGGTCGACTATGCAACATTGAAATGCTCGCCGATTGATCTGTAGAATTCCTGGTTGCCAAGAACCCAGAGGGTGATCAAAAATTACTTGCTGACATCAACCTGGGGACTTCCACCCCTCTCAATGCTATTGCTATTGTTAACTGGAATTAACTATGACTCCTGTCACACCAGGAAATCCCCTCATAGCTTTAAAAACGTCCATGACCTCAACAGCTTGCTCTTCTTTCGGCCACCTGATCAATTCTTGGCGATAGTTATTAACTAACGCGTTGCACACTGGTAACAAACAATTAAACACGGTCGACTATGCAACATTGAACTGCTCGCCGATTGATTTGTAGGATTTCTGGTTCCCAAGAACCCAGAGGGTGATCAAAAATTACTTGCTGACATCAACCTGGGGACTTCCACCCCTCTTATTGCCTCCAATGAACTCAGGACATCCGGCGAGCATCTCTGTCAGTGTTTCAAATGTACTTCGGGACAGGCGAAAGCTCTCCTTGAAGACTGATAGCGGATATGCGGGACCAACATTGTCTGCACAGCCCGTGATTCGAGGGATGTTTGTCCTCTCCTTTGCAT
>OX421446.1:51558479-51563479 GCA_949126865.1 Montipora capitata
GACTTAGATTAGAGACTCAAATTACTGTTGTCTGAATCGTTGCTGTTTTATTTTTTTATACAGAGAACTGATATATGATGTCATAATTGCGCCTTAGTGCTGTAGCAGTGCGTTAGCACTTTTTGGCAGATGTTGTGCTATGCATTGTAATCATCTGAATAAGAAATTAGAAGTTTTTAATCCCTGTGGATGCGTGAACTATACCTTTGCAAACCCATTCTATGACAGGCAATAACTAAATATTATCTACAATACTATACTATACAACTACTAATAACTCATTTACATATCCAAACCTTTATGCTAATAGTCGCTCTTTCATTTTACCCTATCTGAACTATTTTATCTGTCCTTGGGGTCATAAGCTACTAGTTCTCCAAAAGAAAGCCCTTAGGTTAATGTTCTTCACTAATCCAAGAGCTCAATTCAGTTCCAATATTCTAAGAAACAAAACGGTTGCTGATATCGTTCTTGCTGTTTGAGCAAACGAGCCTTCTAATGTACGACATTTATAATTATCTTGCTCCTAGTAATTTATGTTCAAGAAACTGTCTTTTGTCCATAGTTACCAGACTAGATCTGTTATTAACGAGAATTATTATGTTATGCCCTGATTTGGAACAGCATTCCACTTGCTATCAAAACACTAAAAATAAAAATCAATTTAAAAGCGAACTAAATAATAAACTCCTTGTAATTTTGAAAAAAATAGAGGACGTTTACATACGAATTCTGATATAACAGTACAATTTTCAAAATCCAAGTATTGTATGTTACTCCCAGCACAGGAAGGAAGGGAGAGGGGGGGGGGGGAATCCAAGATTAATCTTTGGAGGGGGTGCACCACTAAGGAATGGCGTAGCTGAGTGGTGACGTTTGTTTGGCTTTGTTTTTTTTTTTTTTTTTGGTTTTTGTTTTTTTTTTTTTGTTTTTTTCACAGAATACCAGTTGTATTAGAAAGCCGCAAGTCATCTCAGAGGGACGGGGAGTGGGTACGCAGTCCCTGCAGCATTGACTACAGTCCGCCTCCCCGTCCCACTCTGGCTGTAAACCATACGACAAACTAGATTGCTTCTAGGTTTCTTCAATGGATAATATTTATGGAACTTCTAAATTTTCTTTTTTCTCTCTAATTGCGGGCAAAAGCTGTGTAAGTTAGAATTTTTACGATCTAATAAAGAATTGTTGTTGTTGTTGTTGTTGTTGTTGTTGTTGTTTTATGAAACTTACCCATTGTTAGGTAGCACTTTTCAAATAGGTAATTCTGAAGTACAAGCTACACTTTGTAAATCTACGATCCGTAATCTTGGTGTTATTATGGATTCCGAGTTTTCTTTCAGTTCTAATGATATTTGTAAGAAGGCCTTTCACGCTATTAGTTTGATAGGTCGCATTCAGAAGTATCCCCCAGATGACACTCTCCACTGCTTAGTCGACGCGCTTGTGCTTTCAAGGCTGCATTACTGCAACAGCTTGCTGTTTGGTCTTCCACAATTTCAAATTGACAAACTGCAACGAGTGCAAAACGTAGCAGCAAGGCTCCTTACTGGTGTTTCACATATCGATCACATAATTCCAGCTCTCATGGAACTGATTGGTTACCCGTTGAAGCCAGGATATAGCTCAAGATGATATTGATGGTTTGGAAGGAGCTTAACTCTTTTCCCTAATGGAGAAACCCCAGAGTACATAAACTCCCTGATAAATGTACGCCGTTGCACTCATACACTTTGTTGAGCTTCCTGCTCTCCTTTAGCTAGCATCACCCATCCCCCCTTCTAGAACTCGTTCGTATGATGGCGACCGGGCCTTTGAATGCACTGCATCTATTCCATGGAACTCCCTAGCTACCTGAACTAATAAAATAATCATCATCTGCTTTTACGTTAAATAGTAACCTTAAGACACTCTTCTAATCTTTCAACGACATTACTACCTTCCATAGGACTATTTTTCAATGTTAGTATTATTTTAGCCCAGTAGTATATACCTTACATGCAAGTTAATTTAGTCCTATTTGATGTTATAGCACATTGAGTGTTAGAAACGCGCATGACAATTATATTTAGTACCTATTTATTATTACCATTATCATTATTAAGGCACGCAGCCACACGAAATTCTTTGAAGTTTATGTTTTAATAAAGACAATACATGTTTCGGATGAGACATCATCCATCGTCAGTTGTACAGTGAGAAGTAAAATGAAAAATAATTTAATATGCAGTAAACAGTATAACAAAGTGAGATATTAACGAGAACAATTAAGGATGAAGGTGTGAACCAAAGTATGAAAGGGTTAAATTATTATTACAGTCGAGCATAGATTATCCGGATACTTAAATTATCCGGACTTACTTTTCTGGTCCCAGTTTTCATGCATATCAATTAGTCATATTTTACGATCTGCAGCAAAACATTTTTCCTTCAAATTATGAGATGAAAGTCCGGTTCCAACTGAACTTTTTCGCTTCTAAACACAAATCTGTACGCGTTTCGTGCTCAACCGCGCCATAACTAATACAGTGCATTTAACTGAGCTCTGATTAGCTCAGATTTGCTCCGTTGCTAAGGGAAATTCCACGGTCCATTAGCTGTTACACTACCATTATGTTTGAACGTGGAGATTAATCTGTTGATACCTCCTATATAGTGCTTTTTTGCATCCATAGGCTATCGCCTTGATAGAAGATGACATATTACGAAACATTACATGTACTTCTGCGGTATTGGAGAAGTGCTCTTAAATTGGATTATGGCATTTTAACACAGCAAGTTAATCAAGTTCTTCTGAAATAGAAATAGTAGTCAAAGACAGCATGTTGAACACTCTTGTTACGTTGAATGTCACGATGCCAAGCTGTGAAATGCTCGAGTTTGTAGTATTACTTTTTTATCCTAACAAACCAGTATTATTTATAATATTAACCTCATGTGAACATTATTTTATCAATCCAAATATCTCATTGAACAGGAATTTGGAACAAAGAAATCAATCAAGTGAAGCTATGATCTTCGCAGTTATGAACGCAATTTTTACAATTGCGTCGAGAAGCCTGAAAAATTCAGGACTTCAACGGGGTTTGAACCCGTGACCTCGCGATTCATTCCATATACCATTTCATCAAAGAAATCAATTTTACCTAAAAAAGAAATTAAATAACAGGATTTCTTAAGAATTTGAGATTTTTTTTGCATGGATTGCAAAAAGTTTTTGTTTGTACTAGAATTATTGTCAGAATTCAGTGATTTGCTTTTAAACACAATTAATCATTCAATCATGACAATCATTCATTCATTCATTCAATCATAACTACAGTAACTTACTTGAAGAGCTCTGATCAGTCTCCTCTGTCTTTCAAGTTTAAATCACAACTCCGCCATGCAGCATTAATTAATATACCATGGTCCTGCAAAGTGAGGGATAGCAACAAAAATGATTCTCAAGCATCTACGCTCACAAGCTTGGTAAATTTCCTCAGTGTAGTTAATGTTTTTGCATTTACCACATTTTTATCTTGTTGCGTGGAGGGTACGGCTACATGTAAGTACTTGTATGGGATGTTACCTGAGTGTAGTCTCCCCAACTACTACTACCTTTCATGTAAGGGCTGCCATTCATTTTGGTCTGAAAACTGTTACTGATTGAAATTAAATATAAAAATGAAGTTTTCCCTCCACCCCTTGTTTTAAACTGTCTCTTTTATTTTCTCTCAGAATATTGTCCTTTCATCCTCCATGATGAAGACCTTAATTAATGGACTTTCTTACTCATCTCAGAAGTTAAAGCCCCCTACATGTACAGTGCAGTAAATATATAAGACGTACTGATTGAAAGATTAATTTTTTAGGGGAGGAGGGCTGGCGCAGTGGTGAGAGCACTCGCCTTCACCAATGTGGCCCTGGTTCGATTCCCCGTCCCGGCGTCATACATGTATGTGGGTTGAATTGTGGTTTGTCCTCTCTTTTCTCCAAGACGTTTTCGCTGGGGACTCTGGTTTTCCCTTTCCTCAAAAACCAACATTGTCAAATTTCAATTCGAGCTGGAATGCACGGACACATGTTGAACGAGTTTCTGAGCGCTCTTAGGGGCTGGACAATCTGCAAGCCAGCGAGTCATGCCAATTTCCCATTTAAGACTAAGCACCCATTTTAAAATGGTTAGGTTAGCTTTCAATGACTGTGTGACTGGCATGTTGACTCGCCATCTTGGCTCACATGACTTGCAGCCATGGCTTGCATGCCTCGCTGGCTCGCACATTGTCCAAACTCGCGCTATTAAGGTGTTCCGTGGGTAAACAAATTCCATTTCCATGGAGTTCAAAGCCGTCAAGATATCTGGAAATGACTTTGATCAACCACCTCTTAGTTTCAGACATTAAATGCAACTCAGACTTCTTTTGACATCATTCAATAGAACTTCAAGGACGTTGAAAGCAGTCAACCAAAGCTGATGTTTTTGAGATTTAGCTCTAAATGAAAACGGAATTTAAGCTTAGAGAAATTTATACAAAGAAGAAATTAAACTTTTAAGATGGCATATTTGATAAGGTTTGAAGGTTCAAATGTGGTCAATTAATATACAGTGATGCCTTGATCTGTGCATTTTAACTAGGGTACTATTACTTTTGCAGTTCATTACCTAAAAATGTCTGGTTGTCGCTGTAACATTCATGACCAAGAAAATTTACACATAATTTTGTACTTGAAGAATCTTTCCCCAACCAAACAGGTAACTGCAAGAAGCGTACATTTTTGTACAAGAGACAAGAGCGACTGCAGTCAGCATGAGCAACTGCAGTCATGTTGTCAGTGGTATTGTTATACTGGCCATTCGTTGGGTCCCTCATGCTTTGTGTTGTAGAGCTTATTCATTGTTGTTAAACATATACCTAAGGTTTAATAAGGTTATATTTTAAATTATCTTTTATATTGATAGTTTTTAAATTTACTGTTGTTTTAATTATTTATATTAGTATAATAGTAATATTATAATTTTT
>OX421446.1:51570979-51610979 GCA_949126865.1 Montipora capitata
GCCTTATCACTGAAACGAGCGCTTAGGCTTTATCAGGAATAGATAGGTAGGTTTATTCAGGAATGGAGTGCAATTTCAAGAAAAGAGTATTACTAGTTAACCGAACCGTAAAGTGAAAACTAAAATTTTACAATAGTGCTCACTGAATAGGCTTAATCACTGAAGCGAGCGCTTAGGCTTAATCAGTAAACGAGTGCGTTCTTTTCCACACGATCTCGTAAAAAGTGTAGTTAACCGAACTGCAAAATGAAAGCTAAAATTTTACGAGAGTGCTTAGGCCTAATCACTGAAACGAGCGCTTAGGCTTAATCAGGAATCGAGTGCTATTTCGAGAAAAGTGTAGTTAACCGAACCGTAAAATGAAAGCTAGAACGAGGCAATGTTGTTGACGCCACGTTTAAAAAACGAGGTATACTGAACAGTTATTTGTAATTCAGGTATAAATTTGGCGTATATTCTTGACACGATCTTGTAAAAAGTGTAGTTAACGGAACCGTAAATTGAAAGCTAAAATCACTGAAACGAGTGCTTAGGCTTAATCAGGAGTTGAGTGCTATTTCGAGAAAAGTGTAGTTAACCGAAACTGTAAAATGACTCGATCATCGTGCTTTAAGAACGAGAAGTACATATCATCAATCACCTTCACTTTTTTTGTTTGGCGCTACAGAAAGGAGAAATACTGGGAACCGAGAAAACGAGTGCGTATCCACGTATCCACTAAGCTCGGTGTTTCCACTGCGTATCCGCGTATTCACCCAATTTAGGCTTTAGCTTCGAGGTGGCAGGGTGTTCTGCAGTTAAGCCCCGCATTTTTATGGAATCAGTTATTATTGCAATCATATGTATAATAACAAGGAAATCTGTAATTTCAACTTACCAATATAAACTTGCTGCAATATTAGTCTACCATAGATCAAATCCAACTAGCTAAAAATAGCGTAGCACAAATTGCTGGATACTCAATGGATACTCGGCTCTATGGCTGAATCATTTACTTTATATAAAATGTAAGAACACAACTTGTGACCTTCATCAAGATACACCTCACGAACAATCAACGCCCCCGCTCTCGCGAGCTCTGTAAATGCTTGTGGAATCAACTGGAAGATCCAATCCGCATCCATGGAGACAGTGGGTGGATGACGTCAAAGAAGGAGTTTTTCAACTGGGGTAGGGTGAGGGCGTGAGAAATCGGAAAGATTTTACAAAGTAATGGAGTACACGTTTTTGTGACGGAGAAATTTCTATCTCGATGATCTTTACTTGTCTCATAGTATTGTTCTTTTAATGTAAAGCGACATTGGCAAGGAAGGATAAATCGTTATGGATCGCCTCCATTCCTCCCCTCCTATCTCCTGTATATCTTTACCAAAATAATTTGATTTTTTGTGGTCATTTTGTTAGGACACCGATAACCGGGGATGATCACGCTATCACGTGAATGGCGTGAAAGCAATTACCAAGTTATTGACATGAAAAAGCAATTTCCAAGTGACAAAAAATGACGAATCAATCAGGCTAATCGCTGTCTTTATTGTTATTTTTTTTCCAAATAATTATCATAATTTTACATGTTCCAGAATGTTCCGGAATGTTTCATCTTCCGGCTTTTACTAACACCCGTTTTATAAAAACGGCCAACAACTGTCTTCTTACAGCGTCAGGTTGTAAATCGGAGGACGTAGGGAATATATTGCAGCTTATCACTGGAAGACAGAGATGGCATGCATGATCAAGTATGAAAAGATCTAAAGACAGAGATGGCATGTTCGGAGATGAAACGCAAACGGTGAGGTGAGCAGACTGCCTCGCGAGGCGGTTTGCTCAGCCGTTTCTTCACGTGTGCGGGGAAATTTTGGTGAGAGAGTTGCCTCGCGAGGCCGTGAGGATAAAATCAAACATGCTTGATATTTCTGGCCTCGCGTGGAAAATTCCTCACTGTGTGCGGCCATCGTGAGAATCGAGCTGAGCTCGGTTGATCAAGCATCCAATAATTTAAGAATCACTTCTCTACGTCCTCCGATTTGCACCCTGACGCTGTGAGAAGACAGTTGTTGGCCGTTTTTATAAAACGGGCGTTAGTAAAAGCCGGAACATGAAACATTCCGGAACATTCCGGAACATGACAAATAACGATAATTATTTGGAAAAAAAAAAATAAAGACAGCGATTAACCTGCAGTGCAGGCGTATTTTCGTGCAAATCGAGCGAACTTGAGCCGCCAAGTCAGTTGTTTCCATCGTGGGGCGGGTGATTAATTAAGGAGAGGAAAGAAACAGTGATTTTCAGCCCAATCGTTCATAAAAAGTAAGATGAGACTATTGGACAGCGGTACACGACTCAAGGTAGCGGGTGCAGGCCCGTGTCGTCTTTGAAGAAGACGTGAAAAGAGAGTTTACTGCAGCGTCGCCAATGAAATCGGGGTATTTTGAACACGACGCAGAATTCTTTGTCATATGCTTTTTATTATTTGTCAACTGGAAGGGATGCAAACGGTTTTCCTTTGTACATTGATTACCTTTTCTCCCCGGGAAGGAGGGGGGGGGGGGGGGCACTTTAGGAATTTCTGGGTGGTGATGTGCCGCTGGGACCTTGGAACCCTTAGCCTATACCACAGCTAGTTCAGCTGAATTTTGCTCCCCTATACTAGAGTAAACTCCCACGAAAGCACCGGCTTTGATCGAATTTTTTAAAACTTCTGTAGGTTATAGTATTATGCCCTTTACAAAGGGATTCAATAGATAGCTTTAGATAAACATAGACTAAACTGTGATCGCTGATGGTGACATGGGAAACTCCGGAACAGACTACCCTGTCAGGAGAATTGGTATACGTTAGGTCAATTAAAGTAGATGTAACTTCAGTGATGCGTGTAGGTGTATTTATCAGCTGCTGAAGACCATAAATATCAGCTATGTCTGACAGCACACGAGAATTGTTGTCACATACTGAATACAAATTGCAATTCATATCAGCCATCACATGATATTCGATATTTTCGGAATCAAGTTGCCCAATAAGGGTTTCAAAGGATGCAAACGTTTCAACGACAGAGTTAGGTGGCCTTTACCAAGTAACAACAATAAAAGGTTTAGATCTAGGTTTTCTTATTTCAAGACATAAATTTTCGAGATTATTCATAATAAGATCAGTGCGCACCAAAAAGTTAATGGAGGTCTTGATATAAAAGCAAACACCCCCACCGTTTCTATTTCTATCACGTCCAACTATTTCATATCCCGGGATATGAACTTCCGTGTTATTAATCGACTCGTCAAGTTTAGTTTCATTAATTGATAGAATATCTACAGGACTACTGGCAAGAAGAACTCTGAGTTCATCGACGTGTTTAGTTAGACTTGTCACATTTAAAAAAGCTAATTTAAATCCCCGTTTGGCGGGTAAAGACGTAGAGAAATCAGACACAGGCGCAGAATCGATGCAACCATTATAGGTGTGCAACGATTAGGCACGGCATTTAAGGAATCGAGTAAAATTCAACGCATTTCAAAAAGATTGTCAACAAAATTTTTGAACAGCCGAGTGTTACCTACCTTGTTCAGATGGAGACCTCCTCTGTTGAGTCCGGCACAAGTGATGCTGCCGTTATGAATAAGTTAAACTTTGCAACCATTTTGTTTACAAAATCGTTTTAGGTGTTTATTGGCGGCCTTCAATTTTTCGACCATATTCTTTCTAACCACGATCTCAGAAATCCGACCACATTGTCATCAGAGTTATCTTCTAATTCTCTGGCTAGGTTAACGATGTTTTCTGCAACGCTAAGAGGATCGGTGCTTGTACGAAAGTCATTTGTTCCGACGTGGAGAACAATTTGGTCTGAAGACTTGTCCAAAGTCGGCCCCATGTCATGCAACGCAAATTGAAGCTATTAAGGTGGTTAAGTACCCAGGACACAGACAAGCAATTAAACTAATCAGAACGCGACGTAGGTAGGTGAGGGGGGCGCTAAAGCCGCCGCTTCGCCGCTCGGTAATTATCCACCACTAGCCACCTCCACTTCGGTGAATAAATTTTAATTATGCTGATAAGAATCTCAAGGCGGTCGAACAAACTGTTAATTCAGAGTTAACTAAAGTACATGATTGGTTGACTACAAATAAGTTGACACTGCATACAAAAAAAATCTAATTTTGTAATTTTTCGTCCTCGTCAGAAAAAAATGCATTTTTCTCCTCAAATAAGTAAATTTGATTGCAAAACAAACAAAAGAGTCAGTTTAGAGAAACAAAGTTATCAAATACCTAGCTGTTTTAATCGATCAAAATTTGTCATGGAAAAACCATGTTGATTCTGTTATCATAAAAATAAGTAAAACAATAGGGATGATTGCAAAGCTGAGGTACTTCGTTCCATCTACTGTCCTTACAAAATTTATAATTCTTTAATTTTACCTTATATAACTTATGGACTCATTGCCTGGGACAATGCGTCCAATGCTTATTTAAACAAAATATTGGTTCTTCAAAAGCGAGTGCTGCGCTTAATCCATTTTGCCGATCGAAGAGAACATGCCATCCCTTTATTTGTCAAAGCAAAAATTCTGCTTGTTACTTTCCTATATTATGAAGCCGTAAGCAAATTCATGTTTGACGTGCACAATCACATTGCCCAATCAACATTGTGAAACTATTTAATAAACATCACACATTCATACCTACATTACTCAATTATCCAAGTTGCAGCTCTTTAATCATCCAAGTTGCAGCTCTTTATTTGTCAAAGCAAAAATTCTGCTTGTTACTTTCCTATATTATGAAGCCGTAAGCAAATTCATGTTTGACGTGCACAATCACATTGCCCAATCAACATTGTGAAACTATTTAATAAACATCACACATTCATACCTACATTACTCAATTATCCAAGTTGCAGCTCTTTAATCATCCATGCTGCAGCTCTTTATTTGTCAAAGCAAAAATTCTGCTTGTTACTTTCCTATATTATGAAGCCGTAAGCAAATTAATGTTCGACGTGCACAATCACAGTGCCCCAATCAACATTGTGAAACTATTTAATAAACATCACATATTCATACCTACATTACTCAATCATCCAAGTTGCAGCTCTTTAGTACAAAGTATAAACTTACAAAAAAGGCTTTTCCACGTGTTGGTGTCAAAATTTGGAATAAGATACCGAATGAATTAAAATCATTATTAAATAAATTCCTTTAAAAACAAATGAAAAAGTCTCTATTTGAGATCCTGGGTAATGAAGATAGTTATCTTGATGTCGAAAATATTACCTCCAAATTCAAAGACTGTACAATTAAAACTAATTAATCCAATAGGCCATTTCCGAGTTCATGTCTGCCTCCTCTCCAAAACGAGTCTAAATGCGAAGTTTTTGTGATGGTAATTAGTTCTACTTTACATATGAATGAAAACTAATTTTCATAAGAAAAACCTCGCACTTGGACTCGCTTTGAAGAGGAGGCAGACATGAACTCGGAAATGCCCTATTGCTTTAGTACCTAATCTGCTTCTATACTTTATTGGTACATTATGCAACTTGTTTCTTGAACAAAAACCAGCATCATATGCTTACTAGTGAAACTAATTTTCCATTGTTTCCACAGCATTTTCCAATAAATAATGCCAAGAACGCAAGGCTCCGATGAGATGAACAAAACATAAAGAAAAAGTGAACTACAATGCAGCGAAACGCAAACAAGATTTTTGACCGCAAAGACTTTCTTTGCCAATTTCAAGCTTATTTCTTTAACTTTTATTTTATTAGTTTGTTCATCGAGTGGCCGGCCCGACTTTTACGGTGTCTAATGAAAATATCTGCTCTATAAAGGAAGATTTAGTTCAGTGTCTAAGAAAACGATAATTTTTCGGCGGAAATTGTCTTTTTCTTACCAAGAACCAAAGATATCGAGCGAGAACTAAAACTAAAAATGTGATTCTAGAAGGAAACAAATTTTAATCAGATCACGTGATTCCTTCGACCGACAAGCTTGCCAGGGTCTTCATTTTGTCCCAAGAACATTGATTGCGCTGACGTTTGTCGCTCTAGAATGAAACGCCCAAGGCGTACACTACTTCTTCGCTCATGCTAAAAGATTGTTAAAGACCAAGGTATCGGAAAGTATTATTCGAGTCTTGTAGCGAAACGATCCACGGAGCTTTCGTTTCCTCGCAATTAACATGCAGGGGCTCGTTCGTCGAAAGTCGAGTCCCGAAGCTCTTCGAGCGTATTTCGGCTGTTATTACCTTGAAAAGGAAGACGTCTTAGGGCATGAAACCACGGGTGTTTTGTTCCCTAGTCTAAGGGCCATGTAACGGATTAGCTTTTCCAAGTTAGCAGGTGAGGGAGAGGTTCTTGCGAGGGAATTTTCGAAGCCACCATGCAAATGATTTCCATTTACCAAGGGATGCGATAAACGAAAGAGTGAAGTGATCCTCGCACTTATCTGGACAATCAAACCAATTGTCTTTTTGACACTATAAAAAATTCAGGGGCCTCCAACGAGATTTGAACCCATGACCCTCTGCGATGCCGGTGCAATGCTCTACCAACTGAGAGATGACGTCACTCAGTTGAAAGCCACATGAATTTTCCAGGTTTCTACATTAAAGGAGACAATTTCTTAAATTGTCCAGATAATTGCGAGGATCACTCCCTTCATTCGTCTTTAACCTGCAATTCAAATATGCATTCATTTCATATACAATAAAGAAACTCAGAAACTAAGGGGTAGATAGTGGGGTAAGGCATGTAAATTCTCCTCATAATCTCAATAAAATGTCTGATTTAACACCAAATTCTCATGACTACCCAACGAAGAAAACTATGGTCCTAGTTAGGAGAATGAACGTTTCGATCTTGGGAATGAAAGTGGGGATGAACGTTTCCTTAAACTTTAAGGAAAGTGACAGTGGGAGCCTTGAACTCGGGTTGAAAGATGTTTCTATGGTACTCCTCAGGTAAGAGCAGAATAAACCGATCACAACTGTCTTGTAAAATTGATTTAATTCGTGAACGAAACACCATATTTACACAAAGCAAAGTAATCGAGAAACTTCGTTGATAAACAAAACCTTTAAAATTGCATAAGAAAGGACACCAAAAAAAACATCGTTTGTTTTCACGTCCTGAAACCGCAGGTATATATAAATATAGCTTATATACAGTAAAGAATCATTTCAGCGAACACTTAGGTAAATTTACTTTACAAGAAAATTGTCAGATTATTTGAACCTAAATGTGAAACGCTGCAAGACATTAAATATGTTATTGATGCATCAATTAAAGCACTGAATTGAGACTAGCATTTGCCTTAAATAGTTTCTAATAAAATTCATTTGTTATGAACACGTAAAGAAAGTTATTTTACAAGAATCTTGTCAGATTACAGATTACTGAACCTGAATGTGAAAAGCCGCAGCATTCTTTGCAGCTAAGAGACCTGGCAACATTGTGTTGTTGATACATAAATGAAAGCACCGAATTGAAACTATAGCATTTGCCTTAAATAATTTCCACTAAAATTCACTTGTTATCCTGCTCACATATACAGGAGCATGCACTGTTCTCCAGAGAAAGTAGAATTTTCACCAAAAAAGGTGGTTTATCAAACACTTGTTCAGAACTGATTTAGATATCATCACAGTAACTTGTAAATAGCCTTCATGTACAGAAATTTTTAATCTGTATGAACTAGCTACTGTAAAGTACCTCGATTACATGAGTAAAGAAGACTACGGGAACACAGTAATAAAATAGTAGCCCACACAATAGACCTAATTCGCTTGTGAAGCCCAATTAAATCCCTTCAGGTTATTGCATTTGCATGATAATGTAGCATTGACGTTTAAATGATATGAAAATACTTGGAAAAAAAACATTTATTCTCAAAAGATCTCAATTCAGCACAACATTGAGTTAGCCGATTTGCCCTATTGGAATAGAGAGAGAAAGAATGTGGTGCAACGAAATTGGCGATTTTATTATTTACCCGCTTGAGTTCTTTGTGAAATTGAAGTAGATTCAAAAAAGCAACTGACTGAAGTCATAACAAATCATCGGATTGCGCGCCTGCTGTCTGTCATCTATGCGGATATCTTGAGTAGCACATTTTCCTTTCTACTTTTTGAGTAAAATACCTTAAAGCGGTACTATGACCAAAAAATCAATTCTTCTTTTTCTTTGGATTTCAAAACTACGTGAGCTAAACACTGCGTGACCCAAGTTTTAAAGCTTGATTAACAAAAAAAAAACACTTGTTTTATTTTAACGGACATTTGCCTATTTAATGGACTGCCATTACAAACTTTAAAATCTTGAGAGAGCTGGATCGAGGAGAAAAGGACGTCAAGGACTTACAAGTCACAATGCGTGTGTACGCGGCTAACTTAGCATGCAGCAGGGGAGTTTCGGGCTTTCAGACTTTTAAACTCGTGATTTGCATATATAGTAAGCCGCATTTACACGCTGAAATTTTAAACTAGTGAGTAAATGACGTCACTTACCCCTAGATCCAACCCTCTGATGTCCAATCGGTCAGTTTTGGACGCTAGTACTGGCGGACCGCAAAATCCAAACATTTTGCCCGTCAGGTGTTCAGCAAACACACTTTCAAAATCTGAAGAAAAAATGTCATTCTGTTTTTAATTTTTTTTTTATCACAGTAGCACTTTAACTGAAACTCTCATATCTCAAGGGACAAACTGGGTGTCTTTCTCTGTATATAACGCTTAATTCCTCGTAACGCATTAGCAAAAAAGTGACTTAAAACCTTTCAGTGTATATTCACGAACAAAAGGGAAGGTGGATTGAGATATTCAACAGAATTCAAAAACAACACCGTGAACACAAAAAGACAATATCTTGAGTCATGAGATCCTTTCATATCAAAAACTGAGCATGGAATTGCGTTTCCTCGACGTCGACGTAAATACTGAAACCTTTAGAAAGAAGACCACGCTCATCACTGATCAAGTTTAATGCGGGAGTCTAAACTAAGACAAGGAACATCAATGGAGTTGCGAGACAAATCCAAAGCAGTAATGGAGGTGTTCACTGCGAGGGCCTGAAAAAGTGAAGTAGCACCCTTAGCACCAATAAAGTTGTAAGACAAATCCAAAGTACTAAGGGAGGTGTTTCTTGTGAGGGCCTCGGAAAGTGAAGTAGCACCCTCAGCACCAATAAAGTTGCAAGACAAATCCAAAGTAGTAAGGGAGGTGTTTACTGTGAGGGCCTGGGCAAAAGAAGTAGCACCCTCAGCACCAATGGGATTCCAAGACAAATGCAAAGTAGTAAGGGAGGTGTTTCTTGTAAGGGCCTGGGAAAGTGACTTAGCCCCCTCAGCATGAATGGAGTTGTGAGACAAATCCAAAGTAGTAAGGGAGGTGTTTCTTGTGAGGGCCTGGGAAAGTGAAGTAGCACCCTCATCGCCAATGGAATTCCGAGACAAACGCAAAAAAGTAAGGGAGGTGTTTACTGCCAGGCCAAGGGAAAGTGAAGTAGCACCCTCAGCACCAATGGAATTCCGAGACAAACGCAAAAAAGTAAGGGAGGTGTTTACTGCCAGGGCATGGGAAAGTGAAGAAGCACCCTCATCGCCAATGGAATTCCGAGACAAATGCAAAGAAGTAAGGGAGGTGTTTACTGTGAGGGCCTTGGAAAGGGAAGAAGTACCCATATCACCAATGCAGCTGTTTGACAAAAATAATTTGGTCAACGTGGAGTTTACAGTGAGAACCAGTGAAAGCGTAGTCATGCGGCAATGGAAAGGATAAATACTTAAATCTTCCAAATCGATTTCATTTAAATCAAGATTCCTTCCAAAGTTGTCAGCTAATTTAGTATAAAGGTCTTCCGAGAAAGGCTGGCATTCCTCTATGAAGGCTAAAGCCAACAAAACCATGTTCTGTCGATACACAGTTGTGGAGGCCTCCAGGTTTACAAATGAGACAATACTGTTTATAATTGACACTGCAGTTTCTTTGGATTGCGAGGCTATGATTCCACTCATGAACATGAAAACTTGACTTAGTTGACCAAAGAATCTGTCGTCGGTCAGAACTGATTCCTTGTCAGTTACCCCATCAAGGATGGAAAATGCATAATGTAGACCGGAAAAGAATTCTTGGAAACTCTTGTGAAAGAAGCTATAACGGAAACAAGGCGCTCTCTTGCTACCGCCAGCCTGGATGGAGAGAAAGCCAAATTTAATGAACAGACTTTCCTTGAAATTCCCTTCGACGTCTTCGAAATGCAGCTCTCCTTTACAAAGAGATTTATGCGCCAATCTCCCTAGGGTTATCAGTTCCTTCTTGTAAACTATAAGAAGGTCTTTACCACTACTTGGTAAGTGGTTCTTCATTTCGTATCGCCTCAAAACGAAGAGAACGATCTCTACGTACAGCTGTGTTCTGTTGCTTGGTAAAACGCCGCCAAAATCTTCGAAAAGCACACAGAGCAGAAGTGTATTTAAAGGGTTTTTTGTTAGTTCTTTAAAATTCCCTTTAATATGCTGATCATCATCGTCATCATCATCATCATCATCATCATCATCGTCGTCGTCGTCGTCGTCATCATCATCATCATCATCATCATCATCATCATATGGAGTCCACAGTACATTTATCAGCTTCTCTGCCATTTGTTCTGCGTGTTGAAAATACTTCCTTATAAAACACTTCGAATCACTTCTCGTAAATCCAAGAATCTCCAGCAGTGTATCCGAGTAAGGTCTTACTTTATTCCCTGCTTCGTGACGAGAAGTAAGAACAATGTGACAACCAGGGAGCTGTTTTCTCTGAATAATACTAAGATACACAGCCAATTTTTGAGGGTACGCCTCATCTAACCCATCGAGCACTAACAGGACTTTAGAAGGGTTTTCTCGCAGAAAACGGAAAAACGTTTCTTTCAACTCTGGGTCAACTTCTTCCGGCAGAATTTGATCGTCAATGGCTTCCCAGATGCTAGATTTAATTTCACGACATCTGAGGAGCAGGAGCACCTCTACTCTTGGGAAAGACTCGTCCCATATGCGGTCTTGTTTGGTTGCCCAATCATATGCTAGCTTTCGGCAGTAGGTCGTCTTTCCCATGCCGGGTTCGCCCTCAATCAAGACAAAGCGTGGATGTTGGCAATCTTCGTGTGATGTAAAAATACTTGTCATGTTGGTGATTTCTTTCGTCGGCCTTCCGCGTGTCTTTTCTTTTGCGACTATCCTAAGTCTTGTGAAAATGTTGTCTAGTTGGAAGCTGAACCCTTCACACCAAGGAACTGGAAAAACAACCCCTTCACACTTTTGGTAAATTTGTCTTATCCATTCTATGATATGACACGAAGAACTAGCTGCAAAACAAACAAACACCAGAAAAATAGGGTCAATTTAGCAGACGATTGATTCAAAGTTATTGGCTTCTTTCCTAGCTAATCCGATCTTTGATCTTGTGAATGAATTTAGGGGTTTCACTGGTTTGCAAGCCCTCTTGGCTGATTTTTCTATGTATCGTCGCTTTTAAAGTCATTTCTGGCACACAAACAGGCTGAGTATCTAAATGTATCTGTTGTTTTATCCACATAAAGAAAACGTTTGCTTTCATATAAAAATTGTTTTCCCTTGGCGTGGATGAGTCCTATTAGGATTGCGTAGCACAGTGCTTACTGGTAAGAAATAAAACGAACACGAGTTGATATAAAATTGACACAATATTGTAGAAATAATATATTTAAATTAAAATGGAGTCAAGATTATATTAAAATAATCTTTCCATTTTAAAACCACGCTGGACAGAGCAAAAAAGCTGATATATAAAAAAACCCATTTTTACTGAACACATTTTACTACAATGTTTTGCCGGACATATTGATTTTTACGAGTGGAGGTTTTTTTTTCTTTTTTAGCGTCGATTTCCAACATGGTCAAATTGCCGTAAAGTCATATATACCTTCTGTTCGATAAGAAGCCACAGAAGAAAATGGAACGCTTTCACTTGTAAATGGGAGCTGAGTTTGTTCCTTGGCAGAAACATCTATAATTAGGGTGCGTTCGATTGACCCTATTCCGGAATAACAATACGTAGAGAGAAGACTGAAAACGGTATGTTTGGCGTTTTGAAGCAACAAGGGTAAAAAAGATATGCTTAAAATAGTATTTTGACAATTTTAATGTGAATCTACGTAAAAACGAAGGATTTGTAACTTTTAATTTCATGTATTCCTGTTCCGGAATACGGTCAATCGAACGCACCCTTATCACATACAACAACCCATTCATGACTTTACAGTTGGCATTCGCAAAAATATTTAACGGCATTCACAATACGAGCTTATTTGAATCATAATCTCATCAGTTCTGGATCAACAACTCTTACCAGCTGCGAGCCTCTAGCTAGACAGCAGGCACCTAAACTATCTACTGTTCGTAACTAACAATACATAAAAAGAACGTGTCTAGGTTTCGTTGTTTGGCAGACGCAAGACTGCACAAGCAGTATCTACATGAACAATTGCCAAAAACCTTAATTCAAAAAGCTGATCATTCAGTTACATTCAGAATCAGATTAACTCTTGCTTCGGTTTACATCATTTTACCTGCATGTTGCTTAGACCCTTTCTTCTCTTCTCGTGCTTTCTTTTGTGAAAGGCCACGATCGGTTAAAGAGATATCTGTAAATATTTGAAAGTAAAAATCTGAAACACCTGCAATCTTGGACAAAACTCTTGGAAAAATTTCTGGCGCGAAAATCCCTTGACATGCACTCTCAATTTGTCCCCACTCTACCGCATACTAATGTTGATAATGTGGTGAAAAATACCGTGCAAGCCTTTGGCCATTTCTTACCCAACATTGGATTAGAGGGAGGGGGAAAGTATGGAGAAGTTAATCTTTTATTACACAGACAAATGAGAGAATGACCATTTTGTAGTAGTGTGTCACATTTCCCAACGAGTTTTCTCCAAGATTGTGGGTGGGAGGCAGAATTCAGTTTTTTGCCTTAAAAACCGAAGATCACAGGAAAGATTCAGATGCTCACTAGAGATGAATCCAAAGAGCTACTGGGGTCGATAATTATATTTTTGATATTGGTAAGGTTATCATAATTTACGTTCAAGGAATGCTCATGGTGTCCCCCACATCCATCAGTGGTTATCAGTGTTTTCAAGTGTACAGAGCGTATTAGGCATGTGACGTCACAAAGGCCAAATAAAGAAAGCGCTGTCAAGTTGATGTCTAGAAACTAATCCCCGAGGAATTGAACTTTTCTCTTTTACGCAAACACAACGTTGCATGTTTTGTTCAGTTAAAGAAACCAAGGCACCTTATCACGTGAATTCTCTATTCGAGAACTGTCCTTCCAACAGCCGATTTGTACTTGAAAGAGTCCTAATGATTTTACCTTTTCGTTCCCTACTGGATTTACTCTTTAATTTGTCTTGTCCTTCTGATGGGATCTGAGGCTCGCAGGGCGCATCTGTTGAAACAATACGTGAATCGCTAACAGCTCAGTGAAAAGAAAACTCAATTCGAGCTGACTATCAAGACAATTTATGATACTGATTTCCGAGAGTATTTTGTTTTCTTGTTTTCAGCGTTGTAAAAGTTAAGTCTCAGTGAATTGGTCGTGTTAAGGTCCATAAACTAATCCTCCGGGAATTTATACCATCTATTGGGTATTTATACCATCTATTGAGGTCACTTGACTTTTCGAGATGACTTCCACTCCTGTTGTAGAAACGTCAGTCAATGTCACCCAAAACAGTCCTTCTCAGGACTACACCAAACCGGACGATCATACTTGACTTAGCTACAGCTAACAGCTTATCTACAGCTACGTACAATAACTGTCTTTCCAACAGCCGATTTGTACTTGTAAGAGTTCCGATGATTTTTACCTTTTTCGTCCTCACTGGATTTTACATGTAATGTGCCAAGTGCATCTGATAGCATCTCAACGTCACAGGAAGCTTCTATTGAAATAACCAATGGTCAATGTTAAGTAAGCTTAAAGTGGTACTATGATCAAAAAATCATTTCCTTTTTTTCTTCTGATTTTGAAAGCGTGTTCGCTTAACACCTAACTGGCAAAATTTTGAGCTTTGAGTTTTATCCAAAGGCTGTTTATTTTGAGTGTAAGTTTTGGATTTCGTGGTCCGCCATTACTCACGTTCAAAACTGGCCGATTGGACCTCAGAGGGTTGAATCTAGAGAAAATGACGTCATTTACTCACTAGCTTAAAATTTCAGCGTGTAAACGCAATTTATTATATATGCAAAACACGGGTTGAAAAGTCTGAAAGCCCGAAACTCCCGTGCTGCATATTAATTAGGCCGCGTACACACGCATTGCATTCTTAAAATAGTGAGTGTTTGACGTCATTTTCTCCTCGACCCAGCTCTCTCAAGATTTTGAAGTTAGTAATGGCGGACCAATAAATAAGAAAATTCCAGCTAAAATAAACAGGTGTCTTTTTAAATCAGAACTTAAAACTTGGGTGAGTTAGTGTTTAGTTAACATAGTTTTGAAATCCAAAGGAAAAAACCTTTTTTTTTTTTGGTCGTAGTACCACTTTAAAGTGCAAATGACTCGGAATTTCACCACCATTTTAAATTTTAGAATTCAATCTGTAATGTGCTCAGAAGCGTTTCTGTACAAAAACCGAGAACATATCTAGAACCCGATGACACCTCACGTATTTTCAAGGAAAATATGAAACAAAGGTCTGGCATCAAGTTGAGGATTTTGACGTCATCAGTTGTGCAAAGATAATCACATTCTCGTTCCCAGATCCCATCGTTTCTCTTAGCCTTCGCACGAGAAAAGGAAGGAAATTCATTTTTTTCATTGGTTATCTTGCGACCAACAAAATATTGAAGTGAAAGTAAAAATGGCCGGCTTCGCGCAGCTGACCCCATTTTGCCGCATCGGTCGGCAAAATTATCAGAGTGTGTTTGTGTTACAATTACGACATTCTATTCGACATGAAGGGACACATTCTCTAACACCGAGACTCTTGGAATGTAACGCTACTGGGCGCTTCCACGTTTCGTAATATTGACGACTCATATATGAAATCCGAAAGGCAGTCCTAGAATCTGGGACTGCTGTCTCTAGAGCCCCTCCCTTTCTCGTGCGAAGGCCCCGCCGGCTAAGAGAAATGATGGGATCTGGGAACAAGTATGAAAGGTTTATTGTTGATGTGAGGGTATTTTGCAGTCACATTTACGATTTAAAACGACAAAAGCGCACACAACAATATAGAGTATTCCCTGATCTTCTTTATCGGCGTTGCAGTTAAGTTGTTTAACGTAGAATAACAATTTGGCGTGAAATTCACATCGGGCAGAATCTTGGGGTGTGTTTACATTACTCGGGAACCCATCACTTGCTACTGTATTCACACAAGTTAGGGTTCAGCCTCAGTAAGATTTGCTTTTAAATTTTGAGGTGATGGAACTGCCACTTGAAGTTGATGTCTATTTGATATAAACACGATTAAACACCCATTAAGACCACACAAACGATTTTTAAACGACTTTCACATACAAGAATCGGATTCAAACAAATCTTCTCATAAATAAAGATCTTAATTCATACCATTCACTGAGTTGACCATCTTTTCGAGAAGATATTTGCACTGTTTAGACCAGTTATATTTCGTTCCATAGGAGTTACGCAAAGCCTTAGCCTCATCAAGCCTTGTCTGCCTGTTTTTGTTCCAGATGCCCTTGATAGCTGCTGTCCATGCATTGGGATCCTCAGAGTCAATGACGAATGAAGAACCAAATGGTACATTGCCCAGGGCCTCTCCAAAGCCAGAGTTCTTGCTAACGATCACAGGTAGCCCAGCTGACAGAGTCTCCAGACCTGTCAAACCAAACCCTTCTGTTCTAGAAGGCATGAGTACAAGATCCACCGTACCGAATAACCTCTTCAAGCTTTCTCGGCTGTCGATATAGCCTTTCACCCTGAGGCGATGTTTGGGAATACCACATTCCAGCAATCGATTTGCGATCTCTTCACGTTTTCCATTGGGTGCTCCGACGACAACTAGACGAGTGTCATGTAATGCCGCAACAGATCTTGCTGCAATGTCAAACCCTTTTAACTCAAAATCTTCAGCATCTCCACGACCGAACACTAGGACACTGAGTTGTTTTCTTTCCTCAGGAACTTGTTGAACACTGACAAATTCATCAAAAATACCAGGTGTGAAGTCGATAACATCTTGATCTTTTTGACAACTGCGGAGGTAGCTGCGAAAGGCCTCTGCCAGCTTGGGCCCGACTCCTACAACGAAATCAGCCATCTCGCATAGCTCTACTTCGACATTGTGCTTTTCTTCGCCCTTTGAGATTGGATTCTCGTAACATTTGAACATTCCTAATTCCTCTGGGTCAGTGTGTACCATTTGTATCCACTTGCATTTGCGAGAGTTGCGGATAACTCGTGCTTGGCGGCCAAGTTTCACTCCATGACCAACAATGACGTCCATTCGCAAATCCTCTGGTGGAAAGCTGAGCCAGTTCAGTTCTTCATACCCAGGCTGTCGTGTTGCCTTCAGAATCTGTATGCCATGGCTGAGAGCTACTTTCCTATCATCCTCAGAGCATTTTAGCAAAAAGTATGTGATTTCCACTTCTGGGAACTTGGCCAGCTGTATGGCCAACTCTCTGTTGATTGTGGAAAGTCCGCCTTTACTGGATCCCCACTCAGAAGCCAAAATGGTGACTTGAACTTTTTTGGGGCCATGTTCTTGAGATTGCTGCCATGAGCCTGACGCCATAGTTAAGTGTGGTGGTAACTCTGTTGCACTGGGTTGGACGGACCTTGAGCCATTGCTATTCTGTTTCCTTAACACACACACACACAAAAGAAATTACCAGACATTAATTATGGTGCAGAAAAATGTGATTCAGTAAAGGAATGTTCAAGGGAGTTAAGAATGTCAAGAACGGCCCCAGGAAACTTGGCAGTTTCTAATAACTGGGGAAAAAGTGGTTTTACCACTGAGAAATGGCTAATTATATGAAAAATATATGGCTTTTTAGTGCTTCCCGGCAGCTAAAAACTTGACAAAATGTACTTCATTCATGGACAACGTACGATAAAATAACTAATAGTTGTGTAAGATAATATGCACAATTGGGAGAACGAAATTACTACAACTTAAGAGAAGGAATTGCTGACTAATTCATGAAAGCCATCATCACGTAGGGTTGGTTTTTTTTTCAATTTGTGGGGGAAGTTTCCAAGAGAACACATGAAAAGGCATTTTAATGCCTCTATCCTATATACGCACAGACAAGGCCGCCCAAGCCCGGCATCCAGACTTCTGCTTTCTGCTCTGATTCTGCCAACCTTCTTTTGAAGGTGGCTCAATCCAGCTTCACCAATAACATTTCAAGAGAATGTCAGTGTTATTGAAAGTATTGACTTAACACTTTTTTTAAGCAACGGCAATGTTAAGGTATCATATAAAACACCATTTCTTTTTTAAACAAGATCTGACGCTATCATTATTGTGATATATAATAGCTCAACAAGTTTAGCAACAGGAAAGCCGTACAAAAACTCTGTAAAACGTTTCAATTTAGCCTGCTTATTAAATGAGGCTCACCATTACAATAACGGTATCGCATAAATGCTTGGTAATACAGTGTTGTAGAACTGATCATGTACATTTTTTTTCAAAGCATTGAAACTGCTTTGAGTTTCCTTAACACATTCATTTACAACTACAGTCTGTGACAAAATTCCTTGGAACAATACACGAGTCAGTACACACATGAAGCTTTCGCGGCTTACTCTCCCCTCACAATGTTGTTTGCACGCGAGGTTCTGAGCCGATTTGCCAAAACAACATTTTGGGAGAGCAAGGTATTGCAAAGAGTTTCAACAATTTTGTCCGAGGCTATAGTTAGCAACATACAAGGAAAAGAAATTCAAAATCAATTGTAAATTGACGGATTTATGTTTCTTTTTACCCTGAATTCCGGGTTTCGACAAAACACTGACCCCCGGTCAACTGACCCCCTACTGACCCCCTTACTGACCCCCTATAAAATCAATGGAAAAATGAAAATTAAAGAAGCCCAGAAATATCAATGGGACCCGATTCAAGTTCATCAATAAATTTAGCTTACCTGAAACTTTCAAGAGGGCGGACGCGTTGCAGAGTTCAGACTCTTGTTCTCCTTTTACTGTTGATTGGAGGTTTTGTTGACGGAAAATCGAGCACAGAATAAGATTGAATATCATCAAATATTGCTTTCGTACGCATTGGGAAATGAAGCAAAGAGAAACGCTGACAAATGAACAGGCTCGCGAAAGGATCGCGATGGACTTCTCGTGCCACGAACAAGCGCGTAAACCTCAACCGGAAGACGAATTTCATAAGGTAGTTCCAGGCCTCTCGCCTAGCTCTGGCATTTTAAGAACTGTAGCAGCTGTGGTGTTCACCTTTTGGACACGCCCGTTTGATTACTTTCTCCTTGGTGCATGAAGCATTCAAAAAGACCACGGATTCTCAAGATACTGAAGGTAAAATTCCTGTGTAATCTAATCAAAAACCAACATGCTTTCTACAAAGCTCTACCACATCCGGATCTTCTGGCAGGAAAAGTAACAAAAATACATTTCATAATGTATTCATGGCATAATTTGGATAATACAAGGTGCAAAATAAGAGATAAATCGATGGAAAACAGTAAGGCCACTCACCGTCCATGACTAAAGCCATGTGCAAGTTGTGCATGCGGAAGGCGAGGGACCTGGGACTACAAGCTTGCGGTTAGTTGCGTGGGTGTTAATTTGCCAGAATTTCCTCGCTATTTTTATTGCTTAATTTTCTAGCGGATACAAATACCACGCTTGCTGATGTTCCAACTTATTCTGTGCTCGATTTTCCGTGACAATTCTTTCAGTCAAATGAGAAGGGAGTCGGAAATCTGCAACGCGTCCGCCCTCTTGAAAGTTTCAGGTAAGCTAAATTTATTGATGAACTTGAATCGGGTCCCATTGATAGTTCTGGGCTTTTTTAATTTTCATTTTCCCATTGATTTTATAGGGGGTCAGTAGGGGGGTCAGTTGACCGGGGGTCAGTGTTTTGTCGAAACCCCTCAATTCCATGGATTGAGTACTTTATCACACTTACTGGAATTCCAAGCAGCGGCTTTAAGCTTCTTTAAGCTTGGCACGTTTCCAGACGTACCGCTTTGAAACAGGTCACACTGTTTTCACTTTTATCTTAGCGCAGTTATGGGTCCTTGAACATAAGAAAATTGATTCAATCATTACACACCTCTCATCTGAGGAATTTAATTTTACTTGATTCCTTTCAAATACTGTTAGCACAACAAAAGTCACAAGTAGACATTGCTCTTTTGAGATTAAGTTGCTTTATCGATTAAAAAAAAAAAAACTTGAGGGTTTAATGCAGTTAAACTGTTTCCTAATTTCCTACTGGCATCTTAATACAGATTATTAACACATGCGGTCAGTACCACCTCATCTGCCACCTCTAGCTGGATCGTAATGCCAACCAATGCTGTTTTCAATTTCATTCAGAGTCATTGACAAACTTTCTGCTTTAGAACCAGCAATAGATCCTGAGTACAGTTGGGGGTTTTCATCTGACGTCACGGCGGCATGTTGGTGTACAGAACAATGCTGTAAAATGTCTTTTGGGAATTTGACTCTATTGTTATGCAACGAACAACTTGTGGGGACAGTTTCTATTGTTTTGTACACCAACATGGCCGTCTCATCATGTGGATGAAAACCAAGGATAATGGAGCCTCAAACATCAGAGAACAGGAATGCGATACTACTGTTAATTGCTGGTAGAATGTCCAAAACATAACAGGATCAAAGCTGTTTGCAAAATGTCGAACCAATGTTTCACATCGAGCTGCTTTTTTGATGAATAGGAGTCACTTTTAATACAATCATAGATTGATGCATTAAAATTTATAGACATTCAGTGAGTGATACTTACATCACAAATTTGGACAAACGGTATGAATTAAAGCGAAGAATTCAGTGAGAGACATATAGCAAGAACTCTGGCTATTACTCATAAAGACAGCACAATATTAGACGACCACTTACATGTATCTAGGATTTGAAGTGTTAGACAGATGCACAAAGGATACGAGTTTTTAATTGAACAAACTGTAGTGCTGCATTGGTGGCAGAATGAAACTTGAGTTTATAGCTGCCATATCTTTCTACAGCAAATACAGCAATTTAGCATATTAAATAGGTGGCAATTTGCTCTTTATCAACTCATTTGATATAAGCTTATAAATTTTGTTCTACAAAAGGAATTTCATTCTAAATATTCTCACAGAAAATCTAAAATGCCCATTGAAAATAAAATAGACTTCATAACTATATGCAAAAGCTCTTTCCTACGACTTTTAAGATAACCTGGGAGCTTAAGAACCTGTGCTGTAACAGTAAATATTGGAGAGGGATACAAAGTGCAGATCATGTACTCCCAAGACAAAAACGGGTTGTTGAGAGCTGTTGTTGTATGGTATGTATTCAGGAAACAATGCTGCGACACCATACCATGGAATTGTTATGATAAATAACTCAAATGGCAATTAAATAAGTTGGTGTTTGAATGCGGAAGTTTATCTGGTGATAATAGTAATTATTGCTTTTTCGTATCCATAGGACATGACCTTGACAGTGCTCGAAATTAGCGGTCGTCCGGTCGTCCCATACAACCAGAAAGTTTACCGGGAGACCAGTTTATGGTAAAATGAAAAGCCGGGTTGCCAAAACAACGTTTGGCCTGGCCAAACGCTCTCAACATTTCAATGCAACATCTTGCAACATTGTTGGGCACAACATTTTGCATACATTTGGCCACCCAGTTGCGATATGTTGGATGACGTTGCATCAAATTTGAAACCGGTCAAATTTTTCGTGCAACATTTTGGACGTTGCGTGATGTTGTTCTCGTTTGGCCACGTTCATGCAACATTGTTGCACTAGGGAATGCGCGCTAGGTCCAGTTGTTGCGTGCCAGGGACCAGAGACATATAAACATCGACGTGTTGAGTTGAAAAATGTTGAAAATGCTGCGCGTGTTTCTCCAGCTGGTTCAAAACAAGTCGCCTTGAAATGTTACAACAGTTTGGCCAGGCTTGTAAATGATGGGGGCTCCAACGCCATGTGATTGCATCTCAACATGGCATGCATTTAATCCTTACGAGGCAACCAATTAAGCATTAATTTTATCAGGGCGGAAATTTACGGATTTAGTTGCCCGACCTTTTAAATAGGGACAACCTAGAATTTTCTATTAATTTCGAGCACTGCCTTGAAAGAAGGATGGCATACATGTACAACATCAAGTATTACTTCCGCAGCTGTATAGCAGAGAGTTCTTCAGAGCTCTTAAATTTTCTTATCATAATGATAATTCTAACAAAACAAGTTACACGCAAGTTAAAGTTTTGACGTAGAAATATAGTAGTCAATACAATACAATACAATACATACTTAATTGACCGCTCCCCACAGGGGCTTTTCAGGGCCAATGAAACACAACGAAACGACGGAACGGAACAACAACAACTGTTAAGAATCCCGACTGGCCGGGGGTAAACCAGTCGGATATTTACAAGTGCAGCTGGGAAGTTGAACCAGGGACTACCAGGATCAAATTCAACGAGTGGTCAAAACGTGTCTTGAACCCAGGATCTCCGGCTCTCAAGGCAAGCGCCCTAACCACTGGGCCACACGGCCTCCTAAATATGTTGCAGTGTCACTCTGTTAACTTGAAATATAGAACTGATCCTTGCACCTATCTAAACAATTTGAGCAATAATTGTCTCTTATAGACACCCAAAAAAATTCAGGCAGCATCGACAGGATTTGAACCCATGATCTCTGCAATGCCAGTACAATGTTCTACCAACTGAGCTACGATTAACCACACGGTTGGGAGCAAGTCAGAGAGCAGGTCCTTGCATGGGAGCAAATAAGTCCAACAAATTGACCTGCTCCACACCGTGTGACTGGCTTCATAACTCACTTGTTAGAGCATTGCACTAGCATCACAGAGGTCATGGGTTCGCATCCCGTTGAAGCCATCCTCATTTTTTGAGCGTCTACAAGTTAGGGTTAACGGCCTGAAACGAGGGGATATCAGTGGTTTTCTAGAAAATGCACTGTTCTTTGAGATGTCGGCAAAACAGCTTGATGAAGATTTGTAAAGAAACAAATACACGTAGTCTCTAGAGACTTTTAAGTCCCTAGAGACTACACATAAAAGTTTCTTTTTTGTTTTGAAAATTACATGTGCATGAAAAATTGCGAAAACAAAAAAGTCATGGTCTGAGTTGAATATTTAAGTGTAGTAAGTTTGTCTCGTGTTGTAATTTGCACTGTGGATGTTTTGAGGGGAATAACGGCAGGGGAATAACTCAATACAATCCCCTGCGAGAACAAAGGAAACCGAGCCATGTGGCAAATAAGAGACAACTGCTCAAATAGTCCAGACATTAAAGTGCGAGGATCACTTCTATCTTTGGTCTATAACCTGCACTTATATACTATATACATGCACCTACATTTATTTTATGACTACAGTAGCTCCGTGAGCGGGCAAGATGAACCAAATCCTGCGCTGTAATTGGCTACCTGAGCGGCCAAGACGGAGCTATCTTGCTCGTTCGGGATTTCTCGCTTGGTCCCGCAAGATCAAAGATCATTTCTTGGTGTTTTACCCCATTTTATAAATCCTTTATTGACCAAGCTTGTTTGGTCAAAATGGCTGGATATTGCCCACGTTCTTTTTTTGCGTGTTCATGAACACGCAAAAAAAGAACTTGGCCAATATACAGCCATCTTGACTGTTGTATTTTGGGCCTTTCTTGTTCATTGGCATACTTGGGCATACCCATATACGGAGAGCCTGAAGCCAGGCTCCACATTCCCTTGGAGGCCACCCCAAAGTTTCATAAGGCCACACCTGTGCCATACTCCTTAAGAGCTGCAGTTGAGGCTGCGTTAAATTGCCTAGAGAAGGAGGGGGTTGTGACCAAGGTGTCACACAGTGCATGGGCTGCCCCAGTTGTGGTCCTCCCTAAGGCAGATGGCAGTATACATCTATGTGGGGACTTCAAGGTCACGGTGAATCAAGTTTAGGATGTTGACAAATACCCTCAACCAAATCCCCTAGACTTGCTAAGTGCTCTGGCAGGAGGAACACGTTTTACACAGTTGGATCTAAAGCATATCAACAGCTTCCTCTGAGTGACGACTCTAAACAGTTTCTCACTACCAACACCAGTAAGGGGCTCTACTAGTACAACTGTCTCCCAGTTGCTGTGGAAAGTGCTCCTGCGAATTTCCAAAAGAATCAATCGACCATTGACACCATTCTCAAGGGTATAAACGGTGTTGTGTGTTACATCACCAACATATTGATTACAGGACGGAATGACAAAGAGCACCGAAATCAGCTACAGGCTGTGCTGAGTAGGCTTGAAAGGTATGGAGTGCAACTCAAGTTATCCAAGTGTAGTTTCCTGCAGGAGAAGGTCTAGTTCTTGGGTCATGTGATTTACGCTGAGGGGGTCCAACCATTACCTGAGAAGGTGCCGGCCAGCGTTGCAGCTCCGTCACCTACTAATTTTACAGAGCTACAGTCCTTAATCGCAATGCTCCAGTACTATGGAAAATTTCTACCTAATCTCTTGACACTGCTGCACCTGCTCAACAACCTGCTTTGGGAATGTGTGTCCTGGTCCTGGCAGCCAGAGTGCCAAAAGGCTTTTAAGTCTTCAAACGAGCTGCTGCAGTCTGCAAAGATTCTTGCTCACTATGATGTTAACCTTCCTATTAAATTGGCTTGTGGTGCCTCTTTATATGGTATCAGAGAGGTGTTATCTCTTTGATGCCGGGTGGTAAAGAGTGCCCTATTGCCTCTGCCTCAAGAACACTTTCCACTAGTGAGATGAACTACATGCATGCTAAGTTAGAGAAGGAGGCACTATCCATCAGTATTTCATGATGTGAAAAAGTTTACCTTGGAAATTGACCACAAGCCACTCTTGACCATCTTGGGCCCTAAGTCAGAAGTGCCAACCCTGGTTGCCGCACGGCTGCAGAGATGAGCTTTAATTCTTGCATCCTACCATTCTGAGGTGGTTCTGCACAAAAGAACAGAACATAGCAATGCTGATGGGTTATCCAGGCTCCCTGCGAACAAAACTGGCATACTAGAGGAGAGTGACGTTTCCCATTTTACGCATGTGAATGACCTTCCAGTCACAGCTGGGGATGATGCTAATGCCACAAAAAAGGATCCAGTATTGAGCAAGATGTTACAGTTGGTTACATGTGGCTGGCCACGACAAGTACAGGAGGAAGCCCTAAGCCCATATTTTACTGGGCACTTTGAGCTTTTTGTGGAACAGGATGCTGTTCTCTGGGGGTACAAGTTGTTATCCCCAAGGCATTACAGGACCGGATCCTTGAAGACCTTCATGCTGATCATCCAGGTGTTTGCCGTATGAAATCTTTGGCTAGGAGTTACCTATGGTGGCCCAGTCTCGACAAGGCAATTGAATCTGTGATGCGAAATTGTGCAGCATGTCAGTCAACTCGGAAACAACCTGCTACTGCATTCCTGGTTCCATGGAAACTGTAGCCTGTCTGAGTTTGTTTACCTGTGCACATGGATTATGAAGAGAAGGACGGTGTGTACTTCTTTGTGGTGGTAGATGCCCCCTTGAAGTGGCCAGAGGTATTCTCTACATCCTCTACCACCACACATAAGACTAGTGAAATGGTAAGTCATCTGTTTGTGCCATAACTTCTTCCGGATGAGATCATATTGGATAATGGCCCTCAATTTATTACTGAGGAGATGCATCACTTCACGAAGAAGCATGGAATTTAGTATACTTGAATGTGTTCCTTACTAGCACCCAGCATCAAGTGGGGAGGCAGAGAGATATATTAAGACACTAAAGCAAGCCTTGCAGACAAGTAAGATTGAGCCACAGAAATCACTTCAGCTGCGGTTGTCCAGTGTTCTATTCTCGTACAGAAATACCCACAACACTGTCACTGGTCAGACCACTGCCGAGTTGTTCCTGAAGAGGACACCACGCACTCAACTCTCTCTTCTTCAACCAAGCTGGCTCAGCATGTTGAGGAGCACCACACCACGGTAAAGCAACAGCATGATGATGGCCTCGTGAATTTCTTGAACTCAAGGCAATCTGGTACTTGTGCGCAACTTCAGAGGGAAGGATATGTGGCAGCGTGGTACCATGATTTTGCGGATAGGTCCCTTGGCTTACCAAGTATGAGTGGGAAAATGCACGTGCCATGGGCACATAGGTCATGCACTACCTGCAGGTGATGCCAAGTCACCTCAACTGCTCCCGAGCAGGAAGTGATACCGCTAACTTCACTTGCACCACCACCTGTCTTACTGATACCTGGTGGTGTCACCCATCCCAAGTCACTCGAACCTACATCACCTACATCAGACCTAGGGTCCACTCCTATTCCTGAGCCACCCTTACCTGCAGCTACCACTATGTCACCAGACCCACCCAGACAGTACCCAAAGCATTTGCCTGAGCCAGTAAAATGCCTGGACTTGTGATTAGAGGAACTTTGTTGAACTGCTCATTTTTGTTTTTGAAATTGTTAGGGAACAGTTCTAGGAAAGGGGAGGTGTTTTATTTTGGGCCTTTCTTGTTCATTGCCATATTTGGGCATGCCCATATATGGAGAGCCTGATGTAAAGTTTTCTGTGCGTTCTGATGTTAAATTACTTCAGTTGTTGTGTTCAACGTTTGTGTGTTTCTTGCTGTCGAGTTATCAGCTACGAATCATTACATTGACCTCACGCTTGTGTACAACATACCTACAACCCGAAACTTAAATTATGTACACATACATGTACCTTTCTTTCAGTTTGTTAAGTTGGATGTCAAGATGATAAGCAGCAGTGAAATCTTTGTTTATCCCAATAATCTGAAATGAGAATTTGCCACTCTCAAATATCTTAAACCTGGATATGAAAGCAAACAGAAAAAAAAAATTCCATTAACATGTTAAAGGGTAAATAACAAGAGTTTTTTGAGAACTTGAGATGTTTTTGTTTTGCATTCCAAAAAGGGTTTTTGTAATTAATTGAAATGTTGACAATGGGACCCATTGGGAACTCGGAAAAATCCAAGCCCCAAATGGGATTTAAACCTAGAAGGCTCAGATTTTTCCGAGATCCCAATGGGTTCCATTGTCAACATTTCATTTAATATGTGTATGTCATTCCCGTACGAAAATTTCAGACCTTACGGTAGACTAATTAAGGCCTAATTTTTGAAACATGAATAGGGCCAGATCAGACCTGAAAGTGACCTTAATAGCGAAGCCTGAATACAGCCTTATGAAACCTCACAGTAACCTTAAAATCAAGCCTTAAATAACTTAAATTCTTAAGGCTTGAAAGCCTTAACATTCAGGCCTGAATGAGGCCATAAGAGAGCCTTAATATTACCGCTCTAGCGCCCAAGCGGCGATTGAATTACGACACGTTAGATTTGCTGTTGACGACCTTTTTAGGCCTACAGACAGCCTGAATCAGGCCCGAAACAGTCTCAAACTTGAAATATCCAGACCTGAAAGCACGTTATCGCATGATCGAAAAACATTTTACCTTCATCCGCGATCCGTCCACGACTGTTCTTTACTTTAAAAAACAGGAACTGGACATACCTTAAATAATGGCTAATTCTTTATTTTCTCATCTTAAAGCCTTTGTCGAATTGTTTCCATCAGCGTCATATAAGCTAATTTAAAGTACTACATTAAGAACTGAATGATCGAACATGAAACATTCAATGCATGTAGGGGAAAAAAACTATGAGCAGAATTTCTTCCCAACCAATAAGTTACAGCTTTGAGAAGAATGATACCTGTCCTACTCTAATGTGGTAGTTAAACTTGCCCATGATCAGTCGATCCCCAAAACAGTAATGACAAACGAAATACATGTGCAGCATTTTTACCCTGTAACGCAAAATTTCTACCCCATAATAATTATTTACCGTGACAGAGAGTTTCACAATTTTAGATAATCGTCACAATACTTCCTTCACCAAAACTATAAACATGCTTTTACTTGAAGGTATGCTATTAAAAGCAGAAGGAACAATTATACATATTTCTTTCATCTAAGTAAAACAAAAACATGATATAACTACGGTAAAAGAAAGTTCTATGGACTTTCTGGTCACAGGGGCCTTAACGCCGACGTGAACGACTACAAAAAACATAAATTCGCATTACTGAAATGAAATTGACCTCTTTAGCTTGTCCATTTTGTTTTCCCATTTCAGATCACGTGATGTTTCTCAAGGGAAAAGTTTCTTTCAAATGTCGTCTTTTGCACGTGTATATGTGCGCAAAAATTATGTAAAAACAAAAGAAAAATTCCCTTGAGGACATCACATGGTCTAAAATGGGAAATCAAACCGTACAAGCTAGAGGTCTATTGCAATTTTTCCAACGCATTCTGCTTGTGAAACTCATGCCAACTATCCAGGAATTAAACTTGTATGAACGGCGTTGATGTTTATCGAGTAAATTCAAAACTTCTCTACTCGTGCTCACGTCCTCCACAGAACTTTAAGGCCCGTTTCACATGTGCCGAATCTAATGGAAATGAGCGAAAACAATAGATTTTTTACATTTGCATTAGATTCGGCACATGTGAAATATGACGTTTGAAACGGGCTTTAATTTGGTCATTTCACGTCGTTGTTTTGGAGAGAGCGGCAAAGAAAAAGAAATGTACCAAAATGCAAAACGCATGTACGGGGCGTGCAGAGCCATTGTTTTTTTCTCATCAAGTTCATTGGTTTTTGGCGTTCTCGTTCTCGTCGATGTCGTCCCACCCTGCTTGGCTTGTTGTTCTTATGTTAAAATGCCTCCAGCGAGAAAGGAGTATAGTTGTTCCCGGGAGGAATGAGCTTAAAAATGAAAAAAGCATGCAATTGTCAGTTTATTTCCAAAGATTTTATTCACCTTTCTTTTAATATTTCGTTTTTTTCCGTTTCGTTGTCATTTAAAATGTGGTGTGTTAAGTTTCACCTGTACTTTTTTTTCATGCAGGCGGATAGGTACACTTTGTAATTGACACCGCACTTGTTAACTTTCACTGTCAAATGATACTCCGTCAATAACGTGACAGTTAAAATTTTTGAAATAGAAGCGCCAAAGAGAAAGGGCCCGTGCGGTCAAAATTTAAAAGTAGCGACGGAGACATGGAGATCTTATTCCAATCAGGTACGAATTATCTGAAAGCATTGTTGTAAATCACAAGTGAAAAAAGAAAAAGATTAATAAAAGTGCAGGGAATCCAGCCCGTTCAAGTAAGTTTTGATTTTGTATTCAGTACAGGACAATGAAGGCCACCCAGTTTTTAAACCTTTTATATCTGATAACCGTTCCAAGGTAGCATTCCTGTTGAGTGAAAATGTTTCAAAAGAGAAAAAAGGACTTGCTTACTTTTCTTTCCTGTGGCAAGAATCACACCAACATGCCTCTGTTTCTCTCCCCGTCCAGTGTTCTAGTCAATTTCGATTTCGGCCTCGACGTCGCATGGCCGTCTCAAAATGCAACGACTTTTCGGCAGTACACTGACACTTTTGTCAGAGTCGAAATAAATGCAACCTTTGATAGTCATCTTGTGAATGACAAAAAGTCAGAAGTGAAGCTTTCAGTTTCCGTACGAATACGCGCACTAGTTAACGTCAGGGATTCCAATGTCAATTTCGAAATGACCCTTGTGTAATATAACTACGTAATCGATACTGCCCAGAGTAATAGAAGGGTACGAATGCAGTAAGAGCAGAGGTAAACAATTGGGTAAACTTGATAATAAGGAATTTTGTTATCAACAATATGTCCAGGAGACGCGGGAAACGATCGAATTTCGTCACAAAAGGATTTTCCGTAGTCGGAAAATGTCGCGCGATGTGTCCACGCCGTCAAAGCCATGGAAAAAAGTCGGGCGATTTCATTTACTTGCTCGGGTTTATGCCCTGAATTTGCGCTTTTTAATACCTTAATGCGTCGTAGAAAAGGAGACTGTTAGGGCAGCAAATTCTACACCCCGCATCGCACCAATTCACAAACAGATGTCGTGGACTGAGCACGCTTGTGCGGCGGGCCCCCCAACATATCTACTCCTGCAAAAAAGAAATTGACTACAGATAGTCGGTGAGTAAATTTCAAAGTATTTTAAGCAGCATAAAATTAATCATTGTGAGCTCGAATTAATCATATGTACTACCAGAATTCTTGGGATTACAATAATTTACACTCCAAATTGCATTTACGGTATGTTTTCTTGGGCCTCAGAAATCAGAGATACCGCTTGTGCGGCGGGCTCCCCAAACGTACCTTTTTAGGCACGAGCTGCTATTTTTTTGTAATAGGGAACTTTGTGGAGAAAAACAAAATTATGGCTGTGATGAGGCTTCCATCAGGTTTCAGAGCAGCTGCTCGGATTTCAATACGACCGTGTTAAAGTCAAGACTAAATTCAGGCCAGAATGCAGGACTGAATTTAGGCTCGAATATCCGCATAAATATCTCGCTCTATCGGTTAAGCCTTAAAAAATCCTGTTACGCGTGCCTCTGGCTCTGTTCGTGCTATGATAAAGCAATTAAGGTCACATTCAGGTCTGGATATGGCTCGTTCAGGTCTGATATTTTCGTACGGGTTCTCACATTTGCTCACTTGTGTGGTTGGTTGGCCACATCTCAGATATGCCTTAATGTGACTGCACGATGCAGTTATGAGCTATGCCCTAAGTCGTTATTTGACTCTGTGGCTGCGTGATGCAGCTCAAGTCAAAGATCCACATTCCACCCTTGCTTACCACAGTCTCCAGTTCCTGTGGTTAGAGGATCCGACAAGATCATGGAAGGTCATGGGTTCAAATCCCATCTGGGGCTCAGATTTTTCCGAGTTCCCAATGGCTTCCATTGTCAATATTTCTTTTAATCTGTTTGCATTAGCTAGAATTATTGTCAGAATTCCTCAGTGATTCACTTTTAAACAAATCATTCATTAATCATAATTACAGTAACTTACTTCTGAGCTCTGATCAATTTTCCCTGTCTTTTCAGTTAAATTTACAACTCTGCCTTGCAACATTCATACCTGCAAAATGAGGGATATTTACCGTATAAATAAATATGATTCTCAAAAATCTACTGCTATATACGCTTACAAGTTTGGTAAAATTTAATTCCTTTAGTGTAGTTAGTGTTTTTTACATTAACCACATTCAATTTTGTCTTGTTGGGTGGAGGTTAGTACTAACATGTACTTGTATAGGAGTTTTCCCTACCACTACATCGTACCATCCTTATTTTTCATAAGCGCTGCTATCCATTTTGGTTAGATAACTGTTATTGAGTTAAATTTTTAAATTAAATTTAAGAAAAAAAACGTTTTCCCTCCACCCCTTGCTATAAACTGCCTCCTTTACATGTATTTCTCTCAGAATACTGTCCATTCGTCCTTCATGATGAAGACCTTACCTTCGTTAATGGACCTTCTTACTCATCTCAGATGTTTTTAGCCACCAGCATGTAGTAAAAATCCGAGACGTACTGAATTTTGAAAGACTAATAAAAGTTGTGTTGAGTTCAAAGCAGTCGAGATGTCTGGCAATGAGTTTGATCAAACCACCTCTTAGTTTCAGACAATAAGTACAGCTCAAACATCTTTTGCCCTCAATCAATAATTTGAACTTGAAAAAATTGAATTAGCAATTCAACCAATGCTGAGCTGATTTTTGTGACATCCAGATGAAAAGGGAATTTTGAAGGTTTGAGGAAAAATTATAGAAAATAATTTTATTAAACTTTCAAGTCATTTGATAAGTTTTGAAGTTTCAAATGCAGTTAAACCATACATGTAGATGTTGTAGTTCAATTTTGACTTTACAACAATTTGCATGCTTTTGATCTGGTACAAATATTTTGAACCAGTTAACTGGTACAATTTATTTGAACCGGTACAATGTTAATTGTACTGGTGCAAAAACAGTGAAAGTAGTTTAATGCTTGTTGAACACAAAGAACACTTTTCATTGATAACAGCTGTTTGCCATTCATTTACTTAGTTCAGAAGGTTACTAATAAAAATAATGTTTGCTGAACATTCAGAGCAGGACAGAAATATAGCAAGACCTGTTGGAAATACTTAACAGTCTGGTTTGACCAAGAATAACACGAGTGGTGTTAAGCACTAATTTACACAATTTAAGCCTAATAAACACTTGTTCTAGTATGGTTATAACTTTCACGTAACGTTAGCAGTAACTGCCCAAATTTTAGGAATTAGGGTTAAGCTTTCAATTTAATTATTAGGGTTACAGTATGCACTGTCTTATTAACAGTTAGCTTTCCAGGAGGTGTACATGTATGACAACTGCAGGTGACATACTGCAGACTGTCTACAAACAACACTGATAAACAGTATTTAAGTATAAGCACACATTTGATTAGCACTGATAAACGGTATTTAAGTCTGTGCACCCATTTTAAAATGGTTACCTTTCAATAACTTTGAGTTAGGATCAGTCTACAGTCTGCAAGTGTTGGACACTGCATTCTAGGTAAAGGACTTGGCCTGCCTTGTAGTGATTGGAGTAACTTACTTGAAGTGTTTAGTCTAAAACAGCCTGTGCATTGCCTTGGTCATTGGGTTAAGAATATCAATTAATGGTTATTAGAAGTAAAGCATTCTTTCACATGTAAGGTAAAGGGGTTTACACCCGAGTTGGTGGGACAGTGAAATAAACAAAAGGGTTTATCAAGTGAGTTGATACGGTAAACTGACCATTGTAAAGAAATTTTAAAGCTGACGTTTTGGGACTGAACAATCTGCGTTCCATGCGAATTTTGCATTTAAGCCTAGGCACCCATTTCAAATAGTGCTGATAAACAGTTTCTAAGTCTAAGCACCCATTTTTAATAACTGTGTGACTTGCTTGATGACTCGCATAGCTCGCCCTGTTGGCTTGCATGACTCGCAACTATGGCTCTCTCTCTCTCTGACATTTTGAGCGTTAGCCCTTCCTTAGAGCTAAACCCATTTTTGTCTTTCACATAGTAGGACTACGTTTTGTAACAGAAAAAAGTTATATTCTTTATTTTAGTAAGTCAATTGGCAATATAAGTTGTTTATTACATAATTTGTCTCTCAGATTTTCAAGTAACAAGGCCAGTATATGACTACCGGAAAGTAACCACATCACAATAACGTTACAATGTTATTATTATTTTGTACTGTTACGATATCAATTAATGTTATTACTTGCAAAAAACGACACAGAACACAATATGTGGGCCCAGATGGGCAGGGAATATGCCAGCAAGGCTCGAATGAAACCACCAACCAGAGGGACCGCATGAGGGGCCTCGGCAAATGTGGCCACACTGAGGGGGTGCCTCATGCCTGTGCTGCAAGGCAGGCATGGTGGCTGGCATAATGTCTGGGGGCCAAGTTGACCCAGTCCAGGAGTAGAACAACATGCCCCCTCCCTGACGGGGCTTCAGCACAGGGCTGAAGGGGTGCCACAGGCAGCAATTTCCCGCCCAAAACCTGAGCAACGTGCAGGGTACCCTGTGCTGAGGCTGATCCTAAAGACCCCTTCACTACAAAACTACAAGAAGAAACAGGAGCGAGGCCCTTGATGGCCCAAGGGGAGGAAAAAGACCGAGAAATTTGGGGCAATAGGGTGGAGAGGATCGGGCCCACTTAATTAAGTCCTAAAATGATGTACAGTAATCAGTGCTGGAAATAACAGTCGGTCATCGGACATTGTCCGACCAATTTTTGAAAATGTCCGGCCAATTTCACATTATGATCCGACATGATGACCGAACATTTCACCAGCACATCTTGAGTTATCTTCTACAAGGCGTTGTCAGTCAATGTTTTATGTCTGGCCCAATTTGTCAAATGTCCGACCAAAAGGAAGATTTGAAAGGACATATGTCCTGTGAATAAAGAAAAATTATTTCCAGCACTGGTAATTATCAATCCCTTTTCTTTTTGTTTGAAGAAGAGAGCAGTCAAAGTATAGAATCCAAAAATATGAACTAAAAACAAGGATAAACCCTGTAGTGTCCTAGTCCCAAGAGACAGCAAGTTTGTCAAGCAGTTGTACAAGTAAACAGACAACAAACATTATTAGTGTTTAAAAGTCAGGACAAGAAGCTAGATTCTGCCGCACTTGTAAGTTTGTTTTCGTTGGCGTCAAGATGCAGCCCTGGTAGGTATCAGATTTTCAACGACCAAGGACTTAATCAGCCAATCAGGTAGCCTAGGGGAACCAGCTGTGAATGCAGCTCTAATGTGAAAACTGTGAGAGGCATCGTGGGTGCTGTTCATTCCAATGACGTGTAGGAGGGCTCACAAATTACTAGTAAGGGAGTAGTGGGTGGGAGAACATCCATCTGCAAACTGGAAGAGGGGCTGGGCAGGTCCTTGTGTTGATATTTGAAGCATGTAGTCTCTCAGGGTGGTGACAGCAGAGACCGTTGAGTTTGATTGAGCAATAATGAGTGAGGAATTAAACTTCTATGGCCACAATAAATCAGCAGTCAAAGATCAAACACTAAAAGAACAATCGGAGGAATTAAACTTCTATCACCACAATACATTGTGGCAGTCCAAGATCAAGCACTATTTAAAGTAACAATAAAAGGAATAATTAAACTTCTAAGGCTACAATAAATTCAGCCGTCAAATTAAGACCAAACACTAATTAAAAATAACCATCCAAGGAATAAAAACTCCTATGGACACAAGAAATTCAGCAGTCAAAGATCAAACACTGACATTAAACAAAGAAAACTTTTAAGGCCACAAGAGATTCAGCAGTCAAAGATCAAAGACTAATTAAAAATAACAAGCAGAGGGATTAAACATACAAGAAGGGGAATTTAGGGTCACAATAGATCCACAAGGCAAAGATCAAAACACTAAAATGACAATCAGAGGAATTAAACTTGTAAGGCCAAAATAAATCAGAACTTTAAGGTCCAACACTAAATAACAATTGGAGAAATTATTTTTTTATGGCCACAATAAAATCAGCAGTCAAAGAGCAAACCCAAAAAGGGGGAATAATTCTATGGCCACAATACATTAATTCAGCAGTCAAAGATCCAACCCGAACATAACACTCAAAGGAATTAAACTTGTAAGGCCACAATAAATTCCAGACTCAGAGGTCAAACATGAAAATAACAATCTGAGAAATTGTTTTCTTTGGCCACAACAAATTCAGCAGTAAAAGATCAAACAGTAAAATAACAGGCAGAGGAGTTGAACGTCTAAGGCCATGATAAATTCTGAAGTCAAAGATCAAACACTTAACTAACAAGCGGAGGATTTAAACTACTATCACCACAATAAATTCAGCAGTCAAAGATCAAACGGTTGTCCAGGGTTGTCAAACATCGGCATTTGGCCATCGGGGAAACACCTCCTTGTGCTGTTGGTTCGACAAGGATGGGATGTTGAGACATTCGCAATGTGTGGACCAGATGATGATGTGGTCAGGTCCCGATGCCGGTGCTGTAGATCTTCGTTATTTAAGGTTTTTCTGCCAGAGGGTCTTGTTCGTGTGACGTCATCGCCACCATGTTGATGCACGAAAGCAGATTGAAGATCTCTCAGTAAATTGTAGCTTCCTTTGTTCATCCACCAAGTCGTACATTTTTCCATTGTTATTGGTGTCTCTAGAGGTTGTGTGAAAATGTCCTATAGGGAGTGACGAAGAACAATACACTGGATGGATCAGTGTTTGAGTTTTGCATTGGCAGGAAGTCGACCACCTTGCATGATTTTTGGAAAGCTTCATTTGACTCCTTCTGAAACACGCAGAATCGACTCGAGAAACAGGGAAGCGGGAAATCAGTTCTGCAGCTTTGCTGCCAGTTATGGGCAGATAGAGAGCGTGAAGACGAAGACGAAGAACTTCCGTCGACAGTGAAGTGAGGTTTTCCCAACGACGATGTCGAGGGCCTGTGGCTTACGAATTGCCATGCGGACACGCCATAATAAAAGTTGTAAACAGTAAAGGTACTCCTTACAGTAAACTAAAGAGCTCACAGAATAACCTATGAAAATAGTAATTACTCCACGCAACAAAGACAGACTGAAATGAAATGCCTTCGGATTACAGGACATGTGGCTACAAAGAGGCAACCATGTGATAGGAGCAGGACACAGAGACCGAGGGCTCAGAGGTTATCACTCGAAAACATTAACTTTACTTTTACACTAAAATATCATAAACTTCAATTTTTTAATGAAATTCCTCTGTGATTTTGCAAAATTGCCTGTTTACAAGCATTACAAGCTGATGTAAAGGAAATTCCTTTGGAATAATTAACATTTAGTACCACTGCACAGATCTAAACTTCGAGGACATTGATGAGATTTTTCTAAATTTGGTCACTACTCGAGCAGAATGGTTTTTCACTATTTTTCAATTCTCACAAAAGCAAGCACTGTTGGGGTACAATCCGTTACCTTTTACCATTCAGTCAGTCTCTATCAAAGAGAGGACTGTTGGAGCTGCCATTGATTGGTGGGCATTTTCTATGCATGGAATAAGCGCATTTTGACGAATGTGAACTAACAACTTTCAGGCTGGTTTGTGCATAATTTCTTGAAGGCACTTTTTCCTACTTGTGTCCTCTGTGAGAAAGACAACTGAGTGCCATGGTATCTGACAGGACGTGGCGATGCGGATCCACATAATTTCCCAAAATCTGCATCCTCCGCATAATTACGATATTTTCCCCATAAAACAGAAGAAATGCCTGATATTAGTTACAAAGCAGCCGCTTACCATCCTCAGAAACATAAAAGCCAAGGAGATTGTGACTGTTTTGAAACGCTTAGCTTCCTGAACATTGAAGACAGTGAAGAAAACATGCCCTTTTGTTCACAAGATGAAAGTTCGTAACCAGTTTCCACGCATTTTTTGGCAATGAGCCTGGACAAAAGTTTTCATTATGTTCATACCCTAAGCTTGAAATTTTTTAAAAAGATGCAAAAGATATGATAAGTTTGCCGCAAGTTATAGTCGCAAAATTAAATTGCATGATTTGTAAAAGTAGGGACGACAATCATTGCAATGAAGTTGTACAAAACAAAATAGGAGCCCGCAATGCGTATGTGTAAAAAACCGCTGAAAATGGTGAATGATCGAGGAAATGGATCGTGGTTACAATTTTGCTGCATACGTACATGTATCTCCAAATTGAAACAAAATTCAACGTTGAGAAACAAAATATTTTTTCTATCGCTTTATTTATTTTAGTAAAAGTTTCGGCAAAATGCCAATTGCTAGGCCTTTCTTTTATTTTAACAGTTAAAGCTGGTCACAAATTGGTGACTCCTCCAGATATCTTAATCGAAAGGGAACAAATTCAGTCGGAAATGCGACTGTATTGGTCGCACTTTCAAGTCCGGATTCACCATAAGCATGTAAATGCTTTGGACGGACCTAATTATTAGTTCTATAAATTGTTTAAATGTCCACATAATCCAGTGTAATCAATCATAATCAACACATGTTTACGCATAACATGGCGAATTCGAAAATTTCCGCATAATTTTTAATTTTTTTTCCGCATCCTATCAGAAGCCCAGGTGTGCGTGGGACAAGATTTGAAACACTTCCTGTTTTCAGACTACTTTCTTGTTGTTTCCTGTGAAGAGTTTGCCTTTTCTGTATAAAGCCCATGTGTTTTGAGTTATCATCTGATGTTCCCATTTTGTTACTTGTTTCGGCTCAGATCGATCCTCCTTTCCTGAAAGGCAGAGTTGCATCTTTGTTTTTTCTTTCTTTGTGAGTCTTTTCAATTCCTCTACAGAAATCTAATAGTATTTAATTTACGCGATTGCATTTGCGCAAGTCTGCCAATTTATTACTGATATATTTACCACAAGTGGCTCTGGTGTCTAAATGTGAATAAAAGTTAAGACTGAGAGTGGCCTGGGATGAAAAATAAAATATTTAATTATAAATTTAAAAATTAATTATTATGGGGAATTTGCATGATGTGTTTGTGTGGTCAAGTGGATAGGAGAGTGGGCCACAGATCCAGAGGTAGGGGTGCAAGTTCGGGTGAGTAGATTAGTGTGAAAAGTCTGTGAGGGGTGTTGTAGAGGGAGTGGGCATAAGGGTATTCAAGGAGGGGGTTACTTGGAAGGTAAGGAGGGGGATAGAACTGAAAAAGAGGGGTGGGGTTGGATAGAGGTAATGGGAAGATCGGGAAGGGGTAGGAGAAGTAGAACGGAAGAAAGGAATATTGCATTCCTTTTTAGACCCCCCAAAAAACCAAGCCCCCTGTTTTTTTAACTACACCCCCGAAAAAAAGAAAGTACCTTTTTTAGACAGTTGACAAAAATAAACCAGTACAATTAAAATAATTGTACCAGTTCAAACTATTTTGTACCAGTTCAAAAACAAGTCGTACCAGCAGTCAAAAGTGAACTACAACATAGATATGAAATTGAGGTGATGGCTCAGATCTGTACGCAATTTGCATTTTAACTTAATTACCTAAAAATTTCTGGTTGTCGCTGTAACATCATGACCAAGAAAATTTTATGTTGAAGAATCTTTCCCCCAGAAAACAGGTGACCGCAAGAAGTCTATAAGAAATCAGAACAGAGAAAAAATGGATTAAGATTACTCATGTTTTGATGATATACAGTAGATTGATAATAATTAACCTTTAGTGTTTCGTGCAGTGAGCCAGTCAGTAAAATTTATGTTAGACAAAAATGAGACAGCACTATTAAAATTCCAGAATAGAGCACTAATTACAAAATTACAAATTATGACGAAAATATTTATGAAGATTACTTTCAAAATTATCTGAACCATGTGCATTTACTGGAACACGTAATTAAGGTGATGTTAATACAGCACAAGCAAAATTAATATATTGTCCAAGCAAGAAAAATGCCAGACACAAGTTATTGTTTAGGATTACAAAGTCTTAGAATATGTGCTTTGGTTTACCTGCAATAACCAATAGCTCTTTAGTTTTTTATTCAGAAAAATCTGGAAATCATATCTTTAATTAGCATAGTTAAAAACCTTCCCCCTCTCAAGAACGAAATTCAAAAATTAGCAGTGTCAGATTTCATCACTACAGCAGAGACAAGTTAAGCATTCACCTTTAAGATGTGATACTCCATTAATTTTGATATTGTAATGTAAAAATTATTTTTGGTGGACTGCATTCAATTAAAATACAAAAAAAGTTCTTCTTAGACCCTGTTTATATGGAGAAAAGTTGTTCTGGGTAGAAGGGTCACCTGCCTGTAACTTGCGCTACCATGAGCAAGCCAACTTTTCATGAATACATTTCCTTCAAAACCCAGCGAACAGTTTTAGTACATGACAAAAAAAGTTGGATTGGCAAGGAGGGTGACCATCCTACAGTCTGTAGCTGGGTCACCCTTTTTCGATGGTAGGGTCATTGTCATGGAATGCACAATTACATCCCAATGGTAATTTCTTCTACGATGCAGATTTCTTTTGTTTCAGTATTTATACTGCAGGACGCGATTTGCGGTGTAGTTCATAACTTGTTACTCATTACATAATTAACACTGTAAAGTACTTGTAATCAGGAACCATTGCAAATATATTTACTAGTACAAATCTCTAAAGCCATTGAAAATGTAAGCAGTAATAGCTGTTAATTAGGAGACTCTTGCAATAGTTGTTCTAATCACTAGAACCCTGGCATTTGAAAAGGATTTGAAATCGGAGGGTTTAAAAGAGTTGCTGAAAGAGTTGGTGGGTGTGGTGTGTGTTCATGCGGTAAGAGGGAAACTTTGAAACTGCACAGTTGACACTACTGAAGTCTTCAGCAGGGGCAGCCCCTTAAAGGTTCATGGAAAAGAGTCATTTGTCAGGGGAAGCAAGTTCTGCTGCTAAAAAGTTGGTCTTCAGCAGAGGCGAGCTTGAAATTCACAGCAAAAAGTCATCTGTCGGGGGAAGCAAGATCTGCTGCTAAAAAGTTGGTCTTCAGCAGAGGCGAGCATGAGATTCACAGCAAAAAGTCATTTGTCCAGGGAAGTAAGTTGTGCTGCTAGAAAGTTGCCAGAACCAAAGAATGGAATGCCAATGAGAAACAACTTTCAAAGAGCATACCAGTAACCTGGAGAAACGCAAATTAGTGTAAATTATTTTAATAAATGCTTGAAATATTAGTTTGGTATTACATGTTTTCTTGAGTTTGCTCGTGCGCTGTGTTTTGCATTGAAGAGGACTCACTGTTGTGGTGCGAGATTTGTCACAGTCACCCACGTGTAAACACTTTGGCTCACCTCGTGAGTCGACTCAGTGAAGGCAAGATAATGGGAGTATGCACAAGCACTGTCTTCCCAGTCTTCTGATAATTGAAACTGAGATAGGCAGCTCTTGATTTGGACAAAAGGGTCACTTTGCTTAAGTTGACTTGGCTGGAAGGGTGAACACTCTTGCCTCGAACAACTTTTCTCCACATTAACAGGCCCTTAATAATTGATACAATATCTTTAACACTGACGCTTTGCAAACACATCACAGACCTCAACAAAGTCCTTTCAGGAAAGCCCAGGTTCAAATTCCCTAGCTACGATATTCCCTTAAACACGTCTTAAGGGCAGGGTAGCTACATCACAGATCTAAAATTGTGGAAAAACAGTCGAGGCTTAACCCTGAAAGGTGTAGTAACTCTACTCCAGGGATAAATACAGGAATACCTGTTATCCCCATTAGAATAGCAGGTATATCCCTTGAGTAACTGTTATACCTGGTATAATTTCTTTCTCTTTTTAGGAACTGGGCCCTAGACCATACCTTGAAAAGAAGGCAATGAATGACCCCTCGGCCCCACCACATAATCCCACTC